>LR749714.1:1376313-1484387 GCA_902729485.2 Mus minutoides
GGGCAAGCCTTTCCTGGAACAATCACAGAATAGCCAACGCCCTCTGAATATCTCTGTGAAATGTCTCAATGCCCCAGGAGGTTGCCTAAGGTAGCACATGACTTAATTGTTAGGTAGATTGCCTCCCCCTTTCCATCCCCCCTTGCCTCCTACCTGGGTATCTTGCTGATGTTTAAACTAGCCAATCATGTGAAACCGCGCCAACTTTCCCAACCCCCCCTACCCCATTGTTATAAAAGCTCCTGATTTTCAAGCCACGAGGTCGACCCCCCTGTCCCCTGGGTGGGATACAGGTCGTCCCGGAGCTCCGATTAAAAATCCTCATGCTTTTTGCATCAAGATAGGTCTCGTGATTCGTGGGGTGCACGAACAACCCGTGTCTGAAATAGGGGTATTTCTGGTTGGATCTTACACCACCAACCTAAAATCAGTGTTCCAGTGCTTCCTGTAGGACAGTCTTCTAGCCCACCAATATGCACATCTTACTTCCTTGCTTGGGTTTCTTTAATGGCTCCCTATAGTCTACAGGATGGAATCTAAGCATCCCTAAGAAATGAATCTACGTACCATAAGGGCTTGCAAGGCTTTGGCCTGGGCCTGTGAGAGCGCTTACGATATGTAATTTTGTTGAAATTTTTCTCTTTGTTGAAGAGAAGAAATGAATCTACATATCATAGCTCTTCTACCTTTGTCCCTTCCACTTCAGTTTCCAACGATAATGAACTCCTCTAATTCCCAGGACAGATTATTTTCTCAACAGGATCTACATCTGTACCTCACGCCCTCCCCAAGGCCACCTTCCAGTCCCACCCCGACATGCGGCTTCCTAGTTAGCAGCCAACACCCTTCAGATCCTAACTCCAATGCAAAATCCTCTGCATTGCTAGATTCTTTAAGCTGCAGGTGGCATATGTACTTCCTGACTAGCTTGAGCCAAGGGGCGTGTCTGAGGTTAAACCGCTAGGAGGATATGGTAGTTCTCAGGATGTAAGGAGAGCAGTCTCAATGCCTCCTTGGCCCATGGCCCTTCCTGGCCCTCATTCTAAGAGTGCTCCTGGGTAAGTGTCTCTGTTCTCTAAAGTTCAGTCAGTTTGCTTGGATGCTGAACACCTGTAAAACACCTGTATGCCTAGCATCTCAGTTGGGTGAGGCAGGAAGAGTGCTTGAGCCCAGGAGACTATTCTAGGCAACACATCAAGACTGCACCTCACTAAAATACATATATATATATATTTTTTTTTAAAGATTTATTTTATTTATTATACGTAAGTACACTGTAGCTGTCTTCAGATACTCCAGAAGAGGGAGCCAGATCTTGTTACAGATGGTTGTGAGCCACCATGTGGTTGCTGGGATTTGAACTTATCACCTTTGGAAGAGCAGTCGGGTGCTCTTACCCGCTGAGCCATCTCACCAGCCCCTATATATATTTTAAATATTCTTCAAGAACATCTTTTTAGCCATTTGCCTAAAAGATCTAGAAATTAGATCTTTTAGAAGTCTACCCTATTCCTAGATCACCCCAATAGTTGATAGCATTGCATGGGTTACCTCACTTCCAGAAAGACTTTTCACTGATTGAAAGCAACTGGTATAGTTAATGGAATGACTTTCAACAAACACTTGTATGTTCTTCTGAAAGCAGTTACTAAAAGAATAAGTTATTCCTAAAGAGTACTCTGAGACTCTTTTCCAATACAATCTAAATGTCCCAAAACTGCAGTCCTTGAAAAGAATACACTTTCAGAAGAAACAAATAACCTGTGTAAAATCAATCAGCTGACCCGCCTAGGGCAGTGCGAAGCCAAGCTCACTTGTAAAACATTAGTATGGGAAAAGAAAAAAAGCATCCTTTCTTGTCTGTTTACAAGTTACTACAGAAACGGATCTTCCCAAGAATCTCCTCCATCTCCTTCACCAGAGATCTGCCTGTGAGCCAAACCCAGCCCAACACCTGGTTTGTAAACACAGCTTTATTAGCACACAACCACACCCAGCTGTTTATGCATTGTCCAGGCTGTTCTGGCACAGCAGCTACAAAAGGATGCTGTTGAAAGACTGTTACTCATAAAGCTAAGGATGTTCCCAACCTACCTTCTACAAATATGTTTGCCCATCCAGTTCTCAGAAATTTGGGACTTTTTCTTATTTGCCAGTGTCCATAAAGAGAAGCATTTGTAACAGATTAGATGTTTCTACAAGAATGCAAGATTATCAACTTTTTAAAATGAAACTGTAAATTCTTTGAGGTCTTTACTTGCCATTTTTTTCTTTTTCACAATCTTGGGTAAGATATGAGGGACACAGACCAATGTCTGTGGCACAGAAGACAGATGATTCAGATAGAAAACCACAGAGCAACAGACACCTGAATTTCACTAAGACCCAAAAAAATACATTGGAGAAAAAAACACCATCTTCAACAGATAGTGCTGATAAAACTGGACACTCACGTGTTGGGAAACAAAGCTAGATCCCCATCTCTAACTCTGACTGAATTCCAAATGTCTCAAAGGCTTTAACATAAGACCTTGAGGAGAAAGTAAGGACACCTCTTCAAGGCCCAGGCCCAGGCCCAGGCAAGGGATTTCACGGGAGGACCCAATTACTCAGGAAATAAGGCTAGCAATTGACAAATGAGACTTCATAAAATTAAAAAGCTTCTGTAGAGCAAAATAGCTAACCAAGTGACAAGGCAGCCTACAGAACAGAAGAAAATCTTTGCTAGCTATCTACATGACAAACGATTATTGTCTAGAATGTAAAAAATTCAGAACCTAGACCAAACAAAACCAGCCCAGTCAGCAAGTGGGTTAATGAAGTGAATGGATAGTTTTCCAAAGATGAAATACAAATGACCAATAGCATATTTTTTTAAATGCCCAGTTTCACTAGCCACCAGGGAAATGCAAAGTAAATTGTAAGGGTCTGTGATTTGCAAAGAATGATACCCCAGACTCAAATAGTATGCAACAGCAAAGGATGTTTATTCTGCAGAGAACCTGCATGCAGTGGTCCACCCTACTTCAGGATGGAAGACAGAGGTGTGGACTTTGCAGGGTCAATTTAAAGCCCATTAGGGTGGGAGTGGATGACATTCACCTTTCTTTCCCTTGATTGGTTGGCTCTATCTCCAGGGGTGTGGGTGCCTTTGTGATTGGTTAAGGCTCTGGGAGGTTTGGGGGACTTTTGCTGATTAACTATGCTTGGCTCAAACTCGGTGGTAGGCAGCTTCTACAGCTCCTGATTGGCTGCCCATGAAGTTAGCTTAGGCTAGGTGGTGGGGCAGCTTCCTGATTGGGGGAAAAAAAAATGAGAGGTAGTTTTTCCTGGAATTGACTTGTTTCAGATTTTTCCAGTTCTGGGAAACAGAAACTGAGGCCTATTCTCCCAAACTGTCAGTTTGTAGCCTGCCAGGGAGTCAACCTGGCTCCTACTAACTCTGTCCTCTAAAAATCTACTTTGAGACTCTCTTTTACCCTAATCAGAATGTCAGTCAGGAAGAAGTCAAATAGCAACAAATGCTGGCAGAGGTGTGTACAATAGGTAACTCTTAAGACACTTGGTAGTCCAGCCACTATAGAAATCAATATGAATTTAAAAACCAGAAGTAGATCTACTATGGGACCTAGCTGGACCACTCCTGGGTGTTTGTACAAAGGCCTCCACATCAGCACCTCTCTGAGATACTTAGGCATCAGTGTTTATTGTAGCGCTATCCACAATCTCTAAGTTATTGAAACTATCTCTGTGTCCAAAAATAAAGGAATGGGTAAAGCAAATACACTATATATGTATATATATATATATATATATATATATATATATATATATATATATATATATACACAATGAATTATTTTCATGCGTAAAGAAGAATAAATCTGGAGCTGACAAGATATCTCAGCAACTAAAACATTTGCTACCAAGCTTTATGACCTGGGTGTGATCCTCAGGTCCTACAGGAAAAAACTGACTCCTATAAGTTACCTTGTGTCCTACAAACTTGCACTTAATTCTTGCGTTTACATATACATACAACCAATCGATTAGTAAATGTAATAAAAAGAATGAAGTTATGTCACTTGCAGAAAGATGGATGCAAATGAAAATCATCATATTTAGTGAATTAAGCCAGTCTCAGAAAATACTGTGTGTTTCTCTCGTTAGTGATGTCTAGGTTCTGTAATGTTCCACAATCCCATGTATACATACATAGAGTGGAGTTTCTACGTTCTGTAATGCTCCACAATCCCATGTATACATACATAGAGTGGAGTTTCTAGGTTCTGTAATGCTCCACAATCCCATGTATACATACATAGAGTGGAGTTTCTAGGCTCTGTAATGCTCCACAATCCCATGTATACATACATAGAGTGGAGTTTCTAGGTTCTGTAATGTTCCAGAATCCCATGTATACATACATAGAGTGGAGTTTCTAGGTTCTGTAATGTTCCACAATCCCATGTATACATACATAGAGTGGAGTTTCTAGGTTCTGTAATGTTCCACAATCCCATGTATACATACATAGAGTGGAGTTTCTAGGCTCTGTAATGCTCCACAATCCCATGTATACATACATAGAGTGGAGTTTCTAGGTTCTGTAATGTTCTACAATCCCATGTATACATACATAGAGTGGAGTTTCTAGGTTCTGTAATGCTCCACAATCCCATGTATACATACATAGAGTGGAGTTTCTAGGTTCTGTAATGCTCCACAATCCCATGTATACATACATAGAGTGGAAGTGAAGCTGCCTAGTGAGGGCACAGCTGAGAGGGGCATGAGAAAGGTGGGGTAGACAGGAGACTACCCCCAACATAAAATACATACTTGTATGAAAAAATTATTTACATTAAACTTTTCATTTTTAAATGCATATGCCAAATGCATATGCTTATCAAACCCCCTTAGAATCGGTATTTGGACCCAATAAGAATTCATTAAGAAAATTCAGGGCTGGAGAAATGGCTCTGCAGATAAGGGCCCTTGCTACCAAACCTAGAGTTCAATCCCTGACACTCTGATGGTAGAAAGAGAAAACTGACACCCGAAGGTGTCCTTTGATCTGAATATACACTGTGGCACATGCACATACACACACATTGAATAAATAAATGTACAAAAGACTGGCTCCATAGCAATCACATAAAACATCACCTTTTCTACCACAAGGAAAAACTGAGAAATAGCTAAATCCAATGAGGAATTCGGCATGTTCATAGACTAAAGGAAGAAGAACAACGGTGATGTCACAAGATACAAAAAGCTTGCCATAATCATCGTCGGCACTCGAGATTCTACCCTGCAAACCAACAAACAAGAGCTCTGAGCACAAGAAAAGCTGAGAATGGACACTCAGACATGGAATGCCGGCAAGAGGCTCAACCACTGAGAGTTCAAGGCCACCCTGGGCCGCACAGCAAATTCCAAGTCAGTACAAGCTACAGGGTGAGACTTCGTTTCAAAGAAAAATAATAGAGGAGAATTTTCTAAATAAGAAAAAAAGAATATCTTCACAGTTCCTATACTAAAAACAAATCACTCTGAATAGTGAAGTGCCAAAACACGAGGAACAAACCAAAGATGCTTCTAACCTTCCTCCTGCACACAACTGCACAAGGAAATGCTAAGTAAGCTGTAAAACAAGAGAGAGAGAAACTACACGTCCGAAGGAGGTAAATGCCATTATTCAGATATCATGATTGTGTGCATGCTAAATCCTAGAGTATCTGTAGGATGTGTAAATCCAAACAGCCCAAATTAACCTACAGTCTATTAGAATTGTACATTTATAAATTGTTCAGAATTGACGGATACAAGTCTAATAGGCAAAAGTCAACTGCATTTCTACAACCAACAATTAGAAGAGTTAAAACCTTGATAATGATATGTGCCATGTTTGTGGATCAGTCTTCTCAATTCTAAATATATTGTGTAAGTATAAATGTGCAACATATTAAATAGCATAATGCCTCCAATATATCAAGGCATGCTGGTGCACACCTTTAATTCCAGCATTTGGGAGCCAAAGCCAAGCAGATGTCTCTGTGAGTTTGAGGCCATTCTGGTCTACATAGCAAGCTCCAGGGGTGTGTGTATGGTGTGTATGTGTGTGTGTGTGTGTGTGTGTGTGTGTTGACAGGACACACCAATTTGAAAACCATATGGAAATACAAAGAGCCAGGCAAATCCAAGACATATTTGAGGAGGAAGACTATGTCTTATTCAATACTCTATTGCTGTGAAGACATAGCATAACCACAGCAATTCTTATAAAGGAAATCATTTAATTGGGGCTCACTTACAATCCAGAGGTTTAGGCCATTATAGTCATGGTAAGAAGCATGGTGGCATGCATGCAGACATGGTGCTGGAGAGGGAGCTGAGAGTTCTACATCAGGATCAGTAGGCAGCAGGAAGAGAGACACACTGGCCCTCTCTTGAGCATCTGAAACCCCAAAACCCACCCCTAGTGACACATTTCCTCCAAGAAGACCACACCTACTCCAACAAGGCCACACCTCCTAATCCCTGTCAAGTAGTACCACTCCCTAATGACCAAGCATTCAAATCTAAGAGCCAATGGGGGCCATTTCTATTCAAACCATCATTGCTATGCTATGCTTGTTATGCTTGCTATACTAGCTACAAAAACTCAATAGATAATTAGGATGGTATTTTCTGGTAAATACACAGATGATATACATGTGACCATGCATATATATGTCTCACATGTTGAGAAGATCAAAGCAGAAGAACAGAGAGACTACAAGAGACAAGGCACATCCAGATGTTCTCCAAGATTATAACAGTTCAGCTTGGGGTTTGGAGGCACTCTGAGAGGTAAGAAAGTGTCCCTTACTCATATCAGTTGCTTGTCTCATTGCTGTGACAAAATCATATTAAGGAAGGGAGATTTTATCCTGGCTCACAGTTTAAGGTTCAGTTTCCTGGGGCCAAGATGTCAGGGTGGCAGGAACTTAAGTCCCCTGGTCACATTGTGTCCACAGTCAACAGCAAAAGTGGAGATCTTGCATTTGACTTCTTTCTTTCAGCCCAAGACCCCATTCATAGAATGCTACTGCCTACATTTAGAGCTGCTCTTTCCACCTCAACTAACCAACCAGTACCTCAGACTTGTGCAGTGCTCTGTTTCCATGGTGATTCTAAATCCCATCAAGATAAAGCCTTACAACATCCAAAGGAAGTATGCAATTACCTCTGTATTTTGTTGTTTTCCTAGCCTATGAGTTTAAAGTACAAGTCTTTTTCTGAATGCCAAGCAACCACAGCTCCTGGCCACTGTATACTGTGATGCTGAACTACATGTGTTTGGTAGGCCAGGTACTCAATGCATTTTCTATTTAAGGTGGGCCTATTGAGACAGCATACATCATACTCTCCTCTGGGAACATCTATACTTTTTTTTTTTGCATCTATACTTATTAAGACTGATGGCACTGCAGAGTGATGGGCAGAAAGCTTGCCTGTGGCTGAGGTTGGCCAGAGGAACCATGTGAGTCAGAGCTAGAGGCGCTGAGTTGATAGAACAGGGCATGTTTTCTGCATGAAGCTCGCCACAGACTGTCCAGAGACATTGCCCATATGTGTCATCACGCTGCCACATCAAAGCCTGGAGCTTTGGAATGAAGAATAATGCCTTAGGTCTTCCAGTGCAGGTAGAAGATAATGCTTACCCCATTACTTTACAAGAGGGACCCAGACAAGGATGCTTGCCTGTCTGTTGTCATAGGCCACTTGTCTACTTCTTAAGGCTCTGAAAATTCCCCCTCAAGCCAAAAATTACAGAAGAACTGTCTTCTTTCCCTAACCAACTCTAGAACCCTCTCAAGTGTTTCATTTCACAGGTTTGAGTCTGCCGTGTTTGTCTTGAGCTGGTCCTGGAGGCATAAGGAGCCTCAAGACGCTGACAGTACAGGCAGCATCACTGTTCTTCTGGCCCTGTAGCTCTCACCTGAGCCCAATGCGCAGCTTAGAGAAGAAAGCATTCTTCATAGGAGGTAAGTGGCTTGTGCTAAGGAGAGGACTGCTGGGAATTTAAATGATGTCATCATCTCATTTATTTCTAAGGCATTTGGAATCTTACAGAAGAGACTCTAGCTGTCTATAAGAACTAAAATGGGCGACTGACAGTCTTTGTCCAAGTCTTAGAGACTTTTTCAGAGTCCATGGTACTAAATGAGGAGTTTGGGCTTTTGAACAAAACAGCTGCAATTGCAAGATTCTCTCTCCTACAGGCAGGTGGCAAAGATATAAAATATCACCAGTTTCATCTACAGCAAGGACAGATGAAAGCTATTTTCCTGCAGGTGCCAGACCCCACATGTGGCAAGCAGTACCAGTTGTTCTGTAATAATAGAGCTCTTCTCCAACATTGCATGTAGCCATCCAGAGATCAAGCTCAAGCTGTAAGATGTTAGCATTGGTGACTTACAGATCCTTCCAGGCATTAATCACACCCCTTAGCTCCGAGCACTATGGACCATGTATCATGTCTGTAATAAAAACACTAGCAAATACAGAAAGACGCTGGTGGAGGATGGATTACAGCTTGTGTGGTATCCAAGGTCACAAGTAGGCAGTCCCCAGGCACAGCAGACTACAGCTTCCATTTGAGAGGACCTCTGGATACTGGTCCTGCTCCACGGGTAACAAAATGGGGAAGGCAGCTTCTATTGGCCTTTGTCATGTTGATTTTGTTGTTGTTGTTGTAAAAGACGAGATTTGTGAAAGATGCATAATCCCAAATCCAGTTGGAATCATTCTAGGATGATACTATCTACAACAATTTGTAAAAGAAAAACCAAACCCTATGATCTGAGAAGACTTGGTTGTTTGTGTTGAAAGATCTCGGATGTCCTCTCTGGTCCTGGACAGTTTCTCCTCAGGAGTCTGTCAGCACGAGAGTCCTGCTCACACAGAGAGGAAGTGGGGCTCTCCAGGAAGAGCTCAGTGCCTGTCACTCCTTACTTGTCACTCCTGTTAATAAAAGCTACTGGAAAAGACGTGCATGAAGGAGAGGTAGAAAATGTGTGCCTGTGCATGTTTTAAACAAAATAACAACAAACCTGATAAATATCTAGTGAGATTAATCCACAAGGTTAAGGAAGAAACGACACACACCAGCACACAGCAGTAATATAAAGAACAGAGCTGCATATGGAAAGGAGGAGGAAGACTTGTGCTTTCTTCCTCTTCCTGAGAGGCCTGAAGTAATTAATGTGTGAGAATGGATGGCTACTCCCTTGACACACACACACACACACACACACACACACAAAACCCAGAAAATCAACCGATCAAGAGATTCAAATCTCCACACTCACTTTAAGAAACTCGTGGAGCCTAGCCCAGGCCATCAAGGGTGTACACTCTTGCAAATTCCCCCATATGCTTTATATAAGCAGTATGTATGATTCGAGTCTGTGATGGAGTCAGCAGGAATGCCCACGCCAAATAGTGGGGCAGCACACAGGGTTAGTGACTGTCCCCCCAAAAAAGAATGTTAGATATTTTTTGCTGCATACATGGTAAGTAATGTGGTCTCTTTAAGTTAAATGAACAGACTGGGGTAAGCAAACATCCAGGATACTTTGAGAGCTCAAAGTTGGATTAACCTGTTCCTTAGCTTCCCATGGCACAGGGGTCCAATTCCTGTTTGATGAGAAACAAACTGTTCAGAGCCACAGAAGAGGCTTCATGGAAGAAAACCATCCAAGAAGAAACAAAAACTTAAGACACAAAAATAAATTTGGGAGCCCCTGAGGTGGCTCAGCAGATGGACACTGGCTGCCAATCCTGACAACCTGAGTTCTATTCCAGGAGAGAACAGCTTCCTGCAAACTGTCCTCTGACCTCCACACATGTGCAAGAATGCACACACATAGACAGACAAAATAAAAGAAAGAATTGTAAAATGAATTGAATGTTTTCATTAAAAACGTTTTTATTAAAAAAGAATAAGGTTGGTATAAAATAAATGCAAGTAAAAGAAAAATTAAAATTTATTATGAATAATGCTGTGTTCACATTAGAAAATGCAGGCCTAATGTATTTCTAGAAATAACAACAACAACAAAAAGAGACTGAGGAAAAATAGAAGGGACTGGCCTACTTCTGAGTAGGTGTCTTAGTCAGGGTTTCTATTCCTGTACAAAACTCCAAGAAGCAGTTGGGGAGGAAAGGGTTTATTCAGCTTACACTTCCATACTGCTGTTCATCACCAAAGGAAGTCAGGACTGGAACTCAAGCAGGTCAGAAGCTGATGCAGAGGCCATGGAGGGATGTTCTTCCCTGGCTTGCTCAGCCTGCTCTCTTATAGAACACAAGACTACCAGCCCAGAGATGGCACCACCCACAAGGGACCCTCCCTGCTTGATCACTAATTGAGAAAATGCCTTACAGCTGGATCCCATGGAGGCATGTCCTCACCTGAAGCTCCTTTCTCTGTGATAACTCCAGCCTATGTCAAGTTGACACATAAAACCAGCCAGTAGAGTAGGTAAAGTATTTGGCACATAAGCATACAGACCTGAGTTTAGATGGCTGTACCCATGTAAAAGCATCTACCTATGATCCTAATGCTGTCGAGGTGGAGACAGGCAAGATCCCAGGGGGGATTGCTGGACAACCAGGCGAGCTGAAACAAGTCTAAGTTCAGTGACTGAGTTAGGAATCTAAGACTAGTTTGTTTTAGAAAACCAATTGACATTAAAAGAATGGAAGACAGAATGTCAATAGAGATAGAAGTTATGTCGATACCAATAGGGAGAGACCAGAATAAATTAGCCAAAAACATGCAAGAGTCTATGGAGAAGCAAAGAAACCCCATATAACAGAGAAATACTCAAGTTTTAAAATAAATAAATAAATCTTTCAAAACAGAATGAAATGACTCAGTGGGTAAAGGTGCTTGCTGCCAAACCTGACGGCCTGGGTTTGATCTCCAGGAGGACAAGAAGAACTGACACCTGCAAGTGGTCCTTTGACCTCCAAAGTTTCTCCATAGCACACACGCAGGAACGCATACACACACACACACACACACACACACACACACACACACACACAAAACGTAAAAAGGATCAACAAAAGAACCTCAATATTGTTAATCAGCAGTTCGACATGATGCCAATAAAGCACAAGTCTCCCCCTTTGGGTTTCTGCTTCAGTTTGATGGTTCTAGTGGCACCAAAGGGAATATAGAAGTACCGAGAGCCCAGCACCCCAACAGGCTGTGAGGATAGGTGAGCCTGCTGCGGCAGGTGTCATGGTGAGAGCACAAGGTGACCTTATTCTCAGAACATGGAGTGGTTAATCTTCTCTGGTTAACTTATCTGCATTTAGAATCACCTAAGAAACAAACCTCTAGCCGGGCGTTGGTGGCGCACGCCTTTAATCCCAGCACTTGGGAGGCAGAGGCAGGTGGATTTCTGAGTTCGAGGCCAGCCTGGTCTACAGAGTGAGCTCCAGGACAGCCAAGGCTATACAGAGAAACCCTGTCTCGAAAAACCAAAAACAAACAAACAAACCTCTGGGGTGTCTGTGAGGGCACTGTTAGAGGGGAGATCCACCCTGAATGTGGTATCACAGTTCTGTGCATGAGGTGGGTGGGCTCAATGAGAAGGAGGAGAGGAACTGAGCCTTTACTCATGGATACAGTGGGGTCAGCCGCCCCCATACGGGCTGTCACCACCTCCTCCACGATAGACAAATGGAGCCCCTCTTTCCTAAGGTTGCTTTTATTGGACGTTTTGTCACAGAATGAGAAAAAGTGACTCTTACAGATAGACAAATATAACGCAAGGCTCTGTGAAAACCAAGGGCAGTGACAGTGTCAATCAGCAATGACTTTAATTAGTGAGGCTGAAACAATTGAATAGCTATAATTCTGTTGTGGATAGCCCTGGTGATGCCTGTATTTTGATGTTAATTCCACTTTCCCAGAAGGGGTTGTCTGGATCAAGGAATGAGTCATGTACTCAGGTAACTCTTGTGGCCCTTCCCTCAAATGAGTAAGTAACCAATCACTGGGCAAGTAGGCGGGACTTCCATGTTGGACAGGAGAAGAGAGGAGGCAGGAGAGAGTTAAGAACCTTTTGGATGGGGAAAAGAGAGGATGAGATGTAGCTACTAGTGTCTCCTGGTTTATATGGCAAATCACCAGGATTTGCCACCAGAGGGTTTAGATTTAATAAGGCTTACAAGATTAGGATTCTAGTTGTTGTGCCCAGCGATTGAGTTACCATTGTTTCTGAACTAAGTTTGTGTGTTTTCCTTTTCAACTGGGTTCAAGAGAAAGGTATGGCAGCAAAGTATGGATTTGCCAGATGTGCACCACAAAGGCCGTGGGGGTTTTGAAGCATGGGGCTGGTGTGGTTACAACCTGCCACTGGGAACTTATGGATCTGGGTGGAGAGATTTTGGAGCTCTGAGTCAGAGAGTCTCCATGAGATAAGAACTGGCTGGTGAGACCACCAGGGCTCAGAGTAACTGGGTATAGTTTGGGAACTTGCCATTCTTTTTAATATTATCCGCAACACACTTCCTCCCATCCACCCTCTTGTCTCCTTCCCTTCCCTGACAGAGATTTCTAAGCGTTCATGTTGTCATTCTGTTAGGTTCTACATATGAGAGAAAGCATAAAGTGTGTGGTGGGGGAGAGCCGTGGGAGAGTGTGCATGAAGTACACATTTTGATTTAATATGGTGTTTGTCTGCTTCCATTCATTTTCCTGTGAATAATTTGTTCTTCTTCATGACTTAATAATATTCCATTTTGTATCTATGCTGTATTTCCTTTCTCCATTAATCTGTTGATGGGCAGGTACCTAGGCTGCTTTTTCCTGTGATGAATTTTGCTATGGCAAATAGTGCTAGAATAAACATAAGTGTATGTATTCTCTTATAAGCTGGCTCAGATTCCTTTTATAGATAAGAAGAAATTAAAATGGCCAATAATTATATGGAAAAATTTTTTTTTCTTTCTTTTTTTTGGTTTTTCAAGGCAGGGTTTCTCTGTGTGTCCCTGGCTGTCCTGGAACTCACTTTGTAGACCAGGCTGGCCTCAAACTCAGAAATCCACCTGCCTCTGCCTCCCAAGTGCTGGGATTAAAGGCGTGCGCCACCACCGCCTGGCTGGAAAAAAATTTCAATATCTTCAAGTATCAGGGAAATGTATCAAAGTGCATTGGGGGCCAGCAAGATGGTTATAAGATGGCAGCACTTATCACAGGAGCCTCCTCACAGCCTGGACTTGGTTCCCCAGACCACCCACAGATAGAAAGAATACATACATGCATGGGGACGTTGTCCACTTACTTCCACCTTAATACCATGGCATGTGTATGAGAGGTATATTCCTCTCGGCCCCGTCAGAATGGCTGCCACCAATGAAAAACCCAACAAATGCTGGCCAAGCCTTGGGGTGGAGATGACTGCACGCTGTTGGTGGGAATGTAAATCAGTGTAAGCCAAGAAAATTAGTATGTAGGTTTCTCAAAAGAAATTCAGGACAGATGTAATAGTGTATGCATTTAATCCCTCAACTCAGGAGGCAGAGACAGGTGAATCTCTGAGGTGAAGGCCAGCCTGGTCTACAAGGTGAGTTCCAGGACAACCATGACTACCCAGAGAAACCCAATCTTGAAAAAAAAAAAAACCAAAGAAATAAAAAATAAAAGTTTTTGAAAATCATCTAAGTCTATGGCAATGCTCAAAGCTCACTTGTTAGTGGTGATGTGAAGAAGAAGTACGGTTTCTTTTTCATGACTGCAGTAAATAGAAATTAATATAAGAACTGTAGCTGGAGATACATACCACATATTAGGATAAGAGTGAATATGAAGTGATACAATGGATATTACGTTGAAATGAAAATGAAGGACCTGAACTGCAGTTATATACAAACATAGAAAAATCATAGGAAAATACATGATTTATGAAGAATTATGCAATATTTAAAGATAATATACAAAACAATGGATTTCATTTTGACATCTTCATACATGCCTATAATATACTCAGATCACACTCATCCTCCAAGTTATACAAACTGAGTCATAATAGTAACTCACAGTTATACTGCTGTAGGTGAGCTAGGTAGGGTGCTACTGAGAATAACCAGCAAAGTCCAAACTAAGGTTTGAAATGTTGAAAGAGTTTTGGAACTCTCCCAAAGCAGCAAGGACTTAACCAAGAATCAGAAGACTGCATCCAGAGAAGCAAGCATAAGGGAAGTGTGTTGGCCTTCCAGGCGGCTGCTAACTTAGAAGAGGCAGCTAAGACTCGAGGGCACTAAGAAAATGGCAGCCTGATACTGATGTTGGACATGGACCATGGGACACAGCCTGGAGGTCAAAGCCCACAGAGAGGAGACTGGGGCAAGTCTGCAGACTGCTGGGTCAAATCCCAGAAGTTTTGAGTCAGGAATAGGAGCAGATAAAACCAGAAGGCCAGTAGACACAATCAGCTTACTATTTAATCAAATCAAATTAGATCCAGTGAGGTCATGGATCATAAAGGGGAACGAACACACAACCACCACCACTTTACTAAACCAGTTTGATTCCCAACTGCATGGTAAATACTTGTCACACCCACAGTTGCTCATAGCTCTCGCCTGTTATCAAAGAAGCTTGTCTTTGCAGTAGATTGAGACCCATACAAACAGCTACATCTGATCAAAATGCATAAAACAACCCATCACCAGGTCTCCAACCCCAGGAGTAAGATCTACAACACAACCCCAACTACAACACAGGGGACCAGGAAGTCTGCTGTGAGATTGTGTCTCCTAGAAATGACAGAGAAGCTACACTCATGATACCTCAACAATATTGCTATGTAAATAAGACCCTAACAATGACAACACCAATGGACCTGCTAACCTGGAAGAGGGACAGCTCTTCCATAGGCCCCCACCTCAGGCAAAAAATGCTGAGGTAGGGAGAATTAGTCTTTCCCAGAGAGGTGGCACCATATTGGTTATCCAATAGTAAGTGGTCAGCCCTGAACTCATATGCATACTAGCAACACTAAACAGACTCAGCCGATTATATTTATATACTTATATGTGTGTGTGAAAAAATATATGTGTATGTATATTCATATGTATATACATGTAAGTATGTATATGTATATATACATATATATGTATGTGTGTGTATATATAAATCATATGTATACAAGATGTATGTAACAATATGAGGTGGCTCAGAGGGTAACGGCTATGCAAACTTGATAACCTGACTTTGATCCTCCAGAACAATATATGTAATAATATGGTACATATTAAAATTTATATATAGAGATATATAGATAGAGATAGAGATATACAGATATAGATATATGAATAAGAGTCCCTGAATTTGAGAGGGGTTTAGAGGGACATGTAGGAGGAGTTGGAGGGAGGAGGGGAGAAATAATTTAACTATATTTTAGTAAAAAAATTAAAGCCAAATGTGGTGGTGCACACTTTTGGTCCCAGCACTCAGGGGGCAGAGGCAGGAGGATCTCTGGGTTCAAGGTCAGCCTGGTCTTACAGAGTAAGTTCCAGGACAGCCAGGGCTCTATAGAGAGATCTTGTTTTGGTTTAAAAACATCAAATAAATTGCAAAAATTAAAAAAAAAAGTCTGGAGATTTAAAAATGTTTTCTGAAGGTAAGAATTCAATAAGGCCAGGTGTGGTGCACACCTTTAATCCCAGCACTCCGGAAGCAGAGACATGCAGATTTCTGTGCATTCAAGGCCAACCTGGTTTACATAGTGAGTTCCAAGTCAGCCAGAGCTACATTGTAGAACCCTGATTTGAAAAACAAACAAACAAGATAACAGCAGTTGCAAGGCAAAATTATAAACCAAAACAAACCAAAAAAAAAAAAAAAAAAGGCAAGACAAAACCCTAAGCTATTGTCTTAGTTAGGGTATATATTGCTATAAGGACACACCACGACCAAGGTAACTCTTTTAAAGGACATTTCATTGGGGCTGGCTTACATTTTTAGAGTATTAGTCCATTATCATCAAGGTGGTAAGCATGGCAGTGTACAGGCTGATATGGTGCTGGAGGAGCTGAGCGTTCTATGTCTTCATCCAAAGGAAACCAGGAGCAGACTGTCTTCTAGGCAGCTAAGAGGAGGGTCTCAAAGACCACCTCCACATTGACACATTTCCTCCAACCAAGCCACACCTCCTAACTACCACCCCCTGTGGGCATATTTAAACCACCACAGCTATATTGTGCAGGGGTGAATATGGAAGCAGTTCCATTTTTAATCATTTTTAATGTTCAAAAAATATTTCATTTATTATTAGTATGTGTGTGTGTGTGTGTGTGTGTGTGTGTGTGTACAACTTTAGACTCTGTTCTCTCTTTCCACCATTGTTTCTAGGGATCAAATACAGGTCATCAAGTTTGTGCAGCAAAAGCTCTTGCCCTATGAGCCACCCCATTGGTTCCAGGAAAATGTCTTAAAGAACAAGACCTTACTATTTAAAAGTTTTAAGATGACTATCAGTTCTAGAGAGAATGGTGGGGTTGTGACCAGGAATGGAGAAAAGGTGTCTTTGGTGCTGGTAAGGTGAGGGCCCTTCATCTGAGTGGTGGCCTTATTCAGTAGGCTGTCTGCACATTTCTGCATGGATTTATATCATGCACTAACCAGGGAGAAAGTGTGCTATAGAAGCCATGTTGCTTAGTGTCTCCTTGGCAACTGTTTGGTAACAGAGCCTTTTCTGAGGAAATGTTTTCATCCTGAAGGTTTTGTTAGCATTTTCCTAGTGTTATTTGATCTGTAGAAGCTTTTCTCCAGAACTGGGAAATACTCCTTGAAGATCACACAGATGGAGAATTTTGACCAAAGCTTGCATTTTCAAAATTAAAAGAACAGTTGATAGGAGAGGGAAAAAAATCTACCCAATATAATTGCAGGAGCAGTGCCATATGCTATGGATAAAAGATAATATTTTGTATAGTGTGGGTGAAATTTTCTGACTGCTTTGACACCCAAATCTGTTGACTTCAGTGTCTTCCTAAGAGCCATTTATTTTAGAATGCCACCATCATGTTCCAGAATACACTGTTGCTCTCCTTAGTGGATCATGCTTAATTTATCTCTTCTTTTCCAAACCATTTTACACATATACCAACCTTGGGTTGACACTACAACTCTGTTAGCAAGAATGTTTGCATGCAGAAGGTTCCCAGGGCAACATAAAACTGTCATGATGACACCCTCCTATAATCCCAGCACTTGGGAGAAGGATCAGAAATTCCAGGTCACATTTGGCTGCATAGCAAGTTCCAAGCCAGCCCTCCTCGATACTTAAGACCATATCTCAAACGAATGTGTATAGTAAACCATCAGTTTCTACATCTAAGCATCTCATTCAGGCCTGTGCCACAGTGGATCACAATGTGGTTTCTATCTTTTAATTTTACCTCTAAATCTGATCTGTTTCCAAGCTAGCCCAGTGTCTTGAGCCGGTGTCTAAGTTTATCTGGTGCATGTAGAATGGTGATATTGTCATACCATCCTCTTGCTTTCCATTCTAGTTGGGACAGACAGACATAAAAGGAAGAAGACAGAAAACGCTAGGATCAGGTGTTACCCCACAAGAGCTAGGGCTGACCCCACCATAACCAGGGGCTCTGGATTTGGAGAATGATCAGACTCCTGGGTTCCAATGAGAAATGAAAAATACCTTGAGACGCTAAACTAAGCAACCCATGGTTTCCTCCTGCCCACGTGTGATAGCGCAGCTGTAATTGCTTGATGCAAACTAGGGACTTCTATAGCTCCCTCCATCCCTCCCTCAGCCCAGTTGCTGTTAGTGTGTGTGTGTGTGTGTGTGTGTGTGTGTGTGTGTGTGAGCACTCGAGTGCACGCTCAGAAATGGCTAAGTCAGGATCAGTCCCCGGGACAAAATTCCTCCTTGAGACTGAAGCATTTTAAGTATGAGAACCATGTCTAACCTTGAGACCTCCAAGGTGTATGTGAAAGGGGTTTCTGTCTTTGGTGAAAATGACATTGCTACAAAATTTGTGATGCTTTTCATGGTCTTCAAAGTTCTCTGATATGTTTTTGAACTTTTAGCTAAATAATGAAATTTAAAAGTGCTAAGAACCATACTTTCTAGACCAATCATCATCATCATCATCATCATCCTCTTTCTCCTCTTTTTCCTCCTTCACCTTTTGCTATCTTCAGTATTAATCATCCACTTTGGGAAATCTTTCCTTTTCTGATCAAGTTTTAAAAGATCAATCATTTTGACACTGATCCAACAATCTCCGTTTTTGGGCTTGTTATAAATGTGTTCAGCCCTGCCTTGGAAGGGTGATGGTTCTAGACTTATTAGACACCACCATCTCTACCCTATGAGCCATCCCCAGTGGCTCACCACCTTTGCTAAGTAAGCCGTACTGAGCACCTACCCAATGCACAGGCTATCACCTAGCTGGAGTAGCCAGTCCCAGAGAACAGGAACATGCCATACCTAGAACCTAAGAGCCATTTGTTTTAGAACTGGTGTTCTAAAATAAAGAGCGTCACAGTCTCTCTTCCAGAGAAGCCTCTATTGTTCTAGAAAGGCAGTTTCCCACAAGTTCAAGCCAGAAACCCAGCTATAACCCACATCAAGAGGGCAACAGAGGCAACCAAGATTACAAAGGAGCATCTCATTGAAATGTAAATGAAATATAAATGAAAGGAGCAAGGGTTTAAACATTTGTTCCCCAACTGGTGCTGCTGCTGTCCTAGATGCTGTGGGAACTTTAGGGGTGGTGTCTAGCTGGCATAAGTGGGTTGCCGTGGTGAACCTTTGAACGAACCTCCCTCTGGCTCCTGGGGTGGACAGCTGCCATCCAGTGTACACTCCCTCTGCCATGATAGTCTACCCAAGCGTATAGGGCTAAGGAACTAATGCCTGAGCCTGTGAAATGGTGAGGCCAAACATCTCCCCTCACTTGAGTTGTGTCTGTCAGGTTTTTTTGGTCAAGGCAGTGTGATAGCTTGCACACCTTACAACTCTCTTTACCAAGCAGGTGTCGGTGTCAGAAAAGAACCACACTGATAATAACCAAATGCGCATGCGCGCCCTTGTTTTTCTCCTCTGGTCATTCCTGCTACTTTCTTTGGCACTTTCCTTTCCCTGAACGGAAAACTCCTAAGTGTGAGCCTCCTCTTCCTGACACTCGGCTCTTTTCTATATTTCCACTCATTCTTTCTGGAAACTTCTGTCTTCAGAATGTAATTACGACTCTGGGCTGATGACTTTCAACACATAAGGTCTGAAAGCTTAAACCACCAGCCCTCCAACAGTCTCACAGCCATCTGTCCCAGAATGGCCCACCCTCCACACTGAACTCATTTTCTCCTCCACCAAACTAGCTGACCCTTGCGAATTCCTCGGTTCCATCTAGCTCTTTCCTGGCAATCAAAACCTCATTGTTTCGCGCGGCCTTTTTCTCTTTCTTTCATCTTCTACATCCAATTGCTCCTCAAACCTTCTCATCTGCTTCTCAAGACAGATGAAACTTCAGGCAGCAGGTACAGGGAGCCCTTGACAGCGGCAGGGGCGTCACAGGGATGTAGTTAGCTTGATTTTGAATACGGGTCTGATTGTGATGTGCACTGTATTCTCGAATAAGAAGTGGGCACTCAGCTACATTTTCAAAGTCTGAGAAACCAGATTTCGTTCTGAGTCCTGGTTCTTAATAGCCATGAGATCTTCAGGCAAACGCCTGCTCCCTCTGTGCTTTGTAAAGTCTGGCAATAATGCTCACCCTGCAGGAAATATTAGCGCTGCCCTTTCTCTGTTTCTACCACCAGCTCACTTCAAATCCCATCTTCCAACTGCTGGACTGTCACCACCTGAGCTCCTGACTTCTGATTCGTTTACTGTATCATAAGTAGCCTGGACATTCGAAGCAATATTGCCAACCACGTCACTGCGATACGCCCACGGCTGTCAAAGGCTCCCTACATAGCAAATGGTTGGTATTCATATTTGTGGATAAGACACTAAGAATCATCAAGTCTGGGCTGGCAGGATGGCTCAGAGACTAGGTAAGGGTGCTTGCCATGAGAGCCTAGTGACCTGAGTTCAATCCCCAGAACATACATAATGGTGGTTACAACTCCACAAAGTTGTCCTCTGACCTCCTCCACAGGCATGCTATGGCACATGTGACTACCATCCCCTCCCCCACCCCTGCAGGCATGCACAATCATGTAAGAAATAAAAATTTTAGAATGGAATCTCCATGTCCCACTCTATTTCAATATACTGACTCCCTGCTCTCCAAAGGATGATTTTACTAATCCCCTTCAAACCTATTCAAAGGCTCATCCAGCCCAGTCTGGAACACACTTCACTTCTGTCCGTTTATTAACGCCACCCTGCAGGTTAACCCTCTGCCGCTTACCTCTCCTCCGTGTCCTCCGGGATCTCTGAACTCTGAACTCTAGGACTTTATTCTATGCCCCATTTTGAAGTGATTATTCTGTGTTTCCTTCCAAGACTTAACTGCTGTACTGGCTAGTTTTGTGTC
Source organism: Mus minutoides (assembly GCA_902729485.2). NCBI lineage: Eukaryota > Metazoa > Chordata > Mammalia > Rodentia > Muridae > Mus > Mus minutoides. Next base: position 1,396,900 of record LR749714.1, read on the forward strand.
AACTTGACACAGCTGGGGTTATCACAGAGAAAGGAGCTTCAGTTGGGGAAGTACCTCCATGAGATCTAGCTGTGGGGTATTTTCTCAATTAGTGATCAAGGTGGAAAGGCCCCTTGTGGGTGGGACCATCTCTGGGCTGGCAGTCTTGGTTCTATAAGAGAGCAGGCTGAGCAAGCCAGGGAAAGCAAGCCAGTAAAGAACATTCCCCAATGGCTTCTGCATCAGCTCCTGCTTCCTGACCTGCTTGAGTTCCAGTCCTGACATTCTTTGGTGATAACAGCAGTGTGGAAGTGTAAGCTGAATAAACCCTTTCCTCCCCAACTTGCTTCTTGGTCATGATGTTTGTGCAGGAATAGAAACCCTGACTAAGACAACTGCTTAATAGAAAGTTGCAGCATTATATCAACTAAGAAAGCTGGCCAGTTTCTAGGGAGGAAGGCTCCTGCCTGCTACCATCTCACTGGAACCTTTAGCATCCAGCACAACAGCACAAACATTATTTCTCAAGAAATACTATGGGGTGCATGGGATGTGCCGCAGCTTCTGTGGACACATTAATTACCTTTGGTTGTTATTAGACAGATTTCAAATATAGCAATCCCCAAAGAGTAACAACAAATTTTAACTTTTTAAATGTCATCATATTGTCCTATCGAACTCAAACTTCCTTTAAGTAAATGAAGCTTTGTAAATGCCACTGAAATCTAACCTAAGATTCCTCTCCCTTTCCACTAGAGGTACCCACTTAGATGGCATTCTTATTAAAACTTTATTCATAAATAGGACATAGATATTACTTTACATTTTTAAAATTTACCTATAATCCCAGCACTCAGGTCGACTAAGGTTGGAGAATCAGGAGTTCAAAACCAGCCTTGGCTACATCAATATTTCAAAGGCAACATGAACTACATGAGGTGAAACTACTGCTTCAAAAAGTCAAAAAAAAAGTGGTTTTACATATAAATGTTTATGTCACATTTACATAAAAATGTTTATTCATATGCTATTTCTTTTCACCTGGCTGTTAGATTTTAAGACCTGGTCTCCATCAGTCACACAGTGATGCGGTCTTGTCTCCTCGATGTTGCACGATCTCTTTTGTACAGCTCAGTGCTCCTGTATTTATCCCAATGCTGACAAACATGTACGTTGCTTCCATCTGTCTGCTAAATCATAAGCAGTATAGCCAGGAACATTCTGAAGGATGGAAGGCAGCCTGCTTCAGTAAATAAACCCACATGTAGTCTGTGATTGTTAAACAACACATTATGTGTGTCTCTAGCTTTTAAACTTTCACATAGTCTAATCATGTCTCAGTTGATGTGGCATAGGAAGAAGAGGAAGATCCCGCACACTGAAGACTGAGGCAAGGGGACTGTGAGTTCAAAACTACCCCGAGCTTCACAGCAATTCCTGTAACACCCAGACAAGCAAAGACGACAACACTCCGTTCCCTAGTGCCAGAGAAGTGACTTTTTTTTCCTGAACTCTACCAATCCCAACCCATTACTAATCAATGTATCTAACATTGTCTACCAATATATCACAGGTAATATTTAACAACAATAAAAAATGCGAAATTAGCACACATATCTAGGTAAACATCTCTCCGCTTAGCACAAAGCTTTTTAATGTTCAATCAGCCTTCACTGAATTAACATTATTGAATCAGCTGCTTCAGACATTATTCTAGAACTTGGGAATCAATTGTAAGTGAGGCAGAGGCTGCTCCCCCAGAGTGTGTGCTTGTTCTAGGATACTCAGAGTGACATAGTGAGACCCTGTCTTGAAAAACCAAGGCAGGGGGAACGAACAGTAGCCAAATTGGCAAACACAAAATATACCACAGGGTGACGCTTGCTGTGCTGTTAGATGGGGTATGGTATAATTCAAGGCATTCCCTGCAACGAGAGTCCAGGAGAACTTTCTGGATCATGGACCAGTTTAGCTGGCCATCCTAACTTCTCCAAGTGAAGAAATAAATGTGTAATTTCAGTTAATTTTTGTCAATATTAACTTAAATGGTAAAAGCCACACGTGACTAGAGCCTACTGTGAAGGGCAGCAAAGTTTGTCCAGGATCATGGTAAGAGTCCAGCACCAACCCCCACACAAAACCCTTGACTCAAAATTTTCTTTGGCTTCAAGATATGCAGGGATAAAGATGGAGCAGAGATTGAGGGAATGGCCAACCAATCACTGCCCTGACTTGAGACCCATCCCATGGGAGAGAGCCAACCCCCGACACTCTTAATGATATTCTGTTATGCCTGTAGACAGGAGCCTAGCATAACTGTCATCTGAGAGGCTCCATCCAACAGCTCACAGAAACAGATGCAGAAACCCACAGCCAAACAACAAGCAGAGCTCAGGAAATCTTGTGGAAGAGTTGTGGGAAGGACTGAGGGAGCTAGAGGGGTCAAGAAAACTACAAAAAAAAAAAAAAAAAAAACCTATAAAGCCAACAAAACCAGGCCCATGGGGCTCACAGAGACAAAACCACCAACCAAAAAGTTTGCATGGTCTGGGCCTAGACCCCCTATGCATATGTAGCAGATGTGCATTTTGGTTGTCATGGGGATCCCTTAACAATTGGAGCAGGGGTGGGAGGGGGCCGGCTCTGTCTCAGACTCTTTTGCCTGCCTTTGGATCCCTTTTGTCTAGCTGGGCTACCTTGTTAGACCTCAGGAGGAGAGGGAGGAGAGTATGTGCTTTGTTCTTAATGTACCAGGGTAGGTGGGTACCCTGGGAGGGTGGGTGGGTGCAATAGGGGGGAAATCCCCTTCTCTGAGGAGAAAAGGAGGAAGGAAGGAGGGAAAGGGTGGGAAGATAGGGACTGGGAGGAAGGGGGACTTCAATAGGGATGTAAATGTAAAGTGAATAAACAGACAGGCAGGCAGGCAGGCAGGCAGCAAACAAATAAAAGGTTGGGAAGAGTGGCTGTCCAGACATGCAGAACCTGCAGAGGCTGCATCTAAGTTTGTGCTCATAGCCACTGCAGCATCCTGCATCTGCTGACACTTGGAAGAGAGCCTAATTGGTTTGGGTTGTGACTTACAAAATACAGCTGGTTTCTGCTGATGGGAAAGTTGGGAGTGGAGAGGTGATGATACAGAGAGAGGAGCGGGAAATGGGAAGGATGCATCTTGGCGAAATGTGAGGTGACAGGAATCAGGACACAAGAGGAAGGGCTGGCCTTGGAGAGCCATGGTGAATCCCCTCACCAGGGAGCGGCAACAGGAGCACAGAAGCTGTGTGCAGCAGGCAGAGCCAGGATAATGAGGGTGTGGCAGCCCCTTGCTGTGCTCCCCCACGGAGAAGAGCTTTTGGAAAGCAGGAACAGATCAGACAGGGAGGAGAGTTAGGAGGAAAGATGGGGTAGTGGCAACTTTGGAGAACAGCTGGGTAACAGAACAGCTAACAGTCTTAAGTCCCATTTTCAAATTTGTGGTTGTGAGTTTTTCATGTTAACACACAGTATGGCTAATTTTGATTTTTTTTTTCCGGCAACTTTTCTTTTTATGACACCTGGGACTTTTTGCTGGGAAAACACTGAGTATAGGGCTTCATCCAAACCTAGCTTCTTCAGCAATTTTAGCTGATTGGGGACAGGCACACAGCTAGCATGTTTGTTAGCAGAATAAAGGAGAGCCAGAGGGATAAGGGAGTTGGGTATGTTTGCAAGGAAGTTATTACACATGAAATCTAAGTTGATTCAGGAAGGAAATGAGAGCATGAAACTGATGACAGTGAGGATATAATAAAGCCTGCAAGTCCAAACTAAAACATGAATAGGGTTAGTGTTTGGGTTTGTGGCTTTTATTGACTCTGACAACCTGATCCTAGAGTTTACGTGAACGTACCAAGGATTAAGAATATTCAGGGATCTGGGGCCTTCGCTCCATGGTACAGCACTTGTCTTGAAAGGACCTGGTTCAACCCCTGGACAAAAAGGAAGGAAAAAAGAAGAAGAAGAGGAAGAGGAAGAAGAAGGAGAAGGAAAAGGAGAAGAAGATGAAGATGATCATGACCCAGTAAATCGATGAAGAACCAAGCTGTGGGACCCCAATAGCAGATGCCAGGATTTACTTTTTAAGAATACAGTAATTATCACAACACAAAATGGATCATAGAGAAAAATGTAGTAGTAGACACACATACCTAATAGAAGGCAGAACTTACGAGAGGTGCACTGATTACATTCCAGGTGGATGTATCCACAGGGTGGGGCTGTGGGTTATATGGAAGTTCTACTTTAACTTGTGAGGAAGCTCCATACTGCTTTACATAAAGGCAGTGCCAAGTTCCATCCCCAGCGACATCTTTTTGAGGACAGCTGTTCTAACAGGTGTAAAGTGATATCTCACTAATTTTCTTTATTTCCCTGACAACCGGAGAGGAGGAGCATCCCCCATCCACTTAGCCGTTCTAACCTTTTCTGTTGGGTCGTTAGCGCATTTTAAAATCAGGTTATATGTTTTCTCACTATTAAGTTGTTTTAGCTTCTTATGTTTGGAACATTTGCTCTTTTATCAGATATGTGCTTTGAAAATGTCTTCTCCCTGTCTGGGATAGTCTCTACACTCTGCTCCAGGATTTGCTGGCTGTGCGGAAGCTTTTACATTGATATAACCCAATTTGTGTAACTGAATTCCTTTTTTTTTTCCATTTTATTGGAAAAGTTTCATATGTGTACATAATGAGTTTTAGTCTTTCTCACCCTCCCATGTCCTCTCACAGCCCCCCTTCCCTCTGAATCTCTTCTTTTTTCCAACATTTCCTACCCCTCCTTTCATGGCTTCTTTTTCTGTGTGACCTCCTAGGAAGTTATTTACTGGAGCAAGGGCAACTCGCCCTTCAGTGGCAATACCACTGAGGAAAATGGATATCCTACTTCCTAGCTAGTAACTGCCATAGACTCTTAGAGAGGGGGTGGACCCTCATCTGCCCCTCCACCTCCACAGTGAAATATTGACTGGTATGTGAATGGACTCTTTAATGTATATCAACATGCATGCATACTGGGATATATAACTAATGAGTCATGTCTCGGCTACATTTGTTAAATATCAATTTGAACAGGTACTCAATGTTGTAATCTGGCATTAAAGAACTCTCCTCAAATTGAAATTAACCCCTTAATATGAGGGTAATTCTTGCAGAGTCGTTGGATAATTTTGAGTCACTAATCTTATTGTTATCTAACTTATTCCTTTGCCAGTTATTTCTAAATATATCAGGAAAAGTTAAAGATGTTAATGAAACCCTTAACCTACAGATACCCATAGGTCACTTTTCTTCAGTCTGTTTCTTTTTAAGTAATTCACCTGACACTACACATTTATAGAACCATGCAACTCTTGCACGTACTCAAAACAAAACTGTCCATTCAACTAATCACATAGACTTTTGACAGGGATTGAAACCCATGAGCAGCTGTCTTTAGAAAGAACAGTCGCTCTCCCCACACCTGCAGCTCCTCTTTCATAGCTTCAGTTTACACACAATCACCCATAGCTCAAGAGCAGCAAGTGGAAAAATCTCACAAACACATCAGACGTTTTAACCTGCACGCCACTCTGAGCGGCGTGATAGAATCTGTACCGTGTTCTCCAACCTGAGCAGGATATGTGTTGTCCCTTCGTCCGTACATCTGTGCCTCATCTGTCACCTGCCCATCATGGTAACTTTTCCTATTGCCTGACGAGATCCCTTTCTCTGCTTCTGAACTTTTTACTCAGTTGGAGACTGCAGCCCATGGAATGGATCACCGACATTTGAGACAGGTCCTCCCACCTCAGTTAACCCTCCCTGGGATCACTTTCACAGCCAAAAGTTTTGTCTCTTCTGGGTTTCTGAATCCTGCCATCCACTTGTCACTTTGAAGCTTTCTCAGTTATCAGATTCAATGTTGGGGTATCTATCACAGAGCTTGTACGTGCATAATTATAATAACACTTTAACAGGGACCATTAAGCACAAGAGTTTATAATTATTCTGTTTTATTAGTAGTTATTGCTATTAATACCTTTATGTACCTAATCCATAAATTAAACTTTGGCATGATTGTATACAGGGAAGCTCCATAGTTTATATAGGGTCCCGTAAGTACTATCTATGGTTTTTATTGGTAGCCACTACAGATTGCTGGAGCACATTCTGGGTGGATAAGTGGGGACCATTCTTACTTCTGTCTGAGAGCCAGAGGACTTACTCAAATCCAGTCAGGCCCTGGAGAGAGTCAGGGGTCAAGAACACTGACTACTCTTTCAGAGGAACCAGTTCAATTCCCAGCCCCATATGGTAATTCACACAGTCTGTAACTCCACTTCCAGGAGGTCTAAAATACCCTATTCTGACCTCCAGGGACCCCAGGCACACGTGGTACACAGACATGCATGTAGGCAAAACACCCATACACATAGAATATTATAATAATGATAATGACTGTTGTTATTTTATCTTTATGAGTTATCTAGGTTAAGGTTTAGGAGATAATTTGACACTTTGGACATCTTTGGTGACTCTAGGCACTTCTGTGTATTGTAATATTAGCAACTTGTAAAAGTATATGGTTTAAGTTTGTCCCATAGAAATACTGATTACTCCAAATTATTGATTACCTCTAAGCCTTCTAAATCTTGATTCTACATGAATAAGTTGTTATCCTAAGAACGGTGGCTCTGGGAAACACCTAAGCCTCTAATGGAGGTTTCAACTCCTCAGACGCCATTAGTAGCTTGGCCTTGCAAAGGGTTAGACTGACCATTGCAGTCTCTCAGCAGATTTTGTTATAGATCAGAGAAGTTGAAAAGCACTGAGAACCTAGAGTTTGTAAGCGTACCAGCAGCACTGACATTGAAGTTGGAGTTGGTAAAGGGAGGGTAGTGACTAAGACTGCTCCTTTGAAAAGGGATTTGATGCTGAAACAAAAACTGGAACAGGTCCAGTCTGCTTCCTAGTGCAAGAAGAGATGTCCAGACGTGATGGCAGACTTAGACATTTAAATGGAACGTGAATAAGGAAGAGTTTTTGTTTTTGTATTAAAAAAGAAAATCTTCTTTCGACCGTTATTCAGGTCCTTAAAGAGACTCACGGACACTGAAGGAAGGTAGTTGTGTGTCTGGGACGTAGGAGAGGGAATTCAGAAAATAATGAGATTTCTATTTTGCTGAAGTTTGTGAAACCGAGACACTCTCTACGTTACTTATTTGTACAAAAGGACGAATTGTTTCCATATCAGACTGGGAAGTGATCCACCACTTTAAAAGATGGAGAACATCTGATGTGTATAGAATAATGTACTCTAAGGGGGTGTGTGTGTGTGTCCTGGAACTCCGGATGCTCCTCTGCATCTTTACAAGAAGGTGGTGATCACACACGCCCTCTCACAGCGTACTCCTTCCTGGTGACCCCTTCCTTCCATAGAAGATCATATATGCTGACTAACCTATCTCAGCTTCCTGTGAAGCCTGTGTGGGTATACATTGTGCACATACACTGAAAAACTAAGGCTTTTCTTGCCATTTACAGAGTTGAATAAAAATCACAAATAAATCCTTACTGTTCACTCTGTGATGTACTCAACAGTAACTAAACGTACAAAAATACTAGATGCAAGATACCGCGAAAGACGGAACTAGGGTGTAAGAGTGGCCACGTCCTAGCTTCCAAGACTCTCACAGGTTATTTAGGAAAAGAGCTCACATTGAAAGGTTTAAATGGCTGGAGAAGAACCAAGAGGGAGTGTTTCACAGTGTTCCGGGATGAGTAAAGGAGAGAACCCCCCACCATGTGCTGACTGCTTACGCTGACCCGAGAAGGGAGTTAAGGCTCCCAGAGACACAGAGAAAACATGGGCTTTGCAAGAAGCATGGACATGAATATCTCTCACAGGGTGGAGGTCTTGCTTGTCACTGCTAGACAGAAACTCGTCTCAGACACCAGTCTTTCTTCCCCAGATGCTTCGCATCAGGCATAATTGCAGCAAATATTCTACTCACGCTTGTCTCTTCCACCAAGACAACAGTCTTCTTTGGCCTTGTTCAGGCATTAAATCAGTCTTCAGTATCTTAGCCATTGACCTCAGGCTCCGATGCTTAGATCACTGAGTCAGTGCCCCTCCTCAAGAAATTACTAGAGAAGAAAAAAGAAAAATAGAAATGGTCTATTCATCTTTTCTTTTCATTCACCCTGAAAAAAAACAAAACAAAACAAAAAAAAACACAACTAACCTTGAGCTATTTGGGGACAACCATAATAAATCTTACACAAGAAAGTTAGAATCCCAATCAATCAAAATGGCAGTTTAATATGATAGAAAAATTCGAACAGGCAAATACCAAGCAATTTGGTTAGTAAATTATAGTGCATTAATATGTATAGTGCATCAGCATGTCGGAAGATTACTCAGCCCTAAAGAGACCATTAGGAGACTACGCATGGCACATGGGAAAATAAAACACAAAATGGTGAATATATTATGCTTACAGAAAAATACGAACACTTGAAAGTGACATTTAAAGTTCTAAGGAATAATTAGAAAAATATTCGATTTTTAAAAATGCTACTATAGTTATCCTTTTGTTGGGGGGGTAGTATAATTTAAAGAGAGATCGGCTGTATCCTGACTAGTTGCTCAATTCAAGCTACCACATTCGTTGTCCTTCACAGTCTCCGTAGATAGAGGCAGCCCGTGACCTCAAGGGTTCTGTACTACCCTCACTGAGCTAGTGCCCAACACTAAAACTCTCATATTCTATGTTTTATAATTTAAAAATAACTAATCTACAACCTTTAAGACTAGTCTTCTTATCTTTACTATTTTTGGACCCTGGTTCTCCACTAACTTATCATTGACCACCACAAGAAGATAATGCAATAACGAGAACCACAGCCAACCTTCATCCTTCAGACTCCAATCCCTCAGACAAGTTACCTCGGTTCTCGGGACTCTGTTCTCTCACTACCAAGAGGAGGTGACAGTAAGGAAACCCACTTTACATAATGTCACTAAGGTCTAATGAGATGATGCACTGAGCTGGGCCCACAGTCTGTGCCCAAGCATTGATAACGCTTTCCTATCCACACACTTTAACAAGTGCCATGAGTGACGTGACTCTTCCTGACACCCTTTATGGAGTTCTTATTCTTTCCTAAGCTAACTTTCCTAAACCAATGGATTGTTTTATGCTTTTACTTATGTGTTCATGTGTGTATGCATGTGTGTATGTGCAACTTGTGTGTGCAGTGCTCACAGAAGCTAGAAGAGGGGGTCAGAACCCCTGGAACTGAAGCTCCATGCAGGACTTGAGTACTGAGAGCCTGGGTCCCCTGCAAGAGTGGCAAGTACTCCTAACTTCTGAGCCACTCTCCACTCTAGCATTCAGTCCTGACTAGGAGCTTCCCGTAAGTTTTTATTCATATCTTTTAAGTCAAGCAGCTCTCTAGGAAAGGTACTTTTTCTTCCTCCCCTTTCAACTGTATGTTTAGTGTATCCTTTAGAAGTACTGTTTATGGACATGTGTACTGGCTGCTTTTGTGTGTCAACTTGACACAGGCTGGAGTTATCACAGAGAAAGGAGCTTCAGTTGGGGAAGTACCTCCATTAAATCTAGCTGAGGGATATTTTCTCAATTAGTGATCAAGGGGGAAAGGCCCCTTGTGGGTGGGACCATCTCTGGGCTGGTAGTCTTGTGTTCTATAAGAGAGCAGGCTGAGCAAGCCAGGGGAAGCAAGCCAGTAAGAAACATCCCTCCATGGCCTCTGTATCAGCTCCTGCCTCCTGACTTGCTTGAGTTCCAGTCCTCCTTTGGTAATGAATAGCAATGTGGAAATGTAAGCTAAATAAACCCTTTCCTCCCCAACTTGCTTCTTGGTCATGATGTTTGTGCAGGAATAGAAACCCTGACTAAGACAGACACACATATCAGATTTTAACCTGGGCCGGAACACACCAGATACACTATACTGCAAGCTGCTTACTGATACACCTTAAAGATTGTTTCACATCAACGCAAACAGCACTGCAATTTTTGTTCATAGTTATATAATTTCCCCCAGTAGTGAGGAATCCTAGCTTCTTAAAAACTAGTCCCATATACATACTCATGTAAGGTTTTTATGTTTTGAGTGACAGAGACAGCTCAGAGGTTCTCAGCACTCACACTGAGTGGTTCACGTGCCTATAACTCCAGATGCCCTGGATCTGACCTCCAAAGGCAACTGCATACATGTGCACATGCCCCCACACATATGTATGCACGTAATTTAAAGTAAAATAAATCTTTAAATAAGGATATTTTGTTCGTCCATTACTATAAACATACTGGAATTGATAACTTTAGTGAGCGCTCTCTCTCTCTCTCTCTCTCTCTCTCTCTCTACCTCCAAATGAATAAATAATTTTGTATTCTCCTTTTTCTACATACCATATATTTTGGAAGCATGAGAAACTAACAATAGATATCCTTAGTAACACCGGTGCCAAGGGGAAGTGTCATTTTGATTAATCGTGACTCCAGCCTTTGTGAGTACAAAAACGCATTAGAGCTGTCTTGACAAAGCCCCCAGCAGTTTACAGCATTCTGCAGAAATAAGGAAATAAGGAAAAATATCCTAACCCTGCCTATGCTTGGCAAACCCTTTCTGTCTGGATGCCTCCCATGTTGCAGTTGGAACTGTCAAGAGAAGAAACTGGAGGTCAGCTTTTCTGTCAGCAACATGTGAGAGGGCCTGTGAGGGCCCTAGGAAACAAGCTGCTGCTCAAAGCACACGCGCATCATCTGAATGTGTCACACTGCCCACCAGAGGCGACACACGTGCATACTGCGTCTCTTCTTCAAGCTCCTCCTCATTGGTCCAGTGTCAGCAAATTTTATCTTGCAGAGTTCTAAACTGTCTCGTAGTCAAGACCACAAACGAAGGAGACGCAGGAAGCTCCCACAGTTTCTTGTCGAGGACGTGGCTGAGAGAGTGTCCAGAAAGTTTTTACGGAAAGGAAGGTTCGGAGACAGTGGTTGTAGGACATTCTTGACTGGTGCTCCCAAATCAACACGTTCGTTCCTGGCCTTCAGGACCCCCAACTAATGAGAACTTCGTGGTACCACCAGTTCATTTTGCTAATTACAAGTTCACATGTTTTAATTTGTGTCTCTTTGTATAACCCTCGCATGTTAATAAAAGTGAAAATGAAGGCTGTTTTCAAGGATTCAAATGTTTATCAGCTTATCCACACTCTAATTGCCTAAGGCCTAGAAAGAGACAGAAGCAAAGACTTGCTGGGCTCCTTTGAGCAGAGCTAAGATTCCACAGTGCTTTAGAAGTTGAGTCCTGATGCCAACAGAACCAAAGAGCCAAACCAGCTTTTCCAGGTCCAGAGTTTCACACCTTCCTTTTTTTTTTTTTTTTTTTTTTTTTTTTTTTTTTTTTTTTTTTTTTTTTTTTTTTTTTTTTTCTTTTCTTAAAGCTTTTACTTTGAGACATCATGGAAAACTTAGAGGTACAACATGGAGAAGACATGATCACAGAATGGAAACAGCACAGAAGCGTCAGTACTGGAGCAGGAGTTTGATGACAAAGGGGCTAAAGGAACAGACTTAGTACTCCTCTCCTTCTTCCTCCCCCTCGCCTTCTACAGAATCCACACCAACCTCCTCATAATCCTTCTCTAGGGCAGCCATGTCCTCATGGGCCTCAGAGAACTCACCCTCCTCCATGCCCTCACCCACATACCAGTGCACAAAGGCACGCTTGGCATACATCAGATCAAACTTGTGATCTAGGCGAGCCCAGGCCTCAGCAATGGCCGTGGTGTTGCTCAGCATGCACACAGCTCTCTGCACCTTGGCCAAGTCACCACCAGGTACCACGGTGGGAGGCTGGTAGTTAATGCCAACCTCGAAGCCAGTGGGACACCAGTCCACAAACTGGATTCTGCGCTTAGTCTTGATGGTGGCAATGGCAGCATTGACATCTTTGGGAACCACATCACCACGGTACAGCAGGCAGCAAGCCATGTATTTACCATGGCGAGGGTCACATTTCACCATCTGGTTGGCTGGCTCAAAGCAGGCATTGGTGATCTCTGCTACAGAAAGCTGCTCGTGGTAGGCTTTCTCAGCAGAGATGACTGGGGCATAAGTGGCCAGAGGGAAGTGGATACGAGGGTAGGGTACCAGGTTGGTCTGGAATTCTGTCAGATCAACATTCAGGGCCCCATCAAATCTGAGGGAAGCAGTGATGGAAGACACAATCTGACTAATAAGGCGGTTAAGGTTGGTGTAGGTTGGGCGCTCAATGTCGAGGTTTCTACGACAGATGTCATAGATGGCCTTATTGTCTACCATGAAAACACAATCAGAGTGCTCCAGGGTGGTGTGGGTGGTGAGGATGGAATTGTAGGGCTCAACCACAGCAGTGGAAACCTTGGGGCTGGGTAAATGGAGAACTCCAGCTTGGACTTCTTTCCGTAATCCACAGAGAGCTGCTCCATCAGCAGGGAGGTGAAGCCAGAGCCAGTTCCCCCGCCAAAGCTGTGGAAAACCGAGAAGCCCTGGAGACCCGTGCACTGGTCAGCCAACTTGCGAATCCTGTCCAAGACAAGGTCAATGATCTCCTTGCCAATGGTGTAGTGGCCACGGGCATAGTTATTGGCAGCATCCTCCTTGCCTGTGATGAGCTGCTCAGGGTGGAAGAGCTGGCGGTAGGTGCCAGTGCGAACTTCATCGATGACTGTGGGTTCCAGGTCTACGAACACTGCCCGGGGCACATGCTTGCCAGCTCCTGTCTCACTGAAGAAGGTGTTGAAGGAGTCATCTCCTCCCCCAATGGTCTTCTCACTTGGCATCTGGCCATCGGGCTGGATGCCATGTTCCAGGCAGTAGAGCTCCCAGCAGGCACTGCCGATCTGGACACCAGCCTGGCCAACGTGGATGGAGATGCACTCACGCATGATAGCAACGGGTTAGAAGGCGAGGGTGAGAGATAGAAGCAGACACCGGGTCTCAGTTACCGTTCCCGACAACTAAGAGTCGAGGTAAGTAACGCAATGAGGCCCACACCTTCCTTTTAAATGGCAGGCACCACTGCACAGAATGATGGGCAGGCCAGATCTCTGCAGCATCGCTGGCACCCCTCCCTCAAAGTCCAGTGTTGGGGGCAAGCATGCATTCTCAGCTCACTGTGATTGCCCAAGGCCAAAACAATGTTGTGAACAAAACCAGGTATTGTCCTCCTCAGGAAGCCTGCATCCCAGGTGCATGGTGATACCCAAATACACACATAGAGGACTGTAAGAAAAAATTATAACCTAAAGACTAAGTTGGGAAATCTTAACACATCAGGAGGGTTATGCCAACATCCGCCTCCTCCTGATATTTTGCTATGGTTTTGTATTCCCACACAAAACATCATGACCAAAATGCAAGTTGGGGAGGAAAGGGTTTATCCAGCTTACACTTCCACATTGCTGTTTGTCTTAGTCAGGGTTTCTATTCCTGCACAAACATCATGACAAAGAAGCAAGTTGGGGAGGAAAGGGTTTATTCGGCTTACACTTCCACATTGCTGTTCATCACTGAAGGAAGTCAGGACTGGAACTCAAGCAGGTCAGGAAGCAGGAGCTGATGCAGAAGCCGTGGAGGGATGTTCTTTACTGGCTTGCTTCCCCTGGCTTGCTCAGCCTGCTCTCTTATAGAACCCAAGTCTACCAGCCCAGAGATGGTCCCACCTACAAGGGGCCTTTCCCCCTTGATCACTAATTGAGAAAATACCCCACAGCTAGATCTCATGGAGGTACTTCCCCAACTGAAGCTCCTTTCTCTGTGATAACCCCAGCTATGTCAAGTTGACACAAAACCAGCCAGTACACTGTTCATCATCAAAGGAAGTCAGGACAAGAACTCACACAGGGCAGGAACTTGTGTAACTACACTGAGTAGATACAACTCTTGAGGTAAAAAGCAGAAGTTTTTAAATGAGAGGTTTTTCTTCAAAGCATAATCTAATTGCTTGCGATTGACACAGGGGCTCATAAAGGACAGCTAGGCTGCTGAAGACTCAAACCATGACTGTATACAGAAAGAATCCTGGTTTCGAATCTCCTCTCTCCCCAAGCTCCTCCTTCTGCTATCCTCCGGTAACACTGCCTCAATGTATCTTTCTAAACTTTCTTGTTATTTTGAGACAGAGTCTCACTGTGTAACCCAGACTAGCTTCAACCTTCCAATGCCCCTGCCTCAGAGCCCTGAGTCAAAGGTGATACATGCCACCACGCTCTGCTTTATCTTACTGATTCTAAATACATAAGCTTGCCTACATCTGTCTCCATCCATCCTTCTTACTAAAATAAAGAAACACACTCCTGAACAAAATCAACCTCTCTACCTTGGATTTAGAGCGGGAGAAAGGACCCCACTCCCAAGCCTTTTGCTCTCGCTCTTGGGGGCTTATCATCCTTCTCTCTGCCTACAGTCCTGTCTCCCCTCCCTCTTAACAGCTAGACCCCCAACCAGTTCTCCCTGGTGGGCATTTCTGAGGAAGGTGACCCCCCAGAACTCAGCAAAAGCTTCCCGCTGCCTGAGCACAGGTTTCGAGACACTATATAAACAAGAAACCAATTTCTTTTTTTTTTCTCTTTTTTTTTTATTAGATATTTTCTTAATTTACATTTCAAATGCTATCCCGAAAGTTTCCTCCCCNTTCCACCTCACATCAGTCAGAATGGCTAAGATAAAAAATTCAGGTGACAGCAGATGCTGGCGAGGATGTGGAGAAAGAGGAACACTCCTCCATTGCTGGTGGGATTGCATCTTGTACAACCACTCTGGAAGTCAATCTGGCGTTTTCCCAGAAAATTTGACATAGTACTACCGAAAGATCCTGCAATACCTCTCCTGGGCATATACCCAGAAGATGTTCCAACTGGTAAAAAGGACACATGTTCCACTATGTTCATAGCAGCCTTATTTATAATAGCCAGAAGCTGGAAAGAACCCAGATGTCCCTCAACAGAGGAATAGATACATAAAATGTGGTACATTTACACAATGGAGTACTATTCTGCTATTAAAAAAATGAATTTATGAAATTCTTGGGCAAATGGATGTATCTGGAAGAAACCAATTTCTATTGTACTCACACCACAGACTCTTTGGGCTTCCTTGATTGGTGGTTTATTTGGCCACACTAATCCAGATGCTGTTTTAACCCTTCCACCTCACTCTCGATCTTCTTCTCTCCTTGAAATGCACTCTATCCTGGCTCTTGTCCATTATCTTCACACTCTGTGAGAGGTGGTTGCTAATGTTTCTTCCAAACGCCTCTACTCAACAAACCCCTGTCCCCCTTTACCCCTCCAAAATCCCCGCCCCCATGAATGTGTTCTATGCGGCCTTTGAGCAGTTTTCAGGCTTAAATGAGGCCCAGAGAGTGGAGTCCCATAATGAGCCTGATGCCCTTCGATAAAGAGGGAGAATCAGTCCAGCTCCTGCCCTTGCTGAAGACAGAGCTGACTGTCCAAAGCCCAGGCACCGCCCTCTCCACAAACTGAATCTAACGGGGCCTCGAGAAGGGGATCACTTAAGCCACTAAGCCTTTGGGACCTTATTATTATTAGAGTGGCCTGAAAAGATGGGCACAGCTCTGGCTCATCTCTGCCTCCATGGCCCTCACTTCCTCACCACCTCACCTTTTTTGGTTTTGACTTTTAGAAAGAAACAGTTGCTCTTTAGATTTCAGCGGACGAATCACAACTGTATGTATCTATGTAATGATCGAGTTAGGCTAATTTGCATAGCTGTCACTTCGAATTTGTACTGAGATTTAAATCTCCCTTCAGCCTCCTTGACTTCGAATTTAAAGGAAGAGAGCACAGTCCTTCAACATCTCACACTCTCAGCCCCATTCAAAACGGCTTCCTTCCTAACCAGGATCCTGTACCTAACTCAGGACACCCACGTAAGGGACGTTTCCACCCGCATAAACCCACAGATTTCTGTCAGTCTTAGTGACTATTATCCTTCACCTACTATTATGTACTTTCCTGATACACTATTGTTCAATATGTAATAAATACTGTAGCAATTTAGCCTTAAAATGTATTTCTCTATTTCTCTTACCAGACTAAGATCTTGGAGTCCACATACTAACTTGAGGTAATACTCATTGTGTGAATGAATGAATGAATACTCTCTCCAAATAATGATTTCATAAACTGTTTTCAATAAATTTTCCTCAACATTGAAATAGTCATGTAGGCAAGACTAACAAATGTCTTTATGCCTCTACTGGCTCACCAACAAAAGAGCTGCTTGTCTTGCTCCCACACTGGGGATTTAAGCAAATAATAATTGGTGCTTGAGATTAACACTGGAAATGCGATTTTATTACTTGGGTAGGTTAGTGAACTACAGAATCAAATAAACACACAAGTTCTATGGCTTGAACACAATAGGTCATTATGTTTACATAATAGTTCACAACATATGTTCGGGCAGCTGGGCTTCCCAGTGGCTTCCAAGGCTTCACCTGCCTCCAGCAGGACAGGGACAGAGGAGCTTGTGTTTCCTGAAATGCTTTGGATTGGAAGTGATACCGTTGGCTTCTGTTAATCAGGTGACTGTGTAATCCCAGTGCTATGAAAGAAGGACTGCAGCCATGATCCTCGCCTCCCATCACCCAGTTACCTCCCTCCCACTCTGACTTTGCCAAGTCTTTGAACATGACAATGGCATTCTAGTGGGAAATCAGATCGTGTTGGATGGTGATTTTTTGGGTTTTTTTTTTCGAGACAGGGTTTCTCTGTGTAGCCCTGGCTGTCCTGGAACTCACTCTGTAGACCAGGCTGGCCTCGAACTCAGAAATCCGCCTGCCTCTGCCTCCCAAGTGCTGGGGATTAAAGGCATGCGCCACCACGCCCGGAAGATGGTGATTTTTAAAGTTCTACTTTTTATGTTGATAGAGGCAATGGGATCCCAATTTTCTCCCAGTAATTTTGTTGAGAGGTAAGGGACTGGGAAGAGGTCAGTGAAAGAATACAACATTTCATTCACATATAAAGAATGCGTTCTAGAAATTTGTTGTACATAATTGTGAATACCATTGATTGTGAACATATTCATTGTGATATATTTAAAAATTGCTGAGTAGATTTTTAATGTCCTCACAAGAAAAGTATAAGACTATGCATGATGCTTTACAATGTGCATCTCCCACACAATTCAGGGTTCACTTTCACAGCCTCAAGCAGAGGCCTGTCCAGACCTCCATGCAGGGACATCCCTCACACCTATCCACGGGAGCTTTCCATAGTATGGAGGAAGATTTCACAACGGCTCGACTCCTTCACGGTGCTAAAGCCAGAATCACATGGCCAATGCTGACACGAGCCGATGCCTGTTAAGGATGAAATGTGGTCCCCTCAAACTCCACTTACATAAGCTTTGCTTCACTGCTTCCCTTTGTTGTAGTTTCTGTTTGTAGTTTGTAGTTTTTCTTATTACAAGTCGTAAGTTTATGTGGATGAAGTCTCGCCCTGAGGTCACCACTCCCTTTATGTCATTTGTACCAGGCCTCTCCTTATCTCTTTCAACACACCTTGGTCACCAATAACCACAGGATAGGGTCAATATTAAGCTGTCTTGAAGTCTCTGCCAACAAGGTAAGTTCAACTCTTCAGTTTAGTCTGAGGCAGATCTTCAAAACAAGGGCAGCCACATTCTTTGCCCAAGTATCACAGGAACAATCTCCAGTTGCTAGCATTGTTCCTCTCTGAAGTTTCAAGCGAGGCCTCCAGAGTTCACACTGCTCCCAGCACTACTGTCGTCCAAGATCCTATGTGATCCCTGCTTATAATCTTAAACTGCTTTCCTGGTCCAAATCCTCTACGCACCTACAAAAAATCAGCATGGTTAGGCTATCACAGCAATAGCCCTTCTTCGGTCTTAGTTACCTTTATATTGCTGTGAAGAGACACCACAATTAAGGCAACTTATAGGGGGGAAATGTATTCCAATATTTCAGTTTAACAGGGTTAGCCCATTCAAATATATGGACTCTTGTTCCCATTCAAACCACGGAACACTCAGGTTGTTTCTATTTTGTCATCAAAACGTAGCCAACCCCTCATCCTGATGGCAGGGAACTCGCAGTCTGCCCCCTCTACACCTGACCTGCATCCACTGCTCAGACCTCGCACATACCTCTCTGGCTTCCAAGTCATCATCTACGTAGGTCGCTAGAGAGTCTACCAAGGAAGTATGCCGTCATGGACATGAAGATCTGAATCTATAGCTAGCAAGAGATCCCTGGGACAAAGAAACGCAAAATGACAACAAAAGATCAGACAGAAAACAGAGACACTGTTGAATATCTGGGACCAGTTCATTTCACACAGTACACCAGAGTTATCCTAGATAACCAAGGATCTATTCTGAGACAATGTTAAGCCTCCAGGAGCACAACGTCTCTCTGCATGCCCTTCTCATTTCTATCCTAGCCAGCACGTCCCGTGTGAAGAGCAATTGCTGGCTTCTCTTTCAAGCTCAATGCAAGCTCTTTGAGTGAAGAAAATAAGCCTTTGATTTTAACATTTCCTGCAGGGCTATTAAACAGTGTGAACAACAACAACAAAAATCTGACAAATTAAACCACTGATAAGACCCCATAATCTCTCCATTCTAACTCCTTGAATGTCTCCCTCACTTTCTGTCAATGCCATGATCACATTTTCTTTATTATTGTTGTAAACATGGCCTAGAGGCCTGAAGTCGAGCCCTGGCACCCACACAGTGGAAGGAGAAAAGCAGCTAAGTCCCACGCATGAGCTGCGGCACATTTACATACACATACAACAAATAAATATATTCAAGACTTTTTCCATAGAGTTGTGAGTATTCAGCCAACAGTAATGTGCTGTGCCATGCATTTGTTTCCGGTGCTCTCCTGTAACTGTGCTAGATATTATGGGGGGGAAAAAAACCTCTACATACAGAATGCTTTTAGAGAAATTTGGCAATTAAAAGCTAGAGTGATTATTACATTAGTGTGATTCAATGTTACAAGCATACACATCCTGTGTGTCCACACTGAGGAAAGAGCCAAAGGGAGGGGAAACAGAAAATATGGGTGATGCTCAAAGTCAGTAATCCTGCCGAGCAGTGGTGGCCTTTCATCTCAGCACTGGGGAGGCAGAGGCAGGAGGATCTCTGGGAGTTTGAGGTCAGCACAAGTTCCAGGACAAACAGAGCTATTCAGAAAATCCCTCTCTCAAAAAACAATAACAGTAACAAAAGTGTAACCTGCAGTTTGATTAGACTTTGTTGAAGCAGACCCCCTCCTGCTGCAAGAGAGTCAATTACTTTGCTGTGCCTTGAACCCAAGAGTATATTAGTAGGCAAATTAAAAATACTTAATATCTAGGGATAGAGATCTAACTTTCTTTTGGTAAGTTCTACAGTGTTAACAATTCAGTAATATTATAACATAAATTTAAGAACCTTAAGTGTCAGTGAAGCCAGAGTTCAAAAAAGATAAAAATCACTGCATGTGAAGAGCAAGATCAGGACTTCAGGACTCTGGGAAGTCTTCTTCACAGGCCAGGGCTGTGCACTGTTCTTTTTGTTTGAATTTGGTCAGTTTTTTGTTTGGTTAGTTGGTAGGGTGTTTGTTGTTTGTTTGGTTGTTTGGTTTTGAAATAAACATTTAAATATATGTAAATGTCTTTAAATATTACGTATGAATATAAAGATGTATAAATATATGAGTAATTATATATATATATATATATATATATATATATATATATATATATATATTTGAACTCAAAGTACTGTTGCCTTCTGTTCTTAGAAAATCTTGGAAAGGAAAGTCACAGTTACACAGGTGTTGTGTGAATACTTACTGAAATCTTGCTAGAGGGACAGTCAGAGAAGCAAGTTAAACCATCTGGGATAGGCTGACAGGCCTTCTGAGCCACTAAACCATGCCCAGGGCCCTGAGTCTCAGACCAGGGAATCAAGGATCAATGGCCAAAAGTATTTGCTTTTCTTCCAGGATGCTAGCTCAATTCCACAGTGTGTATGTCTGAACAGTTGTCTACCACCAATGCTGCTACTAGGTGTATAAAACACAGACCCATAAAGAAATGTTCCCTTCATATACCTATATGAATAATTTCATGCAATCATGTAACAAAAAAGAGTTTGTCCTCACTGCTATGAATTATGAACTACAATTTTACTTGTTTATGGTTCACTCTGGTCTATAATAAGAGCTTTACAGCTCTCTTTATCCACAGAACAACTCTCCTACATAAAAATTAATGTTCTTATTTTATATTCAAGAAAGCAACAGTAAGGGAAAATGTACTTGTTTAGCAGTAGTCTAAATGGCTTATCTGTCCCTCTAGGTCCCCAAGAGAGACATTACACTTTCAAGTGTCTCCCTTAGGAAACCAGACCAGCCATCATGTGTCAAATGTCTTAAATTTTAGCATCATCAGACACAGACAGATCTCTGTGAGTTAAAGGCCAGCCTGTTATACATAAAGTTTCTGGCCAGCCAGGGCTACATGGGAGTTCCTGACTGGGGAAAAAAAATAGAGTTGAGGCTGGACAGATGGTTCAGAGGTTAAGACTACTTCCTTCCTAATTTCCAGGGGACCCAAGTTAAGTTCCCAACACCCACCTCAGGAAGCTCACAACTGCCTCTAACTCTTGCTTCGAGGAGTCTGACGCCTTCTTCTGTGTACCAAAGGCACTTCATTCACAGGCACAAACCCACACACAATTAAAAAAAAAAATTTTTTTTCAAGACAGCGTTTCTTCATGTAGCCCTGGCTGTCCTAGAACTTGTTCTGTAGGCCAGGCTGGTTTCAAATTCACCTGATTTTGCCTCCCAAGTGCTGGGACTAGAGAAAAAAAAAAAGAAAAATCAATAGAAAAAAAAACACTCAGGAGAGAAAGTGGAGAAAAGGGCAAAACTATCCACACTTATCAACTGGAAGATCTGATTGTCTGAGAATGGCTCTTGCTAAAGTCTTCTGTGTATTCAACACAATCTCCACCAAAATCCAATGCCAAACTTCATTAGATAGATAGATAGATAGATAGACAGACAGACAGACATATATGTGTGTGTGTATATATATATATATATATATATATATATATATATATATATCCTAAAGTTTATAGAGAAGAACAAAATACCTCAGCTAGACAAAGCGATCCTGGGAAGAATTAAGCAGGGAGCATCACCATACCTGACCTGATTTCAAGTTCTACTACAGAGCCATAGAAATAAAAGCAGCAGAGCAATGTCACAAAAACAGACATGTGGACCCATGGATGGAAGAGAAGATCCAGATATAACTCCCATACACCGCACCTAACATTTGACAAAGACGCCAAGACACTGGTTGACAAAAGACAAAACCACCAACAACAACAGTCTCTAGCAAATGGTGATGGGTAAACAGAACATCCTAGTGTTGAAGAGTGAACATGACCTCCATCTCTCACCATACACAAAAGTAAATCCCAAACAGATCAAAGGCTTTAATATAAAACCTGAGATTCTGGAACCACTAGAGGAGAGGTAAAGGTGGTGCAGGAGGAAGGCACTAGTGAGCACTTTCCGAACAGGACTCCAGTTGCTCAGCCAATTAGACCACTGATGGACACATGGGGCTCATTTAAAAGCTTCTGTCTTGGGAAGCAAAGAGTGAAGCAGAACACAGCCTAAAGAGCTGAGGAAATGCTTCCTCTGCTATAAACCTGTCATAGGACTTGGGCACACACTTTCAAAGCTATTAAGGAAATGGCTGAGTAAGTAAAGGCGCTCGTCTGCCCAAATGTGATGACCCACTGCTGGTCAAGCACAGTACGGCAGAAAGAAAGAACTGACTGTTATCCTCTGACCTCTAAACACCCTGTGGCACATGCACCCTCTCACATAAACAAATGTCATTTTGTTCTTGACACTGCTGTTTGGTTGGTTGGTTGGTTGGTTGGTTGGTTGGTTTTTGAGACAGGGTCTCTCTGTATAGCCCTGGTTGTCCTGGAACTTGCTTTGTCAACCAGGCTGGCCTTGAACTCAGAGATTTGCCTGCCTTGCCCTCTGAGTGCTGGGATTAAAGGCATGAACCCCACCACCACCACTCAGCAATAAATGTATACTTTAAAGTAAAAAGCACACAATAGACTTAGCTGAGCTGGGTAATCTTTGTCATCTTGACAAAAGTTGAAATCACCTGGGACGAGAAAATTTCAATTGAGAAAATGCCCCCATCAGACTGTGAAGTATCTTTTGACTCATGACTGCTGTGGGAGGACTTAGCCCAAGGTAAGCAGTGCCACTCTTGTGCAGGTGGCCCTGGGTGACAGAAGCAAGCTGGGAGCAAGCCTATAAGCAGCACTCCTCCATAGTTCTGCTACAGTTCCTACCTCCAAGTCCCGCCTTAAGTTTCCGACTTGCCTTCCTCTATGTTGAACTCTAAACCTTTAAAATTGAGTAAACCCTTCCCTTCCATAGCTGCCTTTGGTTACGATACTCATCACAGCAATAGAAAGCAAGCCAGGAAGTAGGCATCAGAGAAATGCAAATGAAAACTATTCTGAGGTGCCAGCTCTCCTCAATCAGGGTGGCTACCATCAAGAACACCCCTCAGATAAACGTAGCCCTCATCCCTCATTAAAGAAGCCTCTTTTTTTTTGCAGCAGAGACCATTACAGAAAGTCACAACTGGTTGAAATGCAGAGAACAGATAACCACGGGATCCCAGCTCCAAGAGACACATTTACAACACAGACCCTCTCTACGTGTGGCTCAGGGAACTTTGTAGTAGAAGGGTGGTCTTCTAGACACGGCAGGGAAATCAATAGAGCTACCTAAAGCATACCTGAACAATGGCAGTGACAGCTAACACCGACATGAGTAGGAGGTAGTTTGTAGAGGGCCACGCCCTAGTCGGCTCAGCCCCCATTCTAAGATGGTGCCGACATCCTGTTACCACCCCCCCCCACCCCCGTATAGAGTGAGTAAACAACCCGAAAGCGCATGCGCCTGTTGCTTAACCACCGCCCAGCCTGGGGCTTAACATGAGTGATGGCCCAGCAGCCAATCCGGTTAAGACACGCCTCCTCCTTGGCTATATAAGCCGAGGCTTTCCGGGGCTCTGGGTCTTCCTCTTTCAAGGCTTCAATAAAGCAGTCTGTAGAAGGATCCTGGTGTTCGTGTGTTTTCCTGCTGGCGGGAAGGTAGCGCGACTCACAGTAGTTCATGGGGCCCCACCCCAGATAAAGAACCCTAAGCAATCTGGGACTACTGAGAGAGAGAGAATTAGAATTCCCCAGCCAGGAGCCTGAGAATTTATTAGAAAACCTGCCACTTTGTAAGTAAATATTTTAAAAGAATAAATAAATAAAATTTAGGGGCTGGAGAGATGGCTCAATGGCTAAGAGCACTGACTGCTCTTCCAAAGGTCCTGAGTTCAATTCCCAGCAACCACGTGGCTCACAGCCATCTATAATGGGATCTGATGCCTTCTTCTGTCATGCAGGCGTGCAAATAGAGAACTCACATAAATAAACAAACAAATAAATAAATACTTTACAAATATAAATAATAAAATTTAAAGGGAAAAAAAGCATTTGAACAGAAGTACGCTGTATGAATGAATACAGTTGCTCACAGAAGGCAATTGTAATTTAAAACAAAAACACTACTTCCAGGGGCTGGAGAAATGGCTCAGCAGTTAGAACATTGCTGCTCTTTCCCAGGACCCAGGTTTGATGCCAGGCATGCAGACAGTAGCTCACAACCATCTATAACTCAAGTTCCAGGGGATCCAACGCCCTCTTCAGACCTCTACAGGCATCAGGCATGTACAAATAGCAGACATAAACATGTGCAAACAGAACACTCACACATGTAAAAATAAAATAAGTCTTTAAAAATGTTTTTAAATCCCAGTGCTGTGTAGACTCCCTCCCTCGTTAGTCCAGGAGGCTCCTGAAGCCCTCAAAACTCTCACCCCTTGCCATTGGTTGCCCAATAGAACTAAGTGGTAAGACCCTGCTGCTGAAGGCGCCACATACTGCAGTTGTAGGACATAAAAACCAAGCCAGAACTGAACTAGAAGCTGCCCTTTAGTAGCTAGCTAGCATCCACAGTGCTGCAGGGCGCAGCACATTCCATTAAAGAAGAAAATCAGGAGCAGTCTTGCCCAGTTCTGAATCCTACAGGCTACAACAGTGGCCAGGCAGGACATGGCCCACAAAGCGCCCTGGCTGTTACAGGATTAACCAATTGCTTTCTCACTGGATGTGAGGCCTTCTCTGATGGAGAAAATTGCTAACTGGTACGGTAAACCTGGTCAAGAGACCATGGCTAGGGAGGTTATAATGTAGCAGAAATGTGCCCCCTTAAGAATTCACTCCACACACTCAGGAAAAATACAACATTCTTTAATAATTACACTTACCTGACTGGCTCATGCCCAAAGAGGATCAGGCTGAGAACAGGTTTTACCATCTTACAATTTGGGCTTTCAAATTGTGGTAGTTGTCTTATTCTTGCCCAGGGGGATTAACACCTGCCTCCAGGTTAACACTTTGAACAGTCTAAAGAAAGATGGTCTACTGCAAGTCCGGCCATTCGTACAGATGGGTGATCTACACAGCAACTATAGTCTTTAATAGATCAATGGTGTTTTTATTTCAAATAGTTGTTATCTGGGGACATCTTGCCCACCTGGCAGAATTATGTTTTGCTTGAATGAGAACCGAAGCCTTTATGGGCGGCCAGGACTTAATGATGGCTGTCAATGATGGCTGAGTATTCCCAAAGCAAATTCTCTGCTGGAGAAGTAAGAGTAAAGAAAGGTGGTGTCTCCTTTGTCACGGGGATGGAGTCTAACGGCTTCTCATTACTGGTGGACAAATATTCACATCCTGGCATTCTAAACATCCCTGTGGCTCACAGGCCTGTGTTTGGAGGCAACACTCCCTAAGCTAACTTCTACTTGTGTGACTTACTGTCTCCTAAGCATATTGATTAGAAAATCCTGTATAATATCAATTCTATTACTTGGAGTTTCTTCTCCATCAATTAGTCCTGGGGGTGGAGGGGAACCTACTAATACTGTTTTGCTAAATGACCATGTTCTCACACTGCTTTTCCTTAGATTTGTACTCAAAGGTTAGCTTTCTGCTTGCCTGAAAAACTTCTCTTTGCGGGACAGCAGTTACTCATAACTGCTCCAAGTGCTGAGAACGAGGGATTGTTGGATGCTCCATCATAAGTCAGACGCTTACATTACTCACTCCAGGATTTGAGGAACGTTGCAGAAGAAGGGTTGGTAAGAAGGGAAGGGACAGGGGGTGGGGCAGACTGTTGTGCAGAGGTATCACCTGGGCTTGAATGGCCAGGGCACTAATGAGCTGACAGCAGCTATCATTGCCTGAACAAGCACGTACGAGATGGGCCGTCGGCAGCCTATCATGGAGCAGAGGCCCCATGTCCGTTTATATAAACGTCATGTCTGTTTATATGTTGTTAATCACTGGTGGAGAAAGAGATGTTTGCTTCAGTGGGGTAGCCACTGGGAAGCTGCCCACAGATAACCTCTCGCCCATGCTGTTTAAGCATCTCACTGTAAACTCATTAGATTGCCAAAAACGAACACAAGAGATGAAAACAGAAGGAGGTCTAGTTAGGAAGAGGAAAGGAATGGGGGGGTACAGTAAGATTAGGGGGTAAGGAAGAATGACTATGAGCAACATACATTATATATATATATATATATATATATATATATATATATATATATATATATATATATATATATAATGCAGGGTCTTACCACTTAGTTCTCTTGGGCAACCAATGGCAAGGGGTGAGAGTTTTGAGGGCTTCAGGAGCCTCCTGGACTAACGAGGGAGGGAGTCTACACAGCACTGGGATTTAAAAACATTTTTAAAGTCTTATTTTATTTTTACATGTGTGAGTGTTCTGTTTGCACATGTTTATGTCTGCTATTTGTGCATGCCTGATGCCTGCAGAGGTCTGAAAAGGGTGTTGGATCCCCTGGAACTGGAGCTATAGATGGTTGTGAGCTACTGTCTGCGTGCCTGGCATATGTGTGTGTGTGTGTGTGTGTGTGTGTGTGCGCACGCGCGTATGTATATATATAATTAATGTAGTATATATAATTAATGTGTGCTAATTTTTAAAAATGTTATTAATTTTATGCATTAAATTTTTAAAACTTTAACAAGTGTATTTTACATTCCAAGAACTCTGCATGACTCTATGTCTCTCTCTCTCTCTCTCTCTTTCTATCTCACTCGTTCTTTGTGTGTCTGTCTGTCTGTCTGTCTGTCTGTCTGTTACAACCCCACTTACTCATTCCTGATCTTGGCATGTGGGGAATGCTGTGGCTGTAATTTGGTTGTTTAGTTTGGTAGATTCTTATTGATCTTTGTGTATACAACCATTGTTGCCTGCCCTAAGTATCTTTATCATTCCATTAGCAATTAAGAATCCATTTTAGGCCATGGTGGCACATGCCTTTAACTCCAGCACTTGGAAGCACAGGCTGCCAGAAGCATAGATTTGTTCTAGCTGTTGACTTGGTTCAGCTGAAATTGTTTCCCCAAATCCTCTCCTTTCTACACTGATTGAGTTTGAGTAGCCAAAAGGGATTTGTGTGAGATTTAGAAAACAAAGAAGAAACACTCCCCATATATCTGCAATCAGACACAGTAACAGGACACAGAGATGCCTAGCAGCCCAGCTTGCCCTTGCTTTCCTATGTTCCAAAGGAACTCTCCATCCACTTTTTCTCTCTGGTGGCAAACAGCAGTCCATACCTGCACCAGACACATAGACAGTATCCAAACAGCACATCCACCTTCCCACGAAGTTCACTGTCACTAGACTTGCTTCTCAGAGCCTTCTGGTGACCCTGTCTCCTATTACCAGAATCCATCCAGGATTTAAGCTTCCACCTCCTCCTCAAAAATCCCTTACGCTTTAACAGTGTTAAAAGTTTTGCTTGCTTGTTTGTTTGTTTTTAATTCTTTGCTCTTATGCATTTCTCTCTCCCACCCCTCCAAAAGAGGTCTTCTTTGCAGGTGAAAGTCTGACTGATAATTGTTTTTAAATTTAGCTTAATCAATCCTTTTGAAAGCCCAAAATGCCAATGCTTTCTTTCACCAAACAAAACTTTCCTGTGTCCCATCCCAGTCTCTAGAGAAAGTTTGAAAACTTACCTTCAAGATCTGAGAAATAGATGAGTTACAATGTTACAAGAAATGTTCAGTGACAAAAGCCCACACTGACCCTGAAGAGAAATAGTTACTAAGGCTATTTTCCAAAAAGACTCTCACACCAAGAGTTAAAAGAGTTTGCATCTTCAATATGCCACTTTCCTGTTCTCATTCAAAATATCCCAAACTGTAGCAGTCTTTACCTTATTTAGTTTGTAAGGACTGATTTGCTTTTTACTCAGACAGTACCATTTATCATATGAAATTAAACTTTTAAATTTAGGGTTAACATATAATTATATAAGCAATTTTAGAGTTTATATTTAGTTTGCAAATACATTTTGGCTTTATAAAACTAATAAAACAAAATGATGTCTAGTTTTGAGTATGTACATATTCAAATGATATTAGAGGATTAACTCCAGAATTGTGTTGTTTTGTTGTTGTTGTAGTTGTTGTTGTTGCTGCTGCTGCTGCTGCTGCTGTGTTTAGAAAAAATCCTTTCTTTGCTTCACCGGGAGAAATGCTGGACTGACTCCTGTCCAGTGCGCTGAGCCCTGACCACCAACCTCCCTCCTCCAGTGTTACCAAATCATGCTGATTGATACTGAAAGCTTTCCTTCCTCTTGGCATTCTCACTTCTTTTGCCTTCCTTGAATCCTCCAGTGGTCAGTGATCAGAGAAGGTGGGAGATCACACCCAGGCTCCTGTGTGTGGTGTCTGCACACTGCTCGGACCTCACTTGGGACATGTGTGCTATCACACAGCAAGTGGCCTCTGGTTTTTGTTTGCTTTGGTTTGGTTTAGGTTTTTGTTTGTTTGTTTTGTTTTGTTTTTTGTTTTGTTTAAAGACAGGGTTTTTCTGTGTAGTTCTGGCTATCCTGGAATTTGTTCTATAGACCAGGCTGGTCTAGAACTCATGGAGTTGCACCTCTGCCTCCCAAGTACTGGGATTAAAGACATGCACCACAACTGCCTGGCAGCCTCTGTTTTGTTTTGTTTTGTTTTGTTTTGTTTTGTTTTGTTTTGTTTTTTAAGAAATGGGAAAATATTAAATCAAATTATTTTCAATTGAAGATTACATTATCTTAATGTTCCCAAAATTTGACTAGAAAAATTGTAGAAATTATCAATAATTTCAGCAAAGTGTTACGATACATAATTGACTTACAAAATTTACCAGTTTTGATACATCTGAGTAACAAACATGCTGAGAGAGAGATCAGGGACACGCTCCTCTTCCCAGGTTCTCAAATCAAATATTTAGAATATACGTAACAAAAGAGGTTAAAAAAACCTCTACAATGAAAACTTTAAATGTGTGAAGAAAGAGGTTAAGAAACATACTAGAATTTGAAGACCTCTTAAGCGTATAGCTTGGTAGAATTAACATTGTGAAAAAAGACCTTCCTACCAAAACAATTTACTGATTCAATGAAATCACCAACAACATCTTCATCTCACTCTTCACATAAATAGAAAGAAAATCCTCAATTTGATATGGAACAACAAAAGACCCAGAAGAGCCAATTAGTCCTAGATAAGTGTTTGTTTCTATGCATTCTGCTCGTTTTAAGTGCTAAGTGCATCTGTCTATGACCCCAACTTTTATACATCTGTTTCTATTGAGTCGATTTTGTTCGATATTAGAATGGCTACTCTAGCTTGTTTCTCGTGACCATTTGCTTTGAAAATTGTTTTCCAATCTTTTACTCTGAGGTAGTGTCTGTCTTTGCCACTGCAATTCATTTCCTGTATGCAGCAAAATGCTGGGTCCTGTTTACATATCCACTCTGTTAGTCTATGTCTTTTTATTGGGAAGTTGAGTTCATCGATGTTAAGAGATATTAAGAAAAAATGATTGTTACTTCCTGTTATTTTTGTTGTTAGAGGTTGAATTATGTTTGTGTGGCTATCTTCTTTTGGGTTTGTTGAAAGATTACTTTCTTGCTTTTTCTAGGGTGTAGTTTTCCTCCTTGTGTTGGTGTTTTCCATCTATTATCCTTTGAAGGGCTGAATTTATGGAAAGATATTGTGTAAATTTGGTTTTGTAATGGAATATCTTGTTTTCTCTGTCTATGGTAATTGAGAGTTTTGCTGGGTATAGTAGCCTGTGCTGGCATTTGTGATCTCTTAGGGTCTGTATGACATCTGCCCAGGATCTTCTAGCTTTCATAGTCTCTGTTGGGAAGTCTGGTGTAATTCTGATAGGTCTACCTTTATATGTTACTTGACCTTTTTCCCTTACTGCTTTTAATATTCTGTCTTTGTTTAGCACATTTGGTGTTTTGATTATTATGTGACAGGAAGAATTTCTTTTCTGGTCCAGTCTATTTGAAGTCCTGTAAGCTTCTTGTATGTTCATGGACATCTCTTTCATTAGGAAAGTTTTCTTCTATAATTTTGTTGAAGATATTTACTGGCCCTTTAAGTTGGGAATCTTCGATCTCTTCTATACCCATTATCCTTAGGTTTGGTCTTCTCATTGTATCCTGGATTTCCTGGGTGTTTGGGGTTAGGAGCTTTTTGCATTTTCTTTCACTGTTGTGTCAATGTTTTCTATGGTATCTTCTGCACCTGAGATTCTCTCTTCTATCTCTTTTATTCTGTTGGTGATGCTTGCATCTATGACTTCTGATCTCTTTCCTAGATTTTCTAACTCCAGGGTTGTCTCCCTTTGTGATTTCTTCATTGTTTCTAATTCCATTTTTTGATTTGGAACATTTTGTTCATTTTCTTCACCTGTTTGATTGTGTTTTCCTGTAATTCTTTAAGGGATTTTTGTGTTTCGTCTTTAAGGGCTTCTGCCTGTTTACCTGTGTTCTCCTGTCTTTCTTTCTTCCTTCCTATCTTTCTGTGTTTCTTTCTTGTTTGTTTGGGGGTTTTTGTTTTGTTTTTTTTTTCAAGACAGGGTTTCTCTGTGTAGCTCTGGCTGTGCTGGAACTCACTCTGTAGACCAGGCTGGCTTCGAACTCCCTCCTGTATTTCTTTAAGGGAGTTATCTATGTCTTTCTTAAAGTCCTCTATCACCATCATGAGAAGTGATTTTAGACCCGAATCTTGCTTTTCTGGTGTGATGGTGTATCCAGGACTTGCTATGTTGGGAGAATTGAGTTCTGATGTTGCTTATGTTCTTATGCTTGCCTCCCACCATCTGGTTCTCCATAGTGCTACCTGCCCTGGCTATGTCTGGCTGGAGCCTGTCCTTCCTGTGATCCTGGTTATGTCAGAACTCCTCCAAGTCCAGCTGTCTCCGTGATCCTATGATTCTGGGATCCTGTGAGTCTGAGATCCTGGTGTGACCAAGTCCCTGGGATCCTGGGATTCTGGGCATGTTCGAGCACTTAGGAGTGGAGCTTCCTATGGGTGTTGTGGGACTGGCTGCAGAGTTCAGGCCCAAGGTCTGCTCAGGGCTCTGGCCCAGACCAGAAGGAACCAGTGCCACTGGTCGGGCAGGGTTCTTCCATCCCTGGATCCCACTGGTCCCAGTTACTCCCCGTGATATTGGGACAGATGTTGGCAGCCTCTGTTTTTTTAATCTCATATTGCACAACAGTTTCTCACAAATGTTCGAGCCACTACAGTAACCAAAACTACAAAGGCAGATGCGTATGGTGGTATAATCCTAGCATCATGGAGGCTGAAGCATGAGAATGTAAGTTCCAGGCCAGCCTGGGCTACCTCTTGAGACTCTGAATTCCGCTCCCAGCATCCCCACATTAGGGCACTGACAACAGCCTGTAACTCCAGCTCCAGGGGGTCCAATATCTCCTCTTCTGGCCTGTTTAGGCACCTGTACTGGCATACACAAACTAACACACACACACACACACACACACACACACACACACACATCCATATATAATTAAAAATAAATTCTAAAAAGCAAAATGAAGCAACCAAAAGAGAGGCTGTGTGAGCAGCAGGCTCTGGTGGGAGGATCTGGTGATGAAGAGGTCAACTGATGCCCTAGAACACGCTCCCACTCCATGTTTAAATTATCAGAGTAAAAGCCACAAAAGGTTTTAAATGTTCCCACAGATGAGTCATGATCAGAGCCTTCTCCTGTGCCGAGCAAACACATGGCGTGGCGACATCACAAATTAGAGATATTCCACTAACAGTCTTAATGTTTAATAGCCAATAATGTTTCCTACTAAGGCAATTCTTTACGATGATTTAGGTCCAAAATGATACCATTAACTTGAGGAAGTGTGCAGGGAAATGGAGAGTTATTATTATAATAGGGTGAGATGGTTTGATTTTACAATCTTACCAACAATAGCATTGAGTGTGCTGTCTCCCATCCTCAGCCAGGGCTCCCCAACTTGCTGTTCCTGCAGATCACCCTAAATTATCAGCACCACTTGCTCGTGGTCCTGTCAACCTATAGCATTTAAGGGAACTACTGCTTTATAGGACAGGGTCAAATCTTCAATGAGTTTTGCAATGAGAAAAGTTGCTGAGCCAGATGGATTCATTTATATGCTCATTTTTACTAAACTATCCATCCAGGAGTAACTCGCTGTCGGAAGTGACCTAGCACTCGGGATGTAACAGTGAGCAGGGGATAGAATGTCCACCTTGAAGATCAGGATCAGAAGTGGGTCCACCTACTTCAGATCAGGTAGCAATCCCTCACAGCTATGTCCATCCAGCTTTGGATTTTAGTCCGTGGCAGATGTTGCCAAGTTTACAACCAAGAATAGCCATCTCTCTGCCCCAGTGACTTCTAATTCTTCCAGTCTAGAGACAGAACACGTTCCTGGGTACAGAAGGTGCCACATGCTCAACACAGTCTCCGTATTTTTCCAATAGAACGTTGCTAAGCCTGACAGCTGATGGACTGGCAACAGTTACCCTCACAGACAGTATTCTACCTCTCAGAGACCTGAATTATGAGTAAGCGTTTCAACAACTGGAACACAGAAATTCACTAAAAAACTTGAACTTCATAGTTAAGGAAAAGCAGTGTTTCTCAGAGTGTAGTTCCCAGACCAGGAACAGAATGTGGCCTGACAACTTATACAAGTGCAAATTATGGCCCCTGCCCTTCCCTCAGCACCCAGAGTCAGAAATGCCCAGTGTGCTGGTTACAGTAAAAATGGCCCCCATAGGGGTTGGGGATTTAGCTCAGTGGTAGAGCACTTGCTTAGCAAGCGTGAGGCCCTGGGTTCGGTCCTCAGCTCTGGAAAAAAAAAATGGCCCCCATAGGCTCATATATTTGAATGTTTGCTCACCAGGGAGTGGAATTTTTTGAAAGGATTGGAAAGATTAGGAGGCGTAGCCCTGGAGGAAGTGAGTCACTGGGGGTGGGCAAAAGCCCATGGCAGGCTCTCTGTGAGCATGCTCCCTGGCCCTCATCTTTCTCCTTCTCTCTGTATGTGTATATCTCCCTCCCTCCCTCCCTCCCTCCCTCCCTCCCTCCCTCCCTTTGTCTCTCTCTCCCCCCCCACCCCTGCCTGTCTGCCTGCCTTCCTGCAGAGATGTAACTCTTTGCTACCTCTCCAGCACCATGCTTCCCACCATGACGATACTGGACTAAACCTCCAAAACTGTAAGCAAGCCCTCAATCAAATGCTTCCGTTTATAAGACTTGCCTTGGTCATGGTGTCTCTTCACAGCAATAGAACAGTGACTCAGAGCGGTAATCTATATTTAACAGGATTTCCAATTGATTCTTAATGTCAGGGAACCACTGATCCAGGCACCCTAAAAAGTCCTTGTCGTTATTACAAAGAAGTAGCCTAAAATGGCACAATCTAGCAGTCGACACACTAGAACACTTTAAGAACACAGCAAGCTAAGGAAGAAAGTAAATTACTTGACTTCTTCACTCCATTCTTTTCTATGATCTGGGTGCTGGAAGGTGACCACCTTGTCGTGTGTAAGCAGCTAACAACTGGGTCCAGATCTAGACAGAAGGCAGATGTGCTGGTGAGCCCAGAAAAGCAAGCACAAAAGCTCCACGATATCAGTCATGGTCAGATTGAATGCTCTTAGGCTCTGCCCCATAGCCCACGCATGCCCAGAAGGATATCAGTCAGGGTCTGATTGAACGCTCTTAGGCTCCACCCCATACCACACCCATGCCCGGCTGCTTCAGGCACAATCCCACCCTGCTTGTAAATTGTTCTTTTGCTTCCAAATATGGCACATGTTTTAAAATACATCATGGCAGTTTACAGATCTGTGTATTTTGCAAACGCGAGTTAATGGCATCCTCAGCTGTGGCCTTTCTCGGCCTATTACACAAGTGACTGCCTGGAGTGTATTCTCTGCAATAGTCTCCTCTCCTCCCTCCTTATGTAGTAAAGTCCAGAAATCCTCAGACACTGACAGTGCACGAAATTTGGTCTCTTGCTATTCCATCAATAAAAATAAAACTGGGCACAGAAGGCGATTGCCTGTGACCCAGCACTCTGGGTGTGGAGGCGGGAAGATCAGAAGGTCCAGGTCATCCTCACCTACACTTCAACTTCCCTCCCCATGCTCTGAATAAACTCTATTCTATACTATATCTGTCCTATGGCTGGTACCTCAGGGGGAAGGGATGCTTCAGCATGGGCCTGCAGAGGCACCCCCTTCCTCTACACCAAACACATTCCTTCCTCCTCTTTCTTTTTATAAAACACAACAGGGTTGGATTCAACAGCTTTGGTAAGCATGAATTCAAGCCGCAGTAAGAGGGGGATGGGGTTTGTCTTTGTTGCCCCATGAGACTCTTCATCTCTGGGTTATCTTTCTTCACCACCACGCCCAACCCAGCCAATTATTCCACTGCGCAATGTCTCACTTATCACCTTGACCCAGATGTCTAAGGCTGAGTGAAAACAGCGCTGTCAGATTCCATAAATGTGTGGTGACGACTCAAAGTGAAAGAGACATTCTGTCACAAGGGAAGCAGAGCTTGTCAAAAAAAAAAAAAATCACATTAACTTTGAGAAGCGCTCAAGTTTAAGGTTAGAAGGTTTTATTTTTAGAGATAAGTTTTCTATTTCATACTTTGCAAAAAGTACAATGTCATAAGTGGTCCTTCGTTTTAAAAAACCAGAACTAGTATTTTACTACCATGGAACCGTTAAAATGTATATTTGTCAAAATCAAGACAATTCCTAGTCTTTAAGAAGTTTAATTTTTGGACTATATTCTGCTTAGTCTAGAAATTGATTTAGGGGGAGTGTAAAACATTCCATCCTTCTTCCAACATGTCCATAACGAGCTAATTTTCATCTACTTTCCACTTGGTTAGCAGGGCTCGGAGGCAGGTAAGATGGGCACTGCCTTCATTCTGCCCTCTCCCAGTCCTCCTCGCCAATGCTTTCTGCAGCAATTCCGTCTCTTCTTTCTCTCCTTTCCTCTGTCCGTTCCTCCCTAACAAGAAACGTCCTGGGGAAGGGGAAAAAAAAAAAGCAAAGGGCGAAAATATTTACAGGGTGAGAATTTCCATCTCCAGCTTCTAGTTGGAGCAAAGTGTGAGGGGTTGGGACTTTGTTTTACTGGGCTTTGCGCCCCCCTTGCTAGGTACAGAAGATCCCTTGGTTTTATGATTCTTTCCCATCTCGGTGAGCGCGCAAACCGCAAAGGGGTCACTTCTGTGCTGCCCCAGGGTGAAGCTCTTGATGAGCACACGAGGACACAAGAAGGAACAGCATGCTCCCAACAGCCCTGCCAGGAAAAGCAGACCTTGGAGTCAACAAAAGCAACCCAGCCCGCCCTGGCACTCCTCCCTGTGAGAATCGCACCATCTATGTGTTTACAGGGAGGCTGTGGGAAGGCGCCCACTGCAATTCTGGCAGCCCACCTGCTTGGCCAGGGATGGACGGCTCCCACCCGGGCCCCCAGCCCTGCAGAGGGGGTGGCAGGTGACGACACCTGGTAATTTTCCATCAGACAACAGGAGGCCCTCTCCTCGGCTACTCAGCAGTGCTCAAAACAATGTGTCAAAAACATAAGAGCGTTACAAGTCAGGGGTCAAAGAAAACAGCACAACTTAATGCAATATATATATATATATATATATATATATATATATATATATATATATATATATATATATCTCTGCTGGAGCTACTGATACAGCAAGTGCAAAGTGATTAATAATATGGAGAAAGGAGAGTTGAAGAGAGAGCTCGGTCAGTAAAGGGCTTGTCTTGCCAGTGTGAGGACTCAAGATGATCTCTTGGTGTTAATCACATGCTAATGAGACAGAGACAGGAAGATCTCAGAGGACTGTTGACCAGCCAGCCAATGAGAGACCAGATAGAAACAGTCTGAGGATGAGTACAGAGGGTGGCTTCCGGCCTGCACATGCATGCATATACACAAGCAGCCCCGCCCCCCCCCACGCACATACACATACAGCTGCACCCATGCATGCCCATGCTTGCATACACATGTGTGTGTTTGGGGGTGCATGTATGTATACATGTACAGAGAGAGAAAGAAAAAGAGAGAGAGGTCTAGAAGGAAAGCAAAGGAAGTTTGTAAAGCCAAGGACTATGACAGAATAGAAAACTGTGGCTCATTCCTAAAAGAAATGGTATTCATAACCATCATGTAAGCAAAATAAGCCCATCTATAAAAATACCTATATTTTCTCTCATATGTGTCAACTGGAGGCAGGGAGAGGACACACTTACAAAGGGATGTTGTTTCAGTTAGGGTTTCTATTGCGGTGCTAAAAAAAAAAAAAGTGGAGCCCAAAAGCACGAGGAGAGGAAAGGGTTTATTCTCCTCCCACGTCCACATCACAGCCTATCCTCAAAGACAGTGGAGAAGTGGAGGCAGGACTTACAGTGGGAACCTGGAGGAGACAACTGAAGCAGAGGCCATGGAGGAAATGTTGCTTCCTGCCTTCTTCCTAAGGCCTGCTCAGCCTGTTTTCACTTCAGCACGCATAACACCAGCCCAGGGACCACACCGGGAGCTGGGCCCTCCTATCACCCATCAGTGAAGAACACATACCGCAGGCTCGTCCACAGGTCAGCTGGTGGGGGCGTTTTCTCAACTGAGAGTCCCTCTTCTACAATGACCCTAGCTTGTGTTGATATGATATAAAACCAACCGTCCCAGATGTGGAAAGGGAACAGAAAGATAAAGTGTCGTAGAGGGGGTGGATATGATTTTTTTAAATGCTATATGCATGTATGAAGGTGTCATAAAGAAGGCCACTGCTCTGTATATCAATGTGTTCTGAACACACACACACACACACACACACACACACACACACACACACACACACAATGTTTTGGAGGTTATCCAGGAGGCAGAAGTTACTGAGTGCCTGTGGAGAAAGAACTATATCAAATATTAAAAATAAAACTAGAAATCATTCTGATGGTTTACTAACTACCATTTGTCCAGAACTTCACAGGTACTTTCACACTCTGTAAGGCTGTGACAAGTATCACAATATCTAAACCAGGGATGGCTTAGCAGTTAAGAGCACGGGCTGTTCTTCCAGAAGCCCTAGTTCGATTCTCAGCCCCCATCCGGCAGCCCACAAGTCTGTATTAACTCCAGGGCTTGGGGCTTGAGCGCCCTCTTCTGGCTTCCTCGGGCACCAGCCACGCACATACGTACCTGCTGGCAAAAACACCCATACATGCAAAAACTTTTTAAATACATGAATTAAATTTAAAAATATATCTGGACCAGGTTTGGAAAAGTTCTAGTTGTTTCTGTTCAGTAGAATTAATTGAATGAATCACACACACACACACACACACACACACTCTTTATAGTATAAATGGCGTCCAGTTCGACTCCAAAAAGCCTGGGAGATGAACAGGAGACAGCCAGGCACCTCCACAGAAGCCAAGAACGCCCCTTAGCACATGGGCAGCGATTCCACTGCGAGGTGTAAACTCCCTGGACATGCATCTTTGAAACGCACTTGTTTTGGAGTCTGCTCCAGAAAATTCAGTCACAATGTGCTTCATTATTGTAGAGCGGAGACAAGACACAGGACTCTCTGATCTAGCTTACTTGCTTAAAAGAATAGGTATGTCCTGTGACAGCTTTGGAACCTTTCATTATATTGTGAACGGGTGTCCGGGTGTTTTCCTATAACCACCCTCAACCAACAGCGCTGATAACTAAAACATACTGTGTTATGTTCAAAACACTGGAACAAAACCTGCCTTTTCGCCGGGGAAGATAACTGAAATAAAATATTTTCTAAGTAAATATTTTTGGTTTGCGAAGTCACACAGTCAGCTTTCATATTATGCATCAAAACAAAAAGCCTTTTCCAAGTCTAAAAAAAAAAAATCACAGCTATTTTGTAAACAAAACATTAAGCAAACATGAACTTGAGTATCTCTGAAGGTCAGATCTGAGACTAATCTTTGATGATTGATTCTAAATCCACTCATTATAATTAATAAAAATAGTGCCAAATGTGACTGGAATTTCTTACATAATAGGTAATTCTAGATTATTCAATTTTTTTTGATTATTTGGGTTGTAAGCAACTTCCACCCAAAATAATTAAAGAGTGGGGAAAAAAAAGACAAAAACTTTCCAAACAGACCACATCAACAGAGTGCAGGAAGAGGGACTGTGAGAAGCCTGTGCGGTGTGGGGGGGTCCTGGATTACACACACAGACACACACACATTAATTAATTAAAAGTTAATTAATTTTAAATTAATTAATCCATTGATGAACATTTACTAAGAATAATTACTTAATTAAAATTAGCTTGTTAATTAAAAATTAAAAGCAAAAGGAGATGAAGAACTCACTTTACTAAGAAATGGCACTTTAGATACCCTTAACTGCCACTTTTTGATTAGTAGATAATTGTAACACAAAGACTGATTCTCAATAAAATTAATAAAAGTAGAAGATAATTCCAGGGCCCATGCAACCAAAGCATTTAAAGTTGAGTGTTATATTCATACACTGTCATGCATGTACACCATGTGTTTTGCTTATGAGCACCCCTCCATTACACGTTCTTATCCCTCCCCTCCCCCCTCCTCCTCCCCCCTTTCCCACTGGCCTCATCTCTTCTTCCAAACAGTGCTCCGCCTGCTTTTATGTCTTGTATATATTTAACACAGATTCCACTTGAGGGAAGTGTGCTGTTTGTTATTCTGAGTCTGACTTATTCACTGAACATGATGATCTCTAAGTCATCCCTCCATGATAAAGAAATCAAAAGGATAGAAATGGGAAAAGAAGTAAATTTATACCTATTGACAGATAATATGATCCTCCTATACTTAAAAGACTGTATCTTAGATTTGATAAACATTTTCAGCAAAGCAGCAAGACACAGAAACACATATCCTTTTGGCTTGGTTCCAGAAGCTCCCCAAACGAGCCAGACGATTGCCATTGCTCTTGCTGTTACAGGACACAGGGAAACCATTCTCAAACTGACTAGGAGACGTCCTGCCAGATTACACAGTGTCAGGAGGTGCAGCAGGCCTCCGGGGGAGGAAGACATCAGTGGTCTTTCCCAGCACTGGAGCTAGCATGCTACTATACTGACCTCTCAGGAAAGATGTGTCCTCTGGCACAGCGGGGTCACCATGGCTCATTCTGGGGGTGACTAACCACTTTCTAATTGGACTTGAGGCTCGCTCCAAGAGCGAACACATGCCTGGTGCTATAAACCTGGTCAAGGGTCCATGCCTGGGGAGCTCACAGGCTCTAGTGAGAACCCACTACTGTTGTTTTTGCTAAATGGTCATGAGGTCAAACTGTCTTCTGTTTATATTTATACCCCTATTTGTGCTGCTCTCAACCTCACTCAGAAGTTTCTCTTTTTTGATGTTTTTTTATAGAGGGCAGTGTTTCCTGCGGACTCTCGACTGGTCAATTGGAGTTTCAAGAGGAATGTGTTGGAGTATCTGGAGGGAGTTGGAGAGGGTACAAATGGAATTTTATTCAGCTGTAAGGAAGAGTAAAGTGACATTTGCTAGAAATGTTTGGAAATTGAGGTCATTAAGCTAAGTAAAATAAGCCTGGCTCAGAAGGACCACATATTTTCTCTCATATGCAAAATCTAGATTTAAATTCATGTGTGGATATATACATATACACATATACACATATACACATATACACATATATACATACACACACACACGTGTGTGTGTGTGTGTGTGTGTGTGTGTGTGTGTGTGTGTGTAACATGAAAGTGTAAGGGGACTATGAGATGGAGGGAGACTCCTGAAGAGGGAGGCAGGATGATGCTTTCATATACAACATGAAAGCAGAAGCGATGGTTTGGGGTCGGGGAGGAAGGAGCCGTCAAGAGAGCAGAGGTAACGAGTGGCGATGCATGGAGGTAAGACTGAACTCTAAGCTAATCTAACATGTACAAAAAGGTCACAGGGAAACATTACTTTGCATGCTGACTTTAGATTGACTAGAAAAAGAAAAATCCAACTCACTTCTCAGTACAGAACTAGTACATACAGAAGAGTCAATGCCACTCACAGCAAAGCCGACAAGGGAGTTTTCTACAAAAATAAAGAGGCATCCATCACTCATGACTCCACGACCTGCATGAAGAGCAGCCAAGTTAGACTCAAAAATATTTCATGTGAGCAAGAAATAAACACAAAGCCCAACACAGTAGCGTTCAGACCTGGAGCGATTATTTCTAAAATCAGAATTGTACTCAAAGTGCAGATGGTCACAGGCTCTCGGGGCATTGATTTCTTCAATAAACAAGGCACTGAGTCAGACTGAGAGAAAAAGAAAAATTCAGTTATGACATGATAGTTTCCTATTTTAAGAGTTTATGATCACACAGAGGAAAACATCAAGTCAAAGGACATTTACAACAAGCTGTTAGGAGCTTCAGTCATGGATTTTATTTTAGCTTCCCAAATCCCCATCCCCGTTCCCCCCCCCCCTTGCAGAGGCTCTTCCTCTGTGTGTCTGCTGCGTGTGCGTGTTTTATCACCCCCCCATTAAATATCTTTCTTCAACTACTGAGAAAATAAATAAGCAAATAAATTCAGTAAAGTAAGTAAAATAAAATAAGTAAAATTTAAAAATAAAATTCAGTAAAAAAAAGAAAAGGAAAAAAATTAAGTAAAATTCAGTCATATTGTCCACCCAATAATATTAGATTATAAAATAAAATGCCAAAGAAGGAAATTGATGAAGACACAGAAAAGTCGACAGACATCCCACGCTGGGGGCTAACAGCCAGTATTGTGAAAATATCTATATTATTTAGATCCACATTCCTATTCAATGCAATCACCATTAAAACTCCAATGATATTTTTCACAAAAAATAGAAAAACTTACCCTAAAATCTATATAAGGTCAAGAAAGACCCCAAATAGCCAAATCGGTCCTAAAGTAGAAAGAGGAACGTTGGGGGGGACAATATAGCAAACTGCAGTATGGGAAAGAGGCATGGCGGCAGAGCAGCGTGGTCCTGGCACGGGACAGAGGCATGGCGGCAGAGCAGCATGGTCCTGGCACAGAGCAGACATGTAGATCAGTGGAACAGAACCCAGGACCTGGGTACACACTCACAGAACTTCCGTCACCTGATCCTTAACTCCTCAACAAATGGTGCTGGGAAGGGTGAAACTGGATCCCTAGTTCTAACCCTGTACAAAATGAATTCAACCTGGATCAAAGCTCCTAAGGCCTGAAACAGCCCAGGCGATGATGTCAGCAAAGCTGACAAATGGAACTGCTTGAAATCAGCTGGTGTGTTCTCAGCTTTCAGCTCTCACGCAGATATCATGGTTCTGCTGAGGTATTCTCTGTTTCACCATTTAACAAGTACATTTACCCGAGTTTTCTCATTTGGTGCTCTTTTCTGCTAAATGACAAACTCCAGTATTACATAAGCCACACCATTTATTCTGACTCCATACCCAGGACTTAGCATCGTGCCCCCAAAGCAGAATGCACTTGACAAACACCTTTGAGTGAATAAGAAGTGAGATGTAAGCTGGGTATAGTGGCTCATGCCTTTAATCCCAGCACTTGGGAGGCAGAGGCAGGTGGGTCTTTGTGGGTTTGGGGCCTGGTATACAGTGACTTCCAGGACAACTAGAGCTATCCTGTCTTGAAAAGAAAAGAAAAAAAAAAGGAAAGGAAAGGAAAGGAAAGAAAAGAAAAGAAAAGAAAAGAAAAGAAAAGAAAAGAAAAGAAGAAGGAGAAAGAGAAAGAAGGAAAGAAAGAAAGGGAGGTAGGGAGAGAGAATTGTCTATAATTCCCATCACCTAAGATGTCGCTGTTTCAGTTTGTCTAAGAAGGTGAACTTAAGAACTTTGGAATTGCCGGGCGTGGTGGCGCATGCCTTTAAACCCAGCACTTGGGAGGCAAGAGGCAGGCAGATTTCTGAGTTCGAGGCCAGCCTGGTCTACAAAGCGAGTTCCAGGACAGCCAGAGCTATACAGAGAAACCCTGTCTCGAAAAACCAAAAAAAAAAAAAAAAGAACTTTGGAATTGAGGATGGCAAGGGACCTCTTCAGACCCTACTGTCATGCCAACAGTCTGAGATGGTACCAACAAGAAGACATTGTTATCTGTGGTTCAGAATATCATTATGAAGTAGAAACTATGGATACCTCGTGGCACTAAAGTTCCTCACCACGCTGGGAAGCCAGCATTGTTCATAATCTTTAGGGCCTCAGTCACCACAGTGTGTTCATTCTTGATCAGCAACAGACAGACAGGAAGCAGTGCACCCCGTCTCCTTAACATGTCAACACTAATGACTACACACTATTGACGTTTGCTCGGGCTAGCGCTATGGGTGAAAAGCTAATGCATTCTGTATACGCAGAGACTGAGCCATGTATCAAAATATGAGGCCTGTCACCACCCAGTTGTGACACCTGTGGTACCAGTAATCTCAGGCCCTCCCACTTGCCATCTCTGGCAAAACTGCAATGACACTTGGCTAAAGCTGCTCTGTGGGTTTGTGAGAGATCCGAGGCGCCGTGGTGACCAACTCCTGCTCAAATTCAGCAGCTCTAAGGTCAAAATGACACAGAGAGACTGCGCTAGCCAGGGAAGGGCGCAGAGGTGGGAGAAGAGGGTACACTGACGCCTAGGTGAACCGTGTGTCATCTGTCCCTGTGGTCCTATTTAGATTTATGAGATGCTCCCTGGCAAAGATCTGACCATGAAGAACCATCTGGACTTTAGAGGCAGGTGAGGATTCCGCCCTTCAAACGGCAACCCCACAAGTGCAACCATGACCCTTGTTCCCTCAGACTGAATCACACACAATAACACTGAAACCCAGGGTTGGCATGGCACCTGGGGGCTTTCACACTGCGTCTGTCAGCCATGATCCTCCTCTTCCTACTGTGTGTCCCAGCAACTCTTTCTTCTGTCTACATCCTTTAGATACCTATACACCTGTGCCTGGCTTCTTCATCAATCGCAACCTGTAGTAGATGATTTATCAGCACAGTAGTAGCATAGGTTCAAGTGTACTTTGAAGATGTAAAATTATTTCACAGATAGGAATTATCATTAGCTGTCTGTCCTTAAAGCTGAATTCTGAGTTTAATGTCTTCTCCAGGCAAAAGAGATCCAACATGGGAGTTCCTCTACATGCAAAGTCAGATGTTACTCCTGCCTCCTTTGTCTAGAGATGCCATGATCGCTGAGAATGTGTCTTACCTGCAAACCAGAAATTCAACAGCAGAAACAGTTTCTCTCACAGTTGCTTACAAGTATAAGAGATAATATGGGAACCACAAAGTGCCTGCCAGTACAGAGACAATGCTGACTAAATATCTGAAGCTAGAATTAGGGACTCAAAGGTAAAAGAAGCAAATGAATTCCCAAACTCTGCATGCATAAGAATATTTTATGATTTTATGACTAGAACACTATAAAATTCTTTCAGACTAGCTTAAATGGTAGCAGTGATACCCACTGGCTATTGTCGCTGGAAAGCCCCTGGATAATGTGTGTGTTACGCACTATTCACTAATGCTCTCTGGCTGCCCCGGCTCCGAGGCTGCCCTCGGC
Organism: Mus minutoides; assembly: GCA_902729485.2. NCBI lineage: Eukaryota > Metazoa > Chordata > Mammalia > Rodentia > Muridae > Mus > Mus minutoides. The sequence goes on from LR749714.1 coordinate 1,440,163, forward strand.
TACTCCTACTTGGTCCTATCTTGCTCATCCTCAAGCTGGCTTCTCTCAGCATTGCAAGACAGTGGCTGACAGCTACACGTGTGCTCATTCCCATCCAGGGAAGAGCCAATATGACTTCTCACGATGAACAAGAGTCTTCATCTTTGGGGACCCTTGAATTTGTCACTGTAGCTGGGCAAAAGCCATGCATTGGACTTTGTCACCATGGAGCATGGCAGACACCACAAGAAAGGGCAGGGTGTATGTCGCAGGGACAGTTGCCTTGTCCACCATGGTGACTGGCACATGCTTAGTGGATGACAGTACGCTCCAAACCTCGTTGTTGGCCTGAGGGGAGCATGTGTCTCTGAATAAATATCGAACTGAAAGTTTCTAGTGTCTTAACAAGAAAAGAGAGCAGTGAGGGGCTGCCAGGGACCCTCTAAACCACTCGACAGGACTCCCAAGTGTCACTCTGCTCAGGAAGAAATCCCATAGTGCCCTGGGCCATGGTGGAGCTGGTGAACCACCACAGTCATCAAGGAGAGCATGAGATCTTCTGAGATGGAGATGCCTGTTCCCCTGTGGTGTAAAGTGTGATGTAGCCTTTCCTGTCAGCTCCTGTCAGTGAGTCAAACAGGGAAAGCCTTAATGCTGGCAAAGTTCTAAAGGATGAAAGACCCTCAGGGGCTTTGTATCAAAACCTAAAGTCCTCTATCAGTGTCACTAAAAACCCAGAGGAAAAGAACAACACTGATGTAAATGGGCCTGGACTTAGAAAGCCATACCCAAGAACTGAAGGGAAAACCAGGGGACTCATGCGGCTGAGCACTTGAGTGGAATTTGCACAAGGCGTGTTTTCATTATGATAACTCCTTAGCCTGCTTCTCGGGCCAGCAAGGTCAAGGTTCTATAAAGCACAACAATTCTGTTTGTCTTCAGAAAAGCATCCAAGGTATGGAAACATCCCTAAGCCTAACTATTCCCTAGACCCCAAAGAAGGCCACAGGCACGCCTGGGCTCCTTCCCACATGCGTTGGTGCGCCAGGTTCCCCTCTTGAGAAACACCAGAATCACATGTTCCCATTCCTGTGTCACAAATCCATTATACCCTCACATAACCGTACTTCCAACCCCGACCCATGCCATCTGAAGACGCATTGTTAGGTGCGTTGAGTGATGGAGCACTGCGTCTTGTAAAAGGTACTTCCTCAGCTGCGGACTGTCTCACAGCAAAGGATAGAGCTGGCCTCAGAGGACTGAACTCTGTTGACCTGGATGTGAAACCCATTTGTCTTTGCTTTATGCCAGTTTTCCTCCTGAGTGTGTCCATGGCTCAGCAGTGGCCGTATACATCAATTGTTTTAAGAGCAAGAAAAATTGAGTGATTACATCCCAATTTGCAGTTTCTAGACAGAGCCTGGCCGAGCTGGGACTGGAGCCATCAGTCACTGGGGGGGTCTACCGCAAGGGAGTAAGAAAGATCAAATCCATCAGAGGTCTAGGGTACACGCCACAGCTCCCCACCCCCACCCCGGTAATAACAGCCAGCATGAAGTGGATATAAAAAACACCCCAGAAATAGAAACCAGTAGACAAATGCAGACTAGGTTTTGACAGCTTATCTCTCAGCTTCGCCCTGTTCACATGTTTTATGCATCCTTTTTCATTCAGCATAATTTCTTGATGCCCCATTTTAAAAATCTGTCAGATAAAGACAATCACCTTGTCCTTGTAACTCACGGGGTTAGAGAATGGATGAACAGGTAGTAGATTAGAAAGCTCTTTATCTAACACTTCTGAGTTTTAACTTCATCCCCACTGTGTCTATGAAAGTTCTTGCGCATGCAAGGATCATTTGTCAAAACAGTCATCTAGAGTCTATGCTCCTGGGCACAGCAGATCTGGGCTTTCCCTGTAGCTGTGATGCTGCCTGGCATCCTACAGGCTACGAGGCACACATGAGGCATACAGAGCACTGCCAAGAACCAACAAAAGACAGAAAAGGAAAAACAACATTCTGCCAGGCACGGTGTCACACCCCTCTAGCTCCAGCACTCTAGAAAGCTGAGGCAAGAAACTTGCAAGAGTTCAAGGCCAGCCTGGGCTGTATAGCCAGATCTTATCTCGTACACACAACAAAAGTACAGCTACAATCCAAAGGGAAAAAGGAAAAAACACTGTATCTTAAGTTTGCCCATTCCGTGTTTTTAGCAACGTTTAATTATGTCTAAAAGTTAATTCAAGCCAACCAAGATGCCACACAGGTGCAGCCCCAGCACTGGGGAGGTAGAGGCAGCAAAAGAGCTCACGGTTGTCCTCAGCTATATTAGCACACTTGAGGCCAGCTTTGCTACAAACAAAAGAAAAACAAATAAACAAAAATACGCGGTCTTATTCAATGCCTAAGGCAATGCTTTTTTCTTTAAGGATTTGGGCAAGGCTTCTTTATCCCTTTATAAGGAGGCAAAAGTAAACACCAAAATTAACTTTGAAATAAAAACTGAGCCTGGGCTCACCTGTAGTCACAGTTACTTGGGAAATTCAGACAGGAGGATAGTTTAGACCCGGGAGTTTCAGACCATCTTAAGTAGCACAGTGAGACTCTGTCTCTCAAACTACCTGGAATAGAATTTAAGTATAAATTAAATGACGGTTATAAAGCTAACTCCACCACCAAATGGCTGAAGGAAGTCTATGAAAAACAAACATGTTTCAGCAAAGGTCCCATCTGTCAAATGCAGTAACACATGAAGAACTCCCTGCAGCTCGGCCAGGGAAACCCAGGCACCAGCAGGTCCAGGCAAACATCTCTGGCAGTGCGAGTGAGCATGCCCATTAGACACAATTCAAAACAAATTTTTAGACAGAAGAAATTTTGTCCTTCCAGAGAAAAACAGGAACGGGCCAGAACTTTCTTTTAGTTTTGTAATGACATTAGTACACTCAAAGCCCTTTAATCATAAACTAACTCACCGGAGTGACCTAAAGCAACCCTAGTGACCTATGCCCATACTAAGGCATCCACTGAAGGCTGTGAACTGCTCTCTTAGCTTTGTGTCTAGAATAGTATTGACCATGTCCTTGAAAGAACTGAGAAAAGTCATCTGTACTGTAGTGAGGAAGACTCCATAGCAGTGTGTGTGTGTGTGTGTGTGTGTGTGTGTGTGTGTGTGTGTATTACTGGAGACTGAATTTAAGACTACACTTGCCAGACAATCTGTCTATCATTGTGCTATCTCCTCAACCCTTGAGTTTTAGATTTTGAGACAGGATTGTACTAAGTTGCCCAGGCTGGCCTTGAACTTGCAGTCCCCCCACCCCCCCCCAGCTTCTTCTGTAGACAAGATTACAGTCTTCATAACTAGACCCTCTAACTCCCACTTCCAACTACTAGAAACTAGAGTTCATTGGAGAACTGGCTCCTTCACCCCCTGGACAGAAAAGCTCCAAGACGAGCATGGGACATTGGTCACACCAGACAAGAAAGCTATGAACTAGTCATGTCAGCATCTAAAGGATTCATGAGCAAGTTGGGAAAGTTGCCACAGGTCACAAATGGACCAACTTGAAAACCGGATCAATCTGAAAGAAATGCAACAGAGCCAATCTGTTGACATCTGTGAGTTCATAATTATGGTTAAAATAGATGAAGCAAATTCAGTCACCTTGAGCACACACAACAGGGTCTATTTTCTTTTTACTATAATAAAAACTATAACAGAAAACTGACTATCTTAGCTACCTTTAGGTTTGTAGCTCGGTGGCATTAAGCGCATGCACATAACTGTGAGATTATACCTCCCTATCTCCAGAACTCCATTATCACAAACTACAGAGCAAACCTTTATACAGTAACTCCCCAGACTTTATAAATAAAAGCCCAAAATAAGCATTCACCCTGATGTTCCAACAGGATGCATACATCTGAGCAACCAAATGAATGGGTTCTCTTTTTCAAAGTAGTTGAGCTAATAAATGAAGAAGGAATGCTAGCATTAATTGTTTTACACTTTAAGGGCTGGAGAGATGACGTCTCAGCAGTTAGCAGCACACACTGTTCTTGCAGTGGTTCCCAGCACCCATATCAGGCAGCTCATAACTGCTCCTGTGAGTCCAGCTTCATGGGATCAGACGCCCTCTTCTGGCTTCTGAGGACAGTGCAGTCACATGCGCACACCTATGGGTCAGTTTGTATACACAGAACAACAACACAGAACAACAAAATTATCTGCATTTTTAATACCCCTAACAGTGTTAAACTATAACACTTTGTGGACGGGTTGATTGCTTGTTTGCTTGTTTGTTTGTTTGTTTGTTTGTTTGAGACAGTGTCTTGCTATGTAGTCCTGGCTGTTTTGGAACTTATCATGTAGACCAAGCTGGCCCCAATTTCACAAAAATCTGCTGACCATGGCCTGAGAACTGGGATGAAAGGCTTGTGCCACCAGACCCAGTGCTGTCTGTATACTTTTGTAAAAAAGCTAAAGCCATGCTGGAAGTTTACAATGGTGGGTATAGAACATATATACGCCACATATGCAAGGCCCAGCCCAGTACCCAGAACTACAAAAAGGAAGGTTGGGACAGTAGGTTTAGTGTTTTGTACATATTTTTTAAAATTAGGAAAAAAGAACCCAAATCTTACCAAAGCTCCATAGTTAACTACCAAATTAATTTTATCTCACAGGTCCAAAAATATGCTGAATATCACTATGAAAATATAATCAACAAAATACAGATTATGAGAAAAATTACCCAAAATATTACTCTGACCTTTTTAATTTTAAAAATGAGCATGACATAATAATATACATCTATAATCCCAACAATCAGGAGACAGAGGCAGGAAGCTAGCCTGGTCTACATACAGGATTTAAGTTAGCCAGGACTGCATAGTGAGATCCTGTCTCAAGGAAGATAAAAGGGTTGGGGCTAGAGAGATGGTTCAGTGGTTAAGAGCACTGGCTGCTCTTCCAGAGGACCTGGGTTCAATTCCCAGCACACACATGGAGTCTCACAACTGTCTGTAACTTCAATCCCAAGGATCTAATGCTCTCTTCTGGATTCTATTGGCATCAGGCAGGTGATACAAAGACATATATGTAAGCAAAACACTTCATAAATATATAAATAAAATATAAAAAAAGAAAGAGAGAGGCAGAGGGAGAGAGAGAGAGCCTAGAACTACCAAAAAAGAAAAAAGAAAGAAAAAGAAAACTAAGGTGAGAACAGTAAGTTTAGTGATTTGTACATATTTTTTTTAATTAGGAAAAAAGGAATCAAAATCTGACCAAACCTACATAGTTACATAGTTATATATTTCAATAGTTCCATTGCTAAATATAATAAATAAAATATAATATATGAAATATATAAGTATATATACTTGTATGTAATATATACTATAATAAACTATAGTCTAACTATATTTTATTACATAAAATATAATTAATAAATAAATAAATAAATAAAAACTTTTAAAAGAAAGAAAAAATTTAAATGACCGAAGGAAACCCCATATACAGCAAGAGACAAGAGGCATATCACAAGATGGTAATATGACCTTACCTTGCTCTTGGTTCAGCATGAGACTTAAAAAACAATATCAAGACAGCCCTATATGGCTGTGTGTTCTTTTCCGTGTTAACTAACACGAGACCTGTCAAGTGGCTCTGTAAAAGCACTTGCGACACAAGCAGATGGGCAGAGTTTGCTACCTAGAACCTGCAGTGGGAGGAAAGAAGCAAACTACACAAGTGTGATCTGACTGGCAAGACACCTCAGCACATAAAGGTGCTTGCCATGCAAGCCTGATGATCTGAGTTCAATCCCAGAATTCAGGTTAGAAGCAAGATGGTTCTGTAGCCTCTACACATGCTCCATGGCTCACACATGCTGCCCCCCCTCTCATACACACACACACACACACACACACACACACACACACACACACACACGCGTGTGCACACATTTACTTGCACAATAATAATAATAATGATGATAGTAGTAGTAGTAGTAGTAGTAGTAGTAGTAGTAGTAGAAACAATAATAACACGATTGAAGTGATTTGAAGCCAGTAATATTACTCAGTGGTCAAAATGTTTGCTGCACAAGCCTAGGGACCTGAATTTGATCCACAGAACCTGTGTAACAATTAGAAGGAAAGAATTGATTCTTCTAGGATTGTACTTTGACCACCACATACACACCATGGTGTATACACATGCCCCCACAGCTCCATCTCTCTCTCACACACACATGCACACATGCACACACACACACACACACACACACACACACACACACACACAGTTGTTTAAATATATTGTATTGTTCAAACTCCACACATTTATAGTTTCTGTAACTTCTCTTAGTGATGTCTAGTTTTATTCTATTATGATCTAACAAGGTTTGTTTTGATTCCCTTCTTTTGTAGCAGTTAAGAATTATTTTTTATGGTCCAAATGGGATCCATTTTGCAGGACATTCTACATGCTACTGAGAAGAATGTATATCCTGTAACTATTGGGTGGTCTATTCTATACATACCCATTGAGTCCATAGTGCAGCTTAACTCATTTTTTATTGAATTTTTTTAGCCTGGTTAACCTGGCTATAGATGTGCATAGGACACAGAAGTCACCACTGTTATTTTACCAGGACCTATGTGTGTATTTTCGTACCCATTGTGTCTGTATTATGAGATCAGGGACAATGTTTTATGCATATGTATTTACAACTGTTAGGTCCTCTTGATCAATTACTTTCTTTATTAATACATAGTGGCAACTCTCCTTCTCTTCTGACTCACTTTGACTTGAGGTCTACTCTGTCAGACACTTGAGCGGCTGCAACCACTTGTATTTGGCTTCAGTCGTCTACTTGGTCTGTTGGCTTCCATCCTTTCACGTTCACTCTCTGAGTCTCTAAAACACAGCAGATGATTGCGTCTTGTTTTTTAACCCAATAATCTAGTCTTTACCTCTCAATCGGAAAGCTAAGATCATCTATTTTCTGAGCTATTGATAGAGATCTGCGTTTTCATGTAATTGTTGGCTGTTTTCTGATTGGTTTGATGATTATTTGTTTTTATTTATCCCTTATTAGATTTGGGCATTACCTGGTTTCTCAAGATGAATATGATTGGTTCTTTCATGAATTGCCTCTGCTCACTTGTAACCCTTTGTAACATTTATTCTATCTTAAGCCACTCATGCGGTCGACACCTTCAATCCCAGTATTTGGAAGGCAGAGGCAAGTGGATCTCTTTGAATTTGAAGCCATCCTGTTCTACATATGGAACTCTATGCCAGCCAGTGCTACATAGCAAGACCCTTTCTCAAAAGCAAAACAAAATCAGTGACAGACACACAGAAAAAACGTTCCCTCCTGTGCTTTCATAATCAAGATTCTCTTCTTCCTTTGTGTTTTCTGAGATGGTGGCCATGAAATGCCTTTGTTTGTGCTTGACATAGAAATCTCCCTATTATCTCTGACTCTGAAAGACAACCTCCCCTGGGTGCAGCCAGTTGGTTGGCATTTACTTTCAGGGACTGAACTATACCATTCCATGCCTTCCTGGTTTTTAGTTTCTGTTGAAAGAACTGGTGTTCTTCTGAGGGGTTTCCCTTTGTGAGTTGGCATTTCTCCTTTCTAGCTCTCCTTATATTGTTGCTTTGTTCCACAGATTTGGCATCTTGACTCAGGTTCTCCTCTGGTCATGTCCTGTTAGGATTCTATATACTCTGTTGTTTGGATGACCATTTGTTTTTAAAGATATGAGAAGGTTTCTGTTATAATCTTACTGACTAGGTTTTTTTTTTTTAATCTGTTTTTACTTCAGCTCCTTCTTCTACCCCCCTGGGCTCTTAGGTTCAGTTGTCATTGTGTCCCAGAGATCTTGGCATTATTGCTATGCTCGTTTTTCCTTTGTTGCTAAGTGCTATGTCATCTCCACCTTGTCCTTCAACAGTCTCTTCTCCTTTGTGAAGGAGTTCGTGAAGAAGTCTATTGGTGATGCTTTCCAGTGTTTTTTTTTTTTCTTTCTTGAAATCTCTGAATTTTACATTTATAATATTCTATTAAAAATGTGTTCTTTTGGGAGGGAGGGAGAGGGAAAAGGTGGGCAGGACAGGACCAGGTATGGGAAGAGACAGGAGATAAGTCCAGAGGGCCAGGAGAATGACTAGGTATAAGTAGCAGTAGGGGATGGGAAATGGGGATGGGGAACGGAGATGGAGGAACCACTGGAAAGTTTCAGACACAAGGGATCCAAAAGGCTCCCAGGACCCAGTGGGGATGACATTAGCTGAAATACCCAATAGTGAGAAGATAGAACCTGAAGAGACCACCTGCAGTAGACAGGCTCAGCCTGGAGAATGGGGCCACCCACCCATCTCAAAAATTTTAACCCAGAATTGTTCCTGTCTAAAGGAAACACGGGAACAAAAAAATGGAGCAGACACTGAAAGAAAAGCCATCCAGAGACCACCCCACCATGTGATCCATCCCATCCACAGACACCAAACTGGGACACTTTTGCTGATGTCAAGAAGTGTTTGCAGACAGAAGCCTGGTATAGTTGTCCTCTGAGAGACTGCTAGCACCTGATTAAGACAGATGCAGATATTCACAGAAAACCATTGGACTGAGCCCAGGGACTCCGATGGAAAGGTTAGGGGAAGGATTGAAGAAGCTAAAGAGGGTGGCAACCCCATAGGAAGAACAAGAATATCAACTAGTCCCCTCAGAGCTCCCAGGGATAAAACACCAGCCAAGTAGTATACATGGCTCCAGCTACATAGGTAGCAGAGAATTGCTTTATCTGGTATCAATGGGAGGGGAGGTGCTTGGTCCTATGGAGGCTTGCTGCCCCAGAGAAGGGGGATGCTGGAGGGGTGAGCTGGGAGTGGGTAGGTGGTTAGGGGAGCACCCTCTTAGAGGTAAAGGGGAGGGAGAATGGGGAGGGGTGAGTTTTGGAGGGGAAACCAGGAAGGGAGACAACATTTGAAATGTAAATAAATAAAATAATATATATTTTAAATGTATTCTTTCCCTAAATCTCAGTCTCTTTGCTGACTTTATCATCTCTATTCCTCAACTCTTCTCTGCATCCAAATTAATTTCCATACCCCATTATCGTCTTTACAAATACACTTCTGAGTTCATCGGGCACTCAGCTCATTTCAGACTCGTTGCATGTGTTAGCTGGGGCACCCTGATAATAGCTGGAGGACTCAGGTTGTTTACATTTTTATGTTCCTTGTCGTGGTTTTACGTTTCTTTGTTGTGGTTTGTCATTGGTTGGAGATGATAGCTCTTCTAATTTTTATTTGGTTCTCTTCTTAGTAAGCGGCCTTTCCTTGGGGGCTCGATCCCCAAACCCCTCAGAACGGAGAAAGTAACTTCAAGCCACAGACCAAACTATATAAATTGTGTGTGTGTGTGTGTATGTGTGTGTGTGTGTGTGTGTACTTTAATGTGGTGGTTTGAATAAGAATGTCCTCCAAGGCTTTGAATGCTTAGTCATCAAGGAGTAACTGCTTGAGAAGGATTGGGAGGTGTGGCCTTGTTGGAGGAAGTGTGTCACTGGGGGTGGGCGTTAAGGTTTTAAAAGCCCCACATCACATCCAGCCTCCCACCTTCCCTGCTGCGTGTACAACAGGATATAGACCTCTCAGATACTTCTCCAGCACCATTTCTTCCTGCCACCATGCCCCCCGCCCCGCCATGATGATAAAGGATTAAGCCTCTGAAACTGTAAGCCAGCCCCAGTTAAACGCTTTCCTTTATAAGAGTTGCCTTAGTTATGTGTCTTTTCTCAGCAACAGAACAGTGATTAAGACAAGTTGGTTAATACCAATTGTTATATCACCAATGATCATAAAAGTGAAAATGGCAAATATCATAATAATCATAGTAATCTATGATACTAAAATCATTGAGGGTAAAGCCAACTATAATAGAGGCCATTGTAATCCCAGCACTTGGGAGGCAAGGGGATCAGAAGTCCAAGGCCAGTTTCATCTGTATATTGAGTTTGAGCCTGGCCTAATAAGAGGCTGTCTTACTGGGCAGTAGTGATGCAAACATTTAATTCCAGCACTCAGGACAGAGACAGACAGATCTCAGAGTTCAAGCTCAGCCTGGTTTACAGAGCAAGTTTCAGGGCAGCCAGGGCTGCAGAGAGCAACCCTGTCTCAAAAAAAAAAAAAAAACAAAAACAAAAATAACAACAACCAAAAAAAAAAAAAGACCCTGTCTCAAAAAAAACAGCAATCCCCCAAAATAAATGAGGAGAGGAGTGAAGAAATATCAATAATCTAGCCAACCAAAACATCACCTAACTTTAAGAAATAGCAAAACTCTTTCTCCAATAGCCTTAAGAGTAAATGAACTCAATTCACCATAAAAAGAAGCAGAGTTACTACATTAACCAACTATCTGTTGTCCTCAAGAAACAAACTTTGATAACAAAGCTGTCCCAAAACTGAGTATCAAAAGGTACAAAAGAAGCCTCCCAAACAATCAGAAGCCATGACCAATCAGAAGTAGCTATTCTTATACCTGATAAAGACTTCAAACCAAAACTAGTCTGTACTAATTATGGAATTTTGGCTTCATTTTAAAAACACAGAGATATTATAAGAATTTGCTTTCATTTTAATCCCTGGTGCAGGGATGTGGTGCTGCTTCAGACTGCCCGGAGCAGGTGACTATGATTTGCCTCATGCTTTAGCAGAAGCACGGTTTTGCCAACTGCAGATAATTTCTGTGATTGTGTGATGTCTGGAATTCTGGGAATTTTACAAAAAGTACATAAATTCAAGGGTTCTAAGGGTAGGGTCAGTGGTTGTTGGTCATTTTGGAAAGTTGATTGTGGTTTGGTAGTAGCCATGGTCAAAGAAGAAACAAAAAGAAAGAAATTAGAGCTGGAGAGATGGCTCACTGGTTAAGAGCACTGTCTGCTCTTCCAAAGGTCCTAAGTTCAAATCTCAGCAACCACATGGTGGCTCACAACCATCCAAAATGAGATCTGATGCCCTCTTCTAGGGCATCTGAAGAAAGCTACAGTATACTTACATATAATAAATAAATCTTTAGAAATAGAGAGAGTATACCCAGGCACAATTATAACAGACTTCAGTTCCCACTCTCACATCTAGATAAGTCTTCCATATCAAAACTCAGCAAAGAATTCTCAGGGCTAAATTACACCAGAGACCAATCAGACTTAACAAATACCTACAGAGCAAAAATTTTGAGAAAATCCCTGGTACCTACCCAGTCCATAGTGGACTAGAAGTAGAAATTAAGAGAATCTTTAGAAACTACAAATGCTTGTGACTACACAATATATTTTAGTTTGGGGTTTTTTTGATACCCATGTGGGGTGTGTGTGTGTGTGTGTGTGTGTGTGTGTGTGTGTGTGTGTGTGTGATGCATATGATGCATGCACACATGCCACAGCACACACGTGGAAGTCAGAGGACAATTCAGTGGAGAGATCAAACTCAGGCCATCAGGGTTACACAGTGAGCACTTTTATCCACCCACCACTTACATCGGGCATCCTGTAACTCCAACTCCAGGGAAAACAATATCCTGTTCTGGTCCTCAGTGGTACACGAACATATCAATACATAGACATAAATACATGCATATTCAATAATAATCAGCTAAGCTAGGCATGATGGTACAAGTTTTAATACCAACACTTGGGAAGCAGAGGCAGGCAGATTTCTGAGTTCAAGGCCAGCCTTGAATTTAGCCTAAGTTCCAGAAAAGTCAGAGAGCTACATAGAGAGACCCTGTCTCAAAAAATAAAAATTAAAAAGCAAGATAAAACAAAACTGAAGTGCTGAATCGAGTGAGACAGAGGAAAGCCCAGGAAGTACATTCCAGACAGCAAGGACTTCCTGAGCTGCTCAGTAGCACAGGACAGAGCTCCAAGAATGTACAAAGAGGAATACATGAAATTCAAATGTTTCTGCAAAGCAAAGCAAATTAGCCACAGTGTGAACAGATAGCCTACAGAATGGGAGAAACACATTTATCAGTCACACTTCAGACAGAAGTTACTATCCAGATTATATCCAGAACTTTGAGAATTTAACAGCAACCGAGAAAACTGCCAATCAGCACACAGGCAAATGCAGTGAATAGAAAATTCTCAAAAGAAAAAAAAAAAAAAAAAAAAAAAAAAAAAAAACACAAATGGCCCAGTAAGTATTTGGAATGCTTGGCTATGAGGAAATGCAAATCATAACTGCTCTGAAAAACCATATCATTCTGGCTGGTTTATCATCAAGAAAACTGGCAAGACAAATGCTGGTGGGGAAAGGTGAACCTTCACTCCTGGTATAAATTGGTACAACTGTGATGGAAATTAGCATGGGGGGGCCTCCAAAAATTAAAAATGTCACGACCATATGACCCAGCTCCACACCCTACCACAGAGGTCCCTGCACATCCAGGTGTTACTGCTGCACTCTTCACAATAGCAAGGAGGTGGGGCCAGCTCAGATGCCCAGCAACAGAAGAGCAATGGGATTCTGTTCAGCTGTAAGAAAAGTGAAATGACAAGCTGTCATTATCTGTTCCTCTGTTGCTGGGCCTCTAAGCACTGCTTCCCACCTATCTCACAGGCCAACCATCCCAACTTCATTTCTGTCGTGACAAGACACCCTGACCAAAAAAAGCATCGTGGGAGAAAGGGTTCTTTGGTTTACAGTTCCAGGCTACAGTCCACCATTGTGGGGAGTCAAGCAGGAACTGCAGGCAGCCAGTCACATCGAAGCAGAGAGCAGAGAGAACTGACAGATGGCTCGGCAGTTAAGCACACATATTGCTCTTGCACAGGACCCTAGCTCAGTTCCCAGGACTCATATCAGATGGCTTACAGCTCCAGCCCCAGAAGATCAGATGTCTCTGTGGGCTGTGCTCACCCGAGACTCCTCGGAACCACAATTAAAAATAAAATAAATCTTTAAATCTATTTCTAAAAGGAGCAAAGAGAGAATAAAATACATGCATATGCTGTGAGCACAAATGGCTTTCTCTACTCTTTCAAATTCCAAAGCCCTTGAGGCAATCGGGACAGCCTCCATAGCGACGCTCACAGGCTAACCTGATCTACATAATCCCTTATTGATATTTTTCCCCCACAGAATTTTAGGTTGTATCAGGTTGACAAAGATAGCCAACGCATCATGTTAGAATTAAAAAAAAAAAATAACTTTACTTTTCTATTAATTTTTCTCCATATATCACATCCCTACGGCAGTTTCCCTCCCTCCTCTCCTCTCAGATCCTCCCTTCCCCATCTCCTCCCTCCCCATCCACTCTGTTTCCCTTCAGAAAAGGGCACTCTTCCCAGGGGGGTCAACCAAACATGGCATACCAAGTTGCCATAAAGCTAGGCACCTCCCCTTACATTAACGCTGGATGGGGCAACACAGCAGGAGGACAAGGGTACTCAGAAAGAACAGTACTCAGCTTAATATGGAAAAAATAAGATAGCTAAAACATACTGTACAATAAAAGAGCCATCTCTGATTTCAAGTTCCACTACAGAGCTATAATAACAAAAACTACTTGGTATTGGCATAAAACAGACAGGTTGATCAATGGAATCAAATCAAAGACCCAGACATAAATCTACACACCTATAGATACCTGTTTTGTTTTGTTTTTTTGATAAAGAAGCCAAAATTATATAATGGAAAAAAAAAGAAAGCATTTTCAACAAATGGTACTGGTTTAACTAGATGTCTGCATGTAGAAGAATGCAAATAGATCCATCTTTATCACCCTGCACACAACTCAAGTCCAAGTGGATCAAAGACCTCAACATAAAACCATATACAGCCGGGCGTGGTGGCACACACCTTTAATCCCAGCACTCAGGAGGCAGAGGCAGGCGGATTTCTGAGTTCGAGGCCAGCCTGGTCTACAAAGTGAGTTCCAGGACAGCCAGGGCTATACAGAGAAACCCTGTCTCGGAAAAAAAAAATACACTGAAGCTGATAGAAGAGAAGGTAGGGAATAGCCTTGAACTCATGACACAGGAGATAACTTCCTGAACAGAACATCAATAGTACAGGCACAATGATCAACAATAAATGTTTTCATAAGGGATTTACTCATTTTGTTTAGTATAGAGTGTGGGCGCGAGTGTGAGTGTATAAGCTACAGCTCCCACCTCTGGAGATCAGGGGACAACTCAGCAGCTGGTTCGCTCCCTCCACCTTTATATGGGTCACCTAGGGTTAAATTCTGGTGGCCAGGCATGCAGAACCAGCACCCTTCTGTGCTGAGCCATTTCACCACCACTGGACATTGTTTTTAAACAACTATAACTTGTGTTTCATCATAGAAACATAGTTGATACATAGAAATAGAATCGCAGTGAAAACGTGAAAAGCCAGTGAAATATTAAGAATTATTAATTTCTCTGCTGACATTGAACTAAGAATTGTGTATCTTGGGATATGCATTAGAATCATTTAGAGAAGTTTTTTTTGTTTTGTTTTGTTTTTTGTTTTTTTTTTTTAATGCCTAAGGCTCTGGCCCCATCCCAGAGCAAAAGGATCAGAATCTCTTGGGGGATGGAAAACCCAGGCTACCATAGAAACCAGTGCTCCCCAGTGGTCCCAACAGCAACCTACTTAGGAACCAGCTGCTCTCTGGTTTTGGTTTTGGTTGGCTTGTTTGTTTGTTTGTTTGTTAATATTAAATGGTCTTTGTAAGAGCAAGATAACTAGCAACCCTGAACAATGCTCTGAAATGTCACCCCAACTGAATACAAAATTGTCTTTTCAGTCAAGAACCAGATCTGCCTCTCCCTCTGGCTCTGAAGACCAGCCTCTTAAAGCACATATTTTCCCTCCATACATTTATGGTGAACAAGAAAAACAAACTAACTGAAGAAAAGAAATATCACCCCCGACTCCTCCACCCTCCTTAGTTGGTCTTTCCAAAAGAATAAAAATAAATAAAGACTTAACTTCTCTTAAATGTTTCAAAACAAAATAATTAAAATGCCTGGGTAAACAACCATGAAACTTAATGAGCTATTTCCTCTGCTTCTTGTCACAGATTCAGGGTCTATCATGGAAATAGCTGCAGGAATTTGATTCTGCCAGATCAGGGTGGACTGGCATCAGGGACTTTGCCCTGCAGGGACTCTTTCTCTGCCTTGTACCCCATTTGACCATGTTGCCTGGGTTGCTGCCTAGCAACTAATTATACCAAGATCATGACAATTTCCAGGGCCTGACTGGAGGAGCCTGTCCAACCCTGGCGTAGGACACACAAAGAACAATCATGAAAAGGACAGCTTTAATTGTCTTCATCTTCAATTTTTCTTCCAAGAAAAATATCAAGGATGGTTAGGTAGACTCCTGAGAAAATCACAATTCTCTCGTGAAAGAGATCAAATCTTTCAAGCAGCCATGAAAAAGAAACACCCAGTACTTCCCAACTCACCAACCAAGCAATTTTGTCCCTTCCCCCTCAGAAGACATCCACGTGGTAAAAGAAACGCCAGGTAAAACCACCGAGGCATTCTGTCTGCCCAGGCAAGGGCTGTTCAGCTGACGCACACTTCAGCATAGGCACACCTCCACATCATGCACTAGTGTAGGACTCCACATACATAAATGTCCAAGTCTATAGGGAGAGGAAGTGGACTGCTGAGGTCACACGTAGTGGAGAGGAAAGGGCCTGCCCACTCTTCACCAGGAGGCATCATTTTGGATGTGATTGAGTATTCTGAAACTGATCTAAGGTGAGGATCATAAACTTATTAGAAGTCACTGAATCCTGTCCTTTAAATGGATGGATTCTATGACATAAATTATAACGAAATAAAGCTAGATTTAAGACAGGTATTGTAACCAGGTTTGATTGGTCCATCCCTGGCACTGCGGAAGGCTAAGGCAGGAGATAATGAATTCAAAGTCATCGTAGACTACCTTAAAACCATGCCTCAAAAAACCAAAACCAAAACAACAACAACAACAACAACAACAACAACAAAAACCTAAAGCAGGGGCTGTCCAGGTCTGGAATTCCTCTGCTACCTTTCAGGTCTGTCATCAACAGGCCCTATGTGTTTTGTTCTTTCTCTATGCCCATTATGAAAAGTTACTATAATTGAAGTGTGGAGCACATACTACCAAATCTAAAGTTCTATAGAATCACCAGATTTGAGACTAGAAACACAAACAAGGAATCTTTCCTGATCTGGAGAAAGAGGAAGAAAAAAGAAAATGTAAATATTGCCTGGAGGTTAGGGGCACTCTACAATGTACCTACTCTTTACAACAAATGACCCATCAGGGAAAACCGTTTTCACCTGAAAATAAATCCAGAGGCCGAGCCCCTAGGACAAGTTTTCCATAACATTTATCAAATGCTGCTTGGCTTTACTTTAAAAGTAGGCACTGTTCCCACGGGGCGCGAAGCTGGGAAGTTTTGTTCTCAGAACCGGTGGCTTGGCTGCTCTGCACCCTGCTGCGACTTGAGGAGGGGCCCCTCAATTCCCTCAAGGCGGCCCCTAAGTCCATCTCTGTCCCGTACCCTGCACGCCCTAAGTGTCCGTAGGTGTGTCCCCAAGCGCGCTCCGACGCCTTTTCCCATCAAGTCCCCGGACGCCACTGGCGACCTTCACGCCTCCCCAGAGAACCCCCACACCGCAGGGAGAGGCGCCAGTGCGCTGGCCTCCCCCGGGGACCGTCGGGGGTGGGGGGCCGAGGAAGGAGCTGGCGGGCCACCGCCCTACGTGGGGGCGGGGGGCTGGGGACCGCTCCTAGCCCCCGCCGACGCCCCCCGCACAGTGCTCATGCGCGCCGCCTGTCTTTATAGCGGCCACGGAGCCGGGCTTGCGGCACTCGGGTGTAGCCGGGCGGATCCCACGCAGGTGCGGGACCCGGGGAGGTGCATAGGGTCTGTGCCTCTGTCTGTGTGTCCTGGCGTCCCCCACCGCTGGTTCGAGGTGGCACAGCGCGTCTGGAGCAGCTCGAACTGCAGTGGCCGGGGTTCTCCAGCCGTCGCCCGGCTTCCGAGGAGCGCAGGGCCGTGCGGTCCCCGGAGAGCCTCGCTCACGCCTCACTCTCCTGCAGGTCCTCGGAGATCCTCGCCATGCCCTCGTCCTGGATCCCTGCTCTCTGCCTCGGTGGGTACACTCCCACCCACTACCCCTCGCCCTCCCGCGTGGGCGGAGGCTGCAGCCACCTAACTGTCCTCTCTCCTCAGGTGCGTGGCTGCTGCTGCTGCTGCCCCGGCTCGCGCGCGCCGAGGGAGCGGGTGAGTTAGATGCAGGAGGAGGGAGGCGGGGAGGACAGAGTCAGTCCCCAAAGGCTGGGGACCTTCGGAGGGATGCGGAGCTGCAGAGATGGAGACCCGCCCTCACCTATCTCCCACGCAGCCCTCGGGCTTACTTGTTTTTCCACGCCAGGGTCCCTGGGGTCAGTTCGTGCCTCCTTCCCGGGCGCACGCCACCTAGCCCCGGGACCATTCGTCCCAAGTTACTCCGTTGTTATCCGGGCTGGGGACAACTGTTTGGTCCCAGCCCACAGAGGAGGGCTGCTCACATCCTGGTCCCACCTAGTCCGATCACCTCGCTGTGCTGTGCGTTTGTGATTGTAACCCCTTTGGAAAACAGCATCGGCGGTTCCTATCGCTCCCTGGGAGCCTCAAAAGAGTTTGTTCCACGTGTAGAAGTCCGAGTGTGGTTCGGTGTCTTTTCTGCGATGTAAGAGAGTTTCGTTTCTAAAATCTTACGCTTGCTTTTCTTCAAAGTAGAAATGGTAAGTACCTTTTGTCCAACAAAGCAAGTTTTAGCAGCTCGGAACAATCTCGGTCCAGGATTCCAGAGTTGTCGTCGCCGCCCCACTCCCACCTACCCCTAACCCCGTCACTGAAAGGGGAAAAGATTGGGGTTATTTGATAGAGGTGCTAAGCTTCTATTTGAAGTTAGGATTTTAACCGAGCCTGAAGAATTGATATTGCCCCTTGCGTCTTCCCCTTTCTTCCGTGGTCCAGGCAAGGGTAATTGGCAGAGGCAAATTACTCAACTTGCAAAACCATCCCTTCTTGCCGCGTAGGAGAGACTTTTTTTTAAATTTTCATCTATTTACAAAAGTCTTGGATAACTTCAATTCCCTGTGTTTGGAAAGTGATATTTAATGATCTTAATCTCGATTTAATCATCAGTAAATTGACAGATTACCATTTGGGGGGTTGTTGTAATTTGACAAATTAACAGCTTTTGTAGTAAATCTCTTGTTTGTTTGCATTTTTGAGCGGTGTCATTGTAGCTCAGAACTCGCTATGTAACCCTCTTTAACCTCAAACTCAAGGCAATCTTCTGCCTCAGCTTCCTGAGTGCTAGGCTGGCTTCCTGAACTACTCTGGGTGCAAAGCTTCATTTTTTGGTTTTTTGGTTTTTTTGGTTTTTGTTTGTTTTGTTTTGTTTTTGGCCCGACTGACTGTAAGATTTAAGCATATTAGCAGTGCTTTCTTAAAAAAAAAAAAAAAAAAAGGATTTGCTGCCTTCCATATTCCTTTGGACAGATCTGGAGGAGATACAATCAGATTCAAGTAGAGGACTAATTTCCTTGTGTCCTAGCCTTTGGGAGTTGCGGAGTGCTCCGGAGGCTAATTAACTCTATGACTTTCATTTCCTCGATTGTAAAATATGCGATCCAGGCACCTGTTAACTGGTTGGTTTATGTGAATGTGGGACTGTAAGGCCCTGACTGTATCAGGTAATGGGCTAGACAGCCCCCTGGGAAGGGTAGCTGAAGACTTTTGCATTTGTCTATGAAGACACTCCACAAAGGCACAATACAGATGTACCGTCATCATAAAGAACTGGAAACAGTTAATCACAATTAGGATTTTTTTTTAATTTCTAGGTCAAAGACTAACGTTATTTTCTCATTCTGATGTACTTTCAATTACATTTTTCAAATTGACGAAGAACTGGGGAACAATGTCACATTAGATGTCTATAGTAACTTGGCCCAAGATTAAATTGGAAACCCCTTTGGGCTTGCTAATATCTAAAACAGTGTCAACATTTAAGTCGGTGTTTTGGTAGAAGTATAGAAATTGGGAGAATAAATAGGATCCCTGCAATACTCCTCGGTAAAGCAGCCCGCGAGCTCTTACAGGACACACCTTTTCTCTTCAGTTCCCATCCCTGTCACCTGCTTTACCAGAGGCCTGGATATCCGAAAAGAGAAAGCAGATGTTCTCTGCCCAGGAGGCTGCTCTCTTGAGGAATTCTCTGTGTTTGGGAACATAGTGTATGCGTCAGTATCCAGCATCTGCGGCGCTGCTGTCCATAGGTAAGCCAGAGCACATGGGAAGGGCTTGGCGGTGCCAATCGGTACACGTGTGATTGCTTCCTTTCCTATTTAAGCTGTGTGGACCCCTCTCCTACCTGCTTGCTTCTTCTTGGTGCCAATTTTGGCCATAGTTTTGAGATTTTCGTGGGTATTCCTGCATGACCTAATGTGCAAGGGAAACTTTCTGACAATGAGCAGAGTACATTATTTTTTTTTAATGTGTGTGTGTGTGTGTGTGTGTGTGTGTGTGTGTGTGCGCGCGCGTGTGCGCCCATGAAGGACTGTTGAGGATGTTTGAAGGTGGAATTACATGTGTTTGTGAATTACCTCACAGTGCTATGAACTGAACTTGGGGCTTCTGGAAGAGCAGCAAGCTCTCTTAAACACCGAGCCATTCCTCCAGCCCGACATTAGTGCGTGATGGCCACATTCCTATAATTCTAACTACACACCCTGTTGTTTTAACTTCCACCACAAGACTTACAGTAGACACAGCCTTGTTCTGGTTTTCACATGAGACTGAACTCAGGGTTGTCAAATATCTTGCTGATGTCACTCTGGTAATCCAATACCATGCCATCCTACAGTAGAGGCAGGAGTATGACTTTTTTTAAATATAGTCAAGGGCACGTGCAGTTAACTACTTTAAGAAATTTCATGCCTCTTTATTAAGTCTGAATCTCTGAAATGTAGGAAACAGGATATCAGTACATTCTTATCATCCCTTTTTAAAGTTTGACAATACAAAGTCATTTTCCCAGACATACTTGTTTTTGTGTAAGCAGGTCTTCAAGGGCCAGCAGCAAGCATCCTTAGGCAACTGACTTCTCCACCCAGCTATTTTCAATGCAAGCAACAGATGGCTCTGTCTGTTGGATAGTGTCTCAGCTGTAACTCTTGCCTGGCAGGGGAGTGATTGGCACCTCAGGGGGACCTGTGCGTGTCTACAGCCTTCCTGGTCGAGAGAACTATTCCGCGGTAGAGGCCAACGGCATTCAGTCTCAAATGCTTTCCCGATGGTCCGCGTCCTTCGCTGTGACCAGTAGGTACAATTTTGTGGTTTTCAGCCTTGTATAAACACTGCCTCTACTCTCCTCAAAAGGGTTCTCTGCTTTTCTTAGCCCTGCCTTATCCATTCTGTTGGAAAACCTCATCAACTATGGGACAGAGTCACCCAAACCCAACGTGGGGATCTGGGAGAGTGATAATCCCACTTTACACGGTGGAAACCAAAATCTGAATTGTTTGCAGTCTAGATGCCTAGATACTTAGCAAGAAACTAACTGTCAAAGTAGGCAATTCAGGTTTGGGTGATCTTTTCAAATACATCAAGAATGCATTTTGATTCTCCAAACCTAATGGTCAATGTAATGTTTATACCTGTTTCAACATTACTCCCTTAATTGTCATGGAGAACTTTGGATTCATAATGTCCTAATGTCAGAAAAGGAAGGAGAAAAACAATAAACTTCTCATTTCAACAGAAGGCAAAAGCAGTACCCAGGAAGCCACAGGACGAGCGGTGTCCACAGCCCACCCACCTTCAGGTAGGAAACACTGAGCGGATCCCCTTGTTTATAATAAATTATAAATGTTGTTGGTGGATGCTTTCCTTCAGAACACTAATATTAACAAGAAGCAAAGCAGCCACCTCATATTTACTGATATATTTTTAAATGGAAGTATTCTACCTTATATTGCACAGTTCTTCTTTATTATAACCTGTCAGCCATTCCAGGAGCTTCTTTCTATCTCTTCCTTCTTTGATGGACCATGAGGAAAAACTGGTCAGAGACCACTTTCTGGCTGTTTGCTTCATGAAATCCCCTTAGTTTCTGCACTG
This sequence comes from Mus minutoides, assembly GCA_902729485.2. NCBI lineage: Eukaryota > Metazoa > Chordata > Mammalia > Rodentia > Muridae > Mus > Mus minutoides. The sequence goes on from LR749714.1 coordinate 1,461,346, forward strand.
TCATGTGACTGAAAGAAATTGGTGTGTGTCTGATACAAAAAAAAAAAAAAAAAAAAAAAAAAAAAAAAAAAAACAGGGATATATTTTTCTAAAATAGTGACCATTTTGTTTTATTTTATTAGAGATTTATTTTATGTGTATATGTGTGTGCTTGAATGTATTTATGTGCATTGTGTGTGTGCAGGCAAAGTCGGAACCAAAAGAGGATAGTAGCTATTTTGGAGCCTAAGTTACAGGTTATTGTAACTTGAGCGGCTTAAAGTGAGTGAGGGGAACGAAAGCTGAGTCTTCTGTAAGAGCCCTGAGCACTCTTGCATGCCACTCCATCTCTCTGACCCTGGCCGTGGCCATTTTAAATTCAAAGACATAAGCATGTGGCTCTGTATTCGCAATCTTGCCTTAAGATATCAAAGCCTTGGATAGATTCATACCAAGTATATAGGCCTGCTGTGTTTCTTTGTTGGAGTATTACTATTTCCCAAAAGACCATGAAAAGAACTTAAAGGTCTTTCTAAGAAATGGCACTCCTTGCCATGGGCTTACCCAGGTGGAAGTTCCTGCTGTGTAAGCATCTTGTTGTTGCCAAGAGCTTCCTTCTTTTCAGGTAAAAGACTAAAGAAGACTCCAGAGAAGAAGACTGGCAACAAAGGTAAGCTAAGTGCTCGGGGGAAATGGCATGTCCTTCAGGTGCTCTGGGGACTAACGAGCCCTTTTCTGCCTCTCTGTAGACTGTAAGGCAGACATTGCATTTCTCATCGATGGAAGCTTCAATATTGGGCAGCGCCGATTTAATTTGCAGAAGAATTTTGTTGGGAAAGTGACACTAATGTTGGGAATTGGGACAGAAGGACCACACGTGGGCCTCGTCCAAGCCAGGTACCAATTTTAAAGAGATTATGGATGTCTTCAATGATGACAGCTCACCGAGCTGTTATATTCATTTCAGTAAACATAACTTAAATCCGGACAGGCTGTAATCCAAACTATAAACTCAGGATTTAAGAATGCCTATGCATGGCTGGACATGGTGGTGTATACCTTTAATCTCAGCACTTAGGAGGCAGAGGCAGGCAATTATTGCCTTATGTCATCTCTGTGAGTTCAAGGCCAGCCAACTATATAGCAAATAGGCCAGCCAGGGCTACATAGTGAGACCCAGTTTAAAAAGAAAAAAGTCTCTGAAAGCACTTGCATGCAAAGTTCTCAATCCCCAACACTGCAAACAACAACACCAAAGACTGCCTGGGCAGACTGTGCAGGGCTAGTGTGTCCTTGGCATAAAAGGACACCTTTCTCTGCTTCACTCAGTTCTTGGGTTCTCCTTTCCAGAGGAAGAAGCCATAAACTGTGTTCCCTGTCTTTTTGTTGGTTTGTTTGTTAGCTTGCTTGCCTGTTTGTTTTTGTGGCCCTTTCTATGTTCCTTCACTGCGATCCAAACATGGCTGTTACCACACATGGCAGTGTGAAACTGGGAGAGTGGAGCCTGAATGAAAAAAAAAAAGAGGTGGACTAGAGTCTCATCCAGTAGGCAACTTTATTCAGGGTATCAGACAATTTATAATCTGAGGGCACTCTGAGGATTAAGCAAGGTCGTATGAGCAAAGTTCACTTTGCTGTATCCAGTCACAACGGCAATGTCACATTGAGTTTAGGCTGTGTACAGTCATGAGGGTACACAGCCTACAAACATCATTCAGAATAATAAAAGGTAAAATGATGGCTAATCTAAAATACAACCCACTCCTGTGATTACACCTGGGAGAGGCATGAAAGCAGGTTCCAAGAACAGCCCATGTGATGGAGGGACAGAGATCACCGCCTCTGTCTTGTTTACACGTGGAGTTTTCTAAGTAGCTCTCAGAATCTCCAACAGAGCTTCATTCATGGATCATGCACTTTCTGACTGTAAAATAATATTGGTGGGTTTCAGCCGTGTACTAAGTTCCTTACAGAAGGTTTCCAAAGTGGGGTACAAAGAAATACATTTCTCAGACCAAGCCTTTATAAAGTTGTTCCCTTTCTGCATTTGAGAAGATTTTCATCTGTACACATGCTCCCCTTTCTACAGTTCAGGCTATCAAAATGTTGGACCCTGTGTATTTTCCCCCTTAGCATTTTCTTGAGGCAAATGTGCATTGTAAATTGCTTTATAGTTTTCCTTTGCATACTTGTGTAGACATTCTTCCCGTGGCTGTCATGGTTACACAGTGCCCTGTGAGGAGAAGCCTTCTGTTTGCTCTCTATCCATCTTTGATTACTTCATTCGGCTGAATTCCTGGATGTGAAGTTCAGGCACTTTCAAAGTCTCTGATAAGATTACTAAAATGCTTTGTAGAAAGTCGAGCAGCTAATATTCAGTGGTGTGTAGCCCCGCACAACCACAGCACTAATATTCTGCTTCTTACCTTTCTTGTTGGTTTTTCAAGACAGAATTTCTCTTTGTAGCCTTGGCTGTCCTGGAATTTGTTCTGTAGACCAGGCTGGCCTTGAGTGCAAGAGATCACTCTGCCTTCCAAGTCTGCTTGTTACCTTTTAGAGTTGGCTCTGCTTTGAAGTTATTTAACTTTTCTGTATAATACAGCCATTCCCCTTGTCTTTAAAACACTGAGTCCTTTGTTGTTTTGACTTAAAATGAAACATCAGTTGAACACCGAGACAAGTTTCTTTGATTTTGCTGCTTTGTTTGGTTGGTTGGCTTGTTTTTTATTTTGTTTTTGGTTTGTTTTGTTTTATAGACCAGGGTGGCCTTGACCTCAGAGATCTGTCTGCCTCTGCCTCCCTGCTGGGATTACAGGCGTGCTTTTATGTCTGGCTTATGTGTACAGGTACATATACATGTGTATGCAGAAGGCAGAGGACCACCTCAGGTCTTATTCTTCAGGTGTCATTCACTTTCTGATGTTTTAAACAGGTATTTCATAGGCCTGGAACTAGCCGAGTAGACTAAGTTGGCTGGCCAGCATGACCAGGGACCAGTCTCCCAGCACTAGGATCACAAGTCTAGGTTACCACACTCAGCTTTACATGGGTTCTGGGGATAAACCCAGGTCCTGAACTGAACCAAGACCTGTCCTCAACATGGACTCTAATGAACAAAATATAGTGTAAAAAAATTGGGATTCTTTAAATCTCATAACTTGGATTGGTGAGTGTCATTATTTATAAAAAGAAAAAAATGTAATTTAAAAAACATTGTAGTGTTTATAATGAATTCCCTTGTACCCTACCCTTAATCTTACGGCTGGAAATGGCTCAGCGATTAAGAGCACTGGTTCCTCTTCCAAATGACACAGGTTCACTTACATGGTTGTTCACATATATCTGTTAGTCACTCCAGTTCCAGGACATCCAACATTTCTGGCCTCTGTAGGCATCAGGTATCCACATGGTGCACTGATGTAACATGCAGGCAAAACACCCATACACATACAAATAATAAAATGTCTTTTGATGAGAGACTTAGGCTCATAGATTGCTGATGTACTCTCATATCCAATTGTTTCCCACCTACTTGGTGCCAACTGTACAGACTTCCACTAAAGCCTGAGCCCAGAGCCGCACCTGCTTTAACACGCTGCATACGTGCTATTAACACGTTGCAAGGTTATTCCAGTTCCGACCTAGATTTTGGAATGATTTTTGAGCCACTTGAATCTGAATTTAAAAGGCAGCCATGTTTTCTTAGGCATATTATCTAACTGTTCTGAGCCTGTTTCTTTAAATAATTGGAATAAGTCTACATTGTGAAAATATTAAGTGAAATTGCATATACTTAGCTATCACCCAAAATATAATAAATGCTGAATATAGCAACTGTCCTTGTTACATTTCTGCCACATTCCCAGTGAGTGGAAGCAATGTTCTAGTTGACTGTATACTATGTGATTTAAAAAGACTTGGGTCTGACTTTAACTTTTTATTTCTCTTATATGAGTTTTCTTTCCCCCTGAATGTATGTCTGAAATGTGTGTGCCTGGTGCCCACAGAGGTCAGAAGGGGTGTTAGATCCTTTGGAAGTGAGTTAGATGGTTGTGAGCCATTATGTTGCTACTGGAAATTGAATCTGGGTCCTCCGCCAGTAAATTTTTTTTTTAAGGTCATCTGTTTATTTGCCTTTCCTAAAAAAACCTTCTTTTTTCATTTTTATAGTGAACACCCCAAAATAGAATTTTACTTGAAAAACTTTACTTCAGCCAAAGATGTCTTGTTTGCCATAAAAGAAGTAGGTTTCCGAGGGGGTAACTCCAACACAGGTAAGCACACAGATGCTTAGAGATTAGACCTGAAAGCCGCGTGCTGCCATTTATGACAGTTCTCCTAGCACTTCCGTTTTGGCAGGATCTGCATATCAGCATCTGACAACTCTCTATAATGGAAAATATACCAATGGTTTAGCTGATTTTTCTTTTTGGTTTTTTTGGAGAAAAGATTTCTGTATGTAGCCCTGGCTATCCTGGAACTGTATACCAGGCTGGCTTCAAACTCAAGAGATCCGCCTGCCTCTGCCATCCAAGTGTTGGCATTAAAGATGTGCATCACCACTAGAAGTGGATGCTCACAGTCATCTATAGGGCAGAACACAGGGTCCCCAACGTAGGAGCTAGAGAGAGTACCCAAGAGCTGTAGGGGTCTGCAACCCTATAAATGGAACAACAATATGAACTAATCAGAACCCCCAGAGCTCATGTCTCTAGCTGCATATGTAGCAGAAGATGGCCTAGTTGGCCATCATTGGGAAGAGAGGCCCCTTGGTCTAGCAATGTTTATATGCCCCAGTACAGGGGAATCCCAGGGCCAAGTAGTGGGAGTGGATGGGTAGGGGAGCAGGGCAGGGGGAGGAAACAGGGGACTTATGGGATAGCACTTGAAATGTAAATGAAAAAAAATCTAATAAAAATGTGGAAAAAATAAATAGTAGATAGCAATTCTCTCTTAAAAAAAAAAAAAAAAAGATGTGCATCACCATGGCTGGTGCTAATAATTCTTAAAAACAAAACAAAAACTCTACAATCCTTACATTAGATAGGTCATTTACTTCTTTAGGAAAGTACCTATTTATAATAATAATAAAAAAAATCAACAGACTTAACCAATGAAAGAAGATGGGGCAGACTTTGGAAGGCTCCTTGTTCCCTAGCTGTACACATAGGTCAGGAGGGACAGGAGTACATGACAGAAGTGGGTGTGGTTTGTTTGTTGGTACTGTTAACTGAAGGAAATGTGAGACTTCTGGAAGGTGGAGGGGAAGCATTGTGGGCTGTGAAGGCCAAAACTAGGTCTGAAGAATAATAATCATTTTGCTAACTGAATTCCATGAGTTAAATTCTTAATGGCATCAAGTTATTACCCTGAAAATAGAAATATAATCTGAGCCACTACAAATGCTGCTCATTTGCTTGTTTTTAGGAAAAGCCTTGAAGCACACTGCTCAGAAATTCTTTACAGCAGACACTGGTGTGAGAAAAGGAATACCAAAAGTGGTGGTAGTGTTTATTGATGGTTGGCCTTCTGATGACATTGAGGAAGCAGGCATTGTGGCCAGAGAGTTTGGTGTCAATGTATTTATAGTTTCTGTGGCCAAGCCCATTCCTGAAGAACTGGGGATGGTTCAAGATGTTGCATTTGTTGACAAGGTAAGGTGCAAGGGTGGGGAGGAGTGATTCAGTTCTGGGCCAACAAGCCCCTAACTAGATTAATGAACATAAAATGTTTGATACGAGCCTAGAATAAACCTGTAATCCCAGCTATTCAATAAGGCCAAGACAACAAGTTCAGGGCCAGCCTATGCAACTAAGATCCCTAACTCAAAATGAAAAGTAACAAAGGCCTGGGAACACATGCATAAGGTTCTAGGTTCATTCTCCAGTACTACATAATTTGTAAAATTTTGTAGACTTTAAGCAACTTTTGATCTTCTGGGGTGTATTTTGTCTTTTCCCATTAGGCTGTGTGTCGGAATAATGGCTTCTTCTCTTATCACATGCCCAACTGGTTTGGCACTACAAAGTATGTAAAGCCTCTGGTGCAGAAGCTCTGTACTCACGAACAGATGATGTGCAGCAAAACCTGCTACAACTCCGTGAACATCGCCTTTCTCATTGACGGCTCCAGCAGCGTTGGAGATAGCAATTTCCGCCTCATGCTAGAATTTGTTTCTAACATAGCGAAGACATTTGAAATCTCAGACATTGGAGCCAAGATAGCTGCTGTACAGTTCACTTATGACCAGCGCACAGAGTTCAGTTTCACTGACTATAACACCAAAGAGAATGTCCTAGCTGTCCTAGCGAATATCCGCTACATGAGTGGTGGCACAGCTACTGGTGATGCCATCGCCTTTACTGTTAGAAATGTATTTGGTCCCATAAGGGACAGCCCCAACAAAAACTTCCTGGTTATTGTCACAGATGGGCAGTCCTATGATGATGTCCGAGGCCCTGCTGCAGCTGCCCATGATGCAGGTAAGATGGCTGTCTTTTGTATTCGGATGAAGGAAGGGGTCCTGTGGATTCAAGGGGTCAGCATTTTGTAGAAAGGATCCTTGCAGTGTGAATTTATATATTCTACAAGCTTTGGTGTCTGAGCGAACTGAAATTCTTCCAAGCTCCACTGAAATCCCATTGGGAGGTTTTGCTATTGTTGTTCAAGACAGGGTTTCTCTGTGTAACAGCTCTGGCTGTCCCAGAACTCACTTTCTGGACTAGGCTAACATCAAACTCAGAGCTCCTCCTGCCTCTGCTGCCCAAGTGTTGGGATTAAAGGCATGTGCCACCAACACCCAGCTCAAGAAGGGGAGTGTTTTTTAATTCACCAGATTGCTTTAAAAACTAGCAATTTAAAAATATCAATATAAAGCCGGGCGTGGTGGCGCACGTCTTTAATCCCAGCACTCTGGAGGCAGAGGCAGGTGGATTTCTAAGTTCGAGGCCAGCCTGGTCTACAGAGTGAGTTCCAGGACAGCCAGAGCTACACAGAGAAACCCTGTCTAGAAAAACAAAACAAAACAAAAAACAACAACAAAAAAATAACTATATAATTTTTTCAAAACATTTGAGCATTTTTCCTGTGTTTATGTATATGTACCAGGTGTGTACCTGGTGCCCCTGAAGGTCATGAGATGGCATTGGCCATGGAACTGGAGTTATAGATGTTTGTGCAATGTGGGTACTAGACACAGGTCTGGTGCAAGAGCAACAAATGCTCTTACCTGCTGAGCCATCTCTCCCGCTCCAAGATCTACAACTTTTAATTGTAAAATGGATTTCACTGTAACTTCAAAGACTGAATTAGAACAAACAAAATTATTTCTAGCCCCCATTCCTCAGACAATGCAACCTTCCCATTTATCTGTCCTCTGTGCCAGTTTTACTTTAATGTGGTTATTAGGATCCCCAAGATGATGGCTCAAAGTGACAATAGCAGGGAGTCCCTTCTCACTGCCAAACAAGTGTGCCTGCTGCCGGGGCTTCACTATCAACTTGATTTTCTTTCTCTTCCTCTTTTGTTCAGTGCAGTCTTGAATAGATTGACAACCTCAGTATTTTCATCAAGTTATTAATATGCAGTTGCTGATGGCAAAGCTTTTGGTTTTGACCAATTATTTTTGACATAATCAAAATGACTGTGGTCTAACCTAAAAACTCAGCATAGATTTCACTTAAAAATTTATTAGGCAGTTTCCTCTGCAGCTATGTATTAATGTATGGAATATATAACTATATGAAAGCTAAACCTACTTTTAACTTATTTAAAATGTTTCTACTTTAGGTATCACCATCTTCTCTGTTGGTGTGGCTTGGGCACCTCTGGATGACCTGAAAGATATGGCCTCTAAACCCAAAGAGTCACACGCGTTCTTTACCAGAGAGTTCACAGGATTAGAACCAATTGTCTCTGATGTCATTAGAGGCATTTGTAGAGATTTCTTAGAATCCCAGCAATAACTGATACTCGGACAACTCAAGGAATACGTGCAAGGGGATCTAATGTGCAAATTATATTCTCAATGCCTATGTAACTTTATAGCTTACCAGTGTAAAAAAATGCATCCGCAGCTGTTTAAAGCAAATGAACATTCATTTGAGGCTCACAATTTAGATTGGCCGAGACTTGATAATCAGGCCCTTAGAAACTCAGGAAAGAAGAGATGTCATGGATTAACATTGGGAGTTCAAATATGCATTCAAGTGGATAGGTAAGCTACACAGCTCAATAAAAGAACCTTGCACTTAGACACAAAGCACTGTTCCCTCTTCACTCACCCTGCATTGACCACGCAAGGAAAACAGAACAGCTTTAAACACAGATCAAGTATAAATATTTTGACCCATGTGGATGTTTTCTTAAAACCAGCCAAGAACAGACAGCTGTTATGTTCACTAGCCATAACTACACATTATATGGAATCATGTATCAAGCTTCTTTTGTAGTGTGTTTTCATAACTTAACAGCTGAAATACACTGAGTAAAGGTAGGATTGCCTGGTATTTTTCTATTTATATCCTTAATTTTATGTGTATAGACAGGTATGTACTCCAAGGACTAAGAAAATGTTTAAGCAAATAACTTTTTTTTTTTTTTGAAAAAAGATGTGTCAAATATTGTAACCGGAAAAATACACGGCTTAATAGCTTGGCTGACAGCAATAAAACTGCTAGTGACTAAGTGCCTATTTATTAACACTAGTGTTTTTCCTTTTAAAATTTTATTTAATGTACATTGGTGTTTTGACTGCATGTATGTCTGCATGACAGTGTCAGAAACTCTGGAATAAGAATTCCAGTTTTGAGCTCCCATGTGGTGCTGGGAATTGAACCTGGGTCCTCTGTTAGAGCAGTCAGTGCTCTTAAACAGAGACACCTCTCCAGCCCCTAGAGTTTTTCTTTATAACAAAAAGCTTCACTAGCTAACTTATATGGAATGAGAAGTCTAATTTAGTCATGCAATAACATGTCTTTCAATTATATACTGAATGCCTAATGTAGGCATCACTGCAGTCATGACCAGGAAACCACTAGGGCATGCTTTTCAAAAGAAATATAACTAGTATCACATTAGAAACTTAGCACATTTGTGAAGCTCATGTCAGGCAGAATCTACCTTGTATGGATTAGAGCTCACCACAGAGAGCCCTCACCACAGAGATATATCACCTCATCTTCTCTAAACCAGGTTCTGTCCCTCTCCTTACCCAACTGTGGATCTGTCTACTACCACCTGACGTGGAAAAAAATACTGATTTACTTGAGTAAATGCCAAGCCCATACAGAAGGCTTATGTGTGAGGAGACAGAACTTGAATATCTCAAAAGGTACACAAAAAATTTGATTTAAAAAAAAATTCCTTGTCCCCTCTTACAAAAGGCTGCAAATGCTTCATTGTGAACCAAGAGAATCTTACCATAAAAAATATTTAATTTAACCTGACTTGAGAAGTTCTCTCCAAGAAGTGAATGAAACCCCAGCATCTCTGTAAGTGAACAATCAAAGGATTAATAATAAGGATATACAATAAAAAACATTAACTGAGGACAGGCTAGCCTTAACCTTAATATCCTCCTGCCTCATCCTCTTCATACTGAGCTTACAGGCATATACCACACACAGCTTTAAGAATGAAGGTTTTAAAAGACATACTACAATCCAATCTTAGCAGGCACATCTGGATGTCAAATATGCTAGCTCATTTTGCCAAGTTTTGCTGTGCTTTTTTTTTTTTTTGAGATAAAGTGACACATATCCAGGCCAACCTTGAACTGGGGTCCTGTTGACATTACAGGCATGAACCACACTGCCAGTGCCTGCTGCTTCACTTTATAACTTATAATGAGTCAAATGTTGGTTTTCAGATTTTAAAAGCTTGAAATGAGGAAAGTAAATACAATCATGAGAGATGCAGTGATTAAACATCAAGGGAAAAAAAAAACCACCCTAACATTAAAATACAATTAAAACTTAAAACATTGAGACAAATTATTTTTCAAAATCACAAATGGAAACGGACAAAAAAAAATATTATTTTATTTCAACCTTTTAGTCTTTTCCTATGTTTACCATCACTGAAAATGTATACTATTTGTAAAGTCCATAGTACACTGTAAAAGACACAGCTGCTTATGCACTACAATAATGAGTGCCTTAGTTAAATGGCTATTGACTTCAGAAGACTTCCAGAATAGATCTAGCTTTGGGAGAATTTGTTAAAACAGGGGTAGTTTTTTTAATTTTTCAGCTCAGAAAACAGGTACCATTTAATGTCTATCTAGCTAAAGTGGTACATGCGTGCGTGCATGTGTGTGTGTGTGTACACGTGTGCGTGCTCCTGCATGCATGCAGAAGCCAGAGAAACCCGTTTTCTCCAGTGCTTTCCAGGGTGAGGGTGGAAGTGGAAAGGGTGTTCTCTCACTGAACCAGGTCACCATTTAGAGCTAGACTGGCTTGCCAGTGAGCTCTCAGGATCCTTCTGTCTTTGCCTCAACACTGGGGTTATATCCATGAACAGTCACACCATGCTTTTTCCATGGGTGCTAGAGATTTAAACTTAGGTTCTTATACTCACTCACTAAACCACTGCCACAGGAACAATTACTTTTTAAAATTTTGAAGTCTTAGTTTTGTTTTGCTGTTTGAATGACAACTACGTCATTTGAAATTTCTCAATGTATACTTTTTAAATCAGGAATCCAAATAGAATTTTGCATGTAAGTTCTGTAATGTCTAATTCAATTCCATTTACAATTTCTTTTAAGAAAGAGAGTACTAATATCATGAAACATTTTCTTTCAAATAGCTAACTTTCAACTTTATAAGGGCAACTTTCTACTAGTAAATGATGGAGTTTATTCTTTGCTGAACATGTCTGTGGAAACGTGTAGCTAAATAAGAGAACACTACTTACTATTAAGTAAAACTCAGATTTTAAAGTAATAGGATATCTAACCAGATTATTGAAATTATTGCATCTGTGAAATTTGGGGGATGAGGATAACAATGGATGCCATATTTTAACAGCTTAAAAGCAACTCCCTGGTAGTACTTTTTTTAACTCTGAAAAGTATTCTTTTTTTTTTTAAAGATTTATTTTATTTATTATATATATATATGTAAGTACACTGTAGCTGTCTTCAGACACTCCAGAAGAGGGCGCCAAATATCGTTACAGATGGTTGTGAGCCACCATGTGGATGCTGGGATTTGAACTTATCACCTTCGGAAGAGCAGTCGGGTGCTCTTATCCGCTGAGCCATCTCACCAGCCCCATCTGAAAAGTATTCTTAATAGTGTTTCTGCTGTAACCTTACTAGAATATCATTAACTACAACAAAGTATAAAAAGAATAGCATACCCAGCGCTTGGGAGGCAGAGGCAGGCGAATTTCTGAGTTCGAGGCCAGTCTGGTCTACAGACTGAGTTCCAGGACAGCCAGGGCTATACAGAGAAACCCTGTCAAAAAAAAACCCCAAAAAGAATAGCATAAAAAATGAAGGACTCCATTAAGAAAGCACCTTCATTTCCTAGTTTAATTGTGGAGAGCATTGCACTTTATTATTCAACATGAAATGATGTGGCCAAGAGCAACATACAGATACACAATTTAATATTTATTATATGCATTTTATATACATTATTTTTCAACAGCTCTATGTTTGCTCTGGGGTACAATCTTAAAAATTTGCTGATTCATAGTCTGTAAAACAAAAACCTTACAAAACTCATCAAAACTCGCAAACTGATCAGAAAAGGCTTTTGGAAGACTAGAAAAAATACTTTATTGTCTTAATCATGCATTACACAAAGAAAATCTTCAGTTACACCATAAAAGTAAGCACATCTAAAAAATAAAACAAGGGAGACTAGTCCAAATCCAGCAGACTTCTGTATCCTGATTTAACGCTTTTAAATATCTTATTTGCAATGGTAATAAAATATTCTCCAATTTTTTTAACTAGTTCATTTTGTTTTGGAATCATGGTAAATCAAGATAGTATCTTGGGGAGAAACATCTTGGTTTGTAACTTAACTATAAAATATTCCATTTTAGTCTATTTTAGACTGTTCAAAGAGTTCCAAAATAGATATACAGGTTCCTTTAGCACATTAATAAAAGGATATAAAGACCAACAAAAAGTAAAATAAATAATAGGCTATTAGCAAGATGGATAATCCTTGATAAATAAACTTGTAAATACAGTAAGATGTACAAAATATCACATAGTGATAGGATGTCAAGATTAGTTTTTAAAGAGTTCCTTTGGAGTACTAAACTCCACAGCTTTGTTTTAATACACTTAATAGTCCTTGGTTCATGAAGACATGTAGACAAAGGTGATTGATTTATCATCTTTATGAAGGACTTAGCTGAGCTGTATTAGGCAAAAGGAGGAAAGAAAGTGGTTATAGGTGGCAGGTTAGTGAGATCTCTGTGTTTTAGGGTTGTATAATGCAGAAAAACATCAATATGATCTTGAGCACTGTTGTGACAGGCTAAATATATAAAAAGACTTATAAAAACTAGAATTTTATCCAAACATTTTGTGCAACTAATGCTAAAATATTTTAAGTTAAATTTTCTTTTCTTTCTTTTTTCTTTTTTCTTTTTCTTTTTTTTTTTTAAAGCAAAATAAGTTTAAAAGGGAATCTGTGGCATTCAACAGATAAACATAAGATCACTAAGAGATGAAAAAAGCTACTCTTGGAGCTTGCTTCCCCACAAGAGCACCACATTCCTAACCCTAAGGCAGCACACAGAGTCCAACAAAAAGTCTTTTCCCCCTAAGATCAGACTCCACATTGGCTTAAACACCTTAAAAAACAAAAACAAAAACCGCTCAGTTCATATCCAGTATAGGACAAAGATACTGGAGTCCTTTTTCTTTCTGTCCCACAAAATACAGTTAATTACAGTTAAACTAATAAACCTGACATTAAGATGTGATTCCCAATTTCTGTCTGCCCCAATAGCTTTCACCAGGCAGATCACATGTAGTGTCATGTCAGGAACCTTCATGATGGCAGTGATGCAGACCCCCTTTCTGTCCAAGTAAATCTTTTTTTTCTACGATGTGAGTCTATGTTGGTTCACACAAATACTTTGGCAAGAGCATCAGCTCCTGCACTGGCGATATATGCCTTTGATGGATGAAAAGCAACATCATAAATTGACTCATCCAATTTCTTCCTATGAGCTGTTATTTCTTGTACACATGTCTTACTGTCCAAATTCCATAATCTAATGGAGCAGTCATGGCCTGTAAAAGGAAAAAAAAAAAGCTTGATACTAAGGAACAATTCTTTTATAAAGTTTGTAGGTTGTACTGAAGATCAAACTTACTTCCAGACATCAAATAGATTCCATTGGGATCTACTGCTAAACTTGTAACAGCATCCAGATGAGCTACCATGGAATGGACCATCTTACCTATAAAAGAGCAGAAGATTAATGAAGAGAGGCAAAAGCTAAAATACACTAGCAACATAAAACAATCACCATCACAGTATTTTTTTTTTAAGTTTTGGAAAGTATTCACAACATACAAGTTAGTATTTAATTATTTGGGAGCACACAATTCAGTGAGCAACCACTACTACTACGGAGACCAACACTGAGAAAGAAAACCTTGTTCCAAGTATATAATCTTTCTCCGCAATCCCTAGCAATAATGGCCCTTTCTTTCTAGAAATTGGCCAATTCTAGATGCTTTACACTAGATTCTGAATATGTGGCTTTTGTGTCTGGCTTCTTTCGCATATTTTTCAAGACGCATCTACCATACTAATAGACTAAAGAAAAAAAAATTTTTCTTTTTTTGGTTTTTCGAGACAGGGTTTCTCTGTATAGCCCCGGCTGTCCTGGAACTCACTCTGTAGACCAGGCTGGCCTCGAACTCAGCAATCCACCTGCCTCTGCCTCCCGAGTGCTGGGATTAAAGGCGTGCGTCACCACGCCCAGCTTGAAGAAAAATTTTACCATTAGTTATTTTTAAAAGATTTTGCTAAACAAAGAATTCTCAAGTGAGGAATACCGAAGGGCTGAGAAGCACCTGAAAAAATGTTCAAAATCTTTAATCATCATGGAAATGCAAATCAAAACAACCTTGAGATTCCACCTCACTCCAGTCAGAATGGCTAAGATAAAAAATTCAGGTGCCAGTAGATGCTGGTGAGGATGTGGAGAAAGAGGAACACTCCTCCATTGTTGGTGGGATTGCAAGCTGGTACAATCACTCTGGAAATCAGTCTGGGGGTTCCTCAGAAAATTGGACATGGTACTACCGGAAGATCCAGCAATACCTCTCCTGGGCATATACCCAGAAGATGTTCCAACTGGTAATAAGGACACATGCTCCACTATGTTCATAGCAGCCTTATTTATAATAGCCAAAAGCTGGAAAGAACCCAGATGTCCCTCAACAGAGGAATAGATACAGAAAATGTGGTACATTCACACAATGGAGTACTACTCAGCTATTAAAAACAATGAATTTATAAAATTCTTGGGCAAATGGATGTATCTGGAAGATATCATCCTTAGTGAGGTAACCCAATCACAAAAGTCACTTGATATGCACTCACTGATAAGTGGATATTAATCCAGAAACTTAGAATACCCAAGATACAATTTGCAAAACACAAGAAAATCAACAAGAAGGAAGACCAAAGTGTGGATACTTCATTCCTCCTTAGAATAGGGAACAAAACACCCATGGAAGGAGTTATAAAGTTTGGAGCTAAGACGAAAGGATGGACAATCCAGAGACTACCCCACCCGGGGATCCATCCCATAACCAGCCACCAAACCCAGACACTATTGCATGTGCCAGCAAGATTTTGCTAAAAGGACCCTGATATAGCTGTCTCAAGTAAGGCTATGCTAGTGCCTGGCAAATACAGAAGTGGATGCTCATAGCCATCTATAGGATGAAACATAGGGTTCCCAATGGAGGAGCTAGAGAAAGTTCCCAAGGAACTGAAGGGGTCTGCAACCCTATAGGTGGAACAACAATATGAACTAACCAGTACCCCCAGAGCTCGTGTCTCTAGCTGCATAGGTAGCAGAAGATGGCCTAGTCGGCCATCATTGGGAAGAGAGGCCCCTAGGTCTTGCAAACTTTATATGCCCCAGCACAGGGGAACACAGGGCCAAGAAGTGGGAGTGGGCGGGTAGGGGAGCAGGGCTGAGGGAAGGTATAGGGAACTTTCGGGATAGCATTTGAAATGTAAATGAAGAAAATATCTAATAAAAAATAAATAAAAAATAAAAAGTTTCACCATTAAAAAAAAAAAAAAAAGATTTTGCTCCTAAATGAAGCATTCCTCTACAGGGGAAAGGATGATCACTAGACAGAAGATAAACAGTAGGTTACATATCTGAGAAAAGTAAAAACTTGGAAGACTAAGGAAATCCTGTCACACCTTTTTTTTTTTATTGAAATTTTAATTTATGTAAATGTGCTGTATGTGTGTCTATGTATGTGCCAGGAAGTCATAGAGGTGTTGGCTTCCTGCAGCTAGAACTGCCTAATGTGGGTACTGAGACTGTTTCTGTAAGAATAGTATGTGCTTCTTAGCCATTGAGCCATTTCTCCAGCCCTTAAGTTTTCTAGAAGCAGTAAACAACTCCTTTTTAGAGATTTCTCCCATCTGCAAACCTACCTCCAAGTTGTGCAGAGAGCTCCACCCTTATTCACACTGGGGTGGGCCTTTCCCTATTGTGGCTGGTTTTTGTTTTTAAATCTATTCTGTAAGTAGCTCTCACCCATGCATACTCCTGTTAGGAAACCTCAGTAAGACCTTTCCAGTTCACCAACTAGGACTCAGCTCCCACCCATCCAGACTCCTGTTAGGTAGGAACCCCAGTTAAGACCTTTTTGGTTCACCAAGTAGGATTAAGGCACAATCATTATTTTGGTCCTGGGTTCCTTTCCTGGGTTGAATGTTGTGTACTGTTTTACTATAAAATCCACTACACAATAAAGATTCATTTGTGTGTGTGTGTGTGTGTGTGTGTGTGTGTGTGTGTGTGTGTTTACAAGTTTAAATTTAAGGAAATTATCAATAGGATAAAAAGGCAGCCTACAGACTGGGAAAAGATCTTCACTAATTTTACATCAGACAGAGGGATAATTTCCAAACTATATAAAGAACTCATGAAGTTAGACTCCAACAAACCAAACAACCCAATTAAAAAATAGGGTACAGAGCCAAACAGAGAATTCCCAACAGAGGAATCTCGAATAGTTGAGAGGCACTTAAAAGGAAATACAAAGAAAACTGACCCCGAGATTCCATCTTACACCCATCATAATGGCTAAGATAAAAAACTCAAGCGACAGAACATTCATTCCAACAACTAGAGTAGGGGCTGTCCCTAAAGTTGTTGCCTCTTTGTGAAATCCATTCTTCTAACTGGGCTGCTTTGTGTGGCCTTAGAGGAAGAGGGTGCGCCTAGCCCAGCAGAGACTTGATGTGCCAGGGTTGGTAGATACCCAAGGGGGGCCTCCACCCTCTCAAAGGAGAAGACAAGGGGAAAGGGATAGGGGGAGAGGGACAGCGATCAGTACGTAAAGTTAATAAATAAATGGAAAAAGATTAGTCTTATGTGTATGTTTTGACTACATATATGTATGTACCTGGTGTCTGCAAATGTCATAAGAGGGAAGCTCTGGAACTAGACTTACAGATGGTTGTGAACTTCATGGATGTTGGGAATCAAACTTGGATCATTTCCAAGAGGCTCAAGGACTCTTAACCTCTGTGGCAACTCACCAAGTTGAAATTTAAAACAAGCTGTGAATATAGTGCAGTACAAAGTCCTTGGGGGGAAGAGTATCCTGTACTGGCAACATATAATTTGATGAAGGAAAAGCAACACCATAAATTGATTCATTCTGTGGTCATCAAGACCCAGATAGGTGCTTGCCACAAAGCATAACAACATGAGACTGAGCTCAGGAAGGAAAACCAACTCTTGCAAGCTGTCTTCTTGCCTTTACAAACATGTACCCACATACAAAAATATATATTTTAAAAATTGGGTAGTGCATAACACTGCATGCCTTTAATCCCAGCACTTGGGAGGCAGAGGCAGATGGAACTCTGTGAGCTTGAGGCTAGCCTGGTCAGCAGAAAGAGTTCCAGGACAGCCAAAGCTACACACAGAGAAACCCTGTCTTGAAAAACAAAAAAATTAAGTGAATGTTCTGTTATTCAGGTATCAGAAATTATAAATAAACAGAAGTCAACAGAGGCATCTTGCTTTTTCTTCGAGTAGTAGCTGCTTAGTATTGCCAAAGTATGGTCAAACTTTTATAGTTTAGGGAGCTGTCTTACGTATTTGACTGTGTTCTAGTTTTGTATTCAGGTCAACAGTTGTGGCCTGAGGTTAAGGTTAAGGAGAGTAGACCTCTTTTATTTCCCAGTACAAAATATGCTGGACTAGCATTTTAGCAGATGATCACAACTTAAATTTATAAGATTTCCTGGTATTTCATTAGAAATATATGAGGGCTGGCGAGATGGCTCAGCAGGTAAGAGCACTGACTGCTCTTCCAAAGGTCCTGAGTTCAAATCCCAACAACCACATGGTGGCTCACAACCACCTGAAATGAGATCTGACACCCTCTTCTGGTGCATCTGAAGTCAGCTACAGTGTACTTATGTATAATGATAAATAAATCTTTGGGCCAGAGCGAGCAGGGACTGAGTGAGCGGAGTTGACCGGAGGGAGCAGGGCCAACTGGAGCAAGCACGGTTGATGGAAGCGAGCACAGGTCCTAAAAATTCAATTCCCAACAACCACATGAAGGCTTACAACCATCTGTACAGCATCAGTATACTCACATACATAAAATAAATAAATTAAAAAAAATAACAGTTATGCTTATAAAAAGAAGGAATATATAATGAAATAACACCAATGCTGATGAAATGGAAATTGGTTTTTTTTTTTTTTTTTTTTTTTTGGTGTTTCGAGACAGGGTTTCTCTGTCTAGCCCTGGCTGTCCTGGAACTCACTTTGTAGACCAGGCTGGCCTCGAACTCAGAAATCCGCCTGCCTCTGCCTCCCGAGTGCTGGGATTAAAGGCGTGTGCCACCACACCCGGCTAATAATTTTTAAATATACAATTTTAACCAAGCCTTTGAGTTTTATATAATGTATTTTGCTTAATCAAATTCACTCCTCATTCCTTTCATCTTCACCCCCAATTTCATGTCCTCTTCTCTATTTCTGAGGTTGTAAAATAATTACACCATTTCTCCCTTCTCTATTCTCCCCCAAACCCTCTGTGGTGGTCTGAATGAGAAAGGCCCCTACAATGTCATATATGTGAGTGCTAGGCCAGGAGTGGTACTACTTGAGAAGGATTAGGAGGAAGTGTGTCACTGGGGGTGGGCTTTGGAGTTTCAAAGGCCCAAGCCAATCCTTGTCTCTCTCTCTCTTATTTTTTCTATTAGTTTATTTATTCACTTTGCATCCTGATCGTAGCCTCCGCAATTTCTCCTTTCTTTCCAGACCCACCAAAGACTATGATAAAAATGGAGAAAGCCTCTAAAAATGTAAGCAAGCCACATTAAAAGTTTTCTTTTATAAGAGTTGCCGTGGTGATGGTACCTCTTCACAGCAATAGAACAGTGAATAAGATTCCTTCCCAAGTTACACCCTCCACCACTTTCTCTTTCAAATTCATGGCCTTTTTTTGTATTAGCTTTTATGTGCACAGAGTACACACATATACCTAAAGATAGCTTGCTCTGTATGAATTATATTACTTATATGTTTGTTCTTAGGGTTGTTCTCCGGGGAAGACTCTTTCTCCTACTTTGAACATTTCCTAGTCCTACAGCTGTGTGGGGTTGAGGCTCTGTGGTCATTCCCCAACTTTGGCCTAGCTATTACCCTTGTTCTTGCTCAGCTCATATTAAGTAGTCATGTTGGTGAGGCTTTATGGGTATATCTTCTGATACTACTAGTCTCACTGCAGACTCCCTGCCCTGCCCATCTTTTGCAATGATCTGTAATCCTACTGGTAATCCTGCCTCTGCTTCTTCAGCATGACCTACTTTTGTGAGCTACTCCAACAGGCTGCTCTTTAAAAAAAATTGTTTTTTTTAAATTTTTGTCTTCAAGTGTTTTGCCTGCAAATATGAAAGTGCTCTACATGTCTGCATGCAGAAGGTGCTGGATCCTGTGGAACTGGAGTTAAAGACTACTATGTTAAGTGCTGGGAACTGAACCTGGGGTCCTCTTCAGAGCAGTACATTCTCTCAAGCACTGAGCCATCTCTTCAGCCCAAGCAAGCAAGCAAGCAAGCAAGCAGCAGCAGCAGCATCTACCAAGTCCAATTTGCACTGCTTATATATTCACATGTGTATGGTCAGCCACACCCTTAAAGAAAATGGACTCTCTGAGGCTGGCAAGATGGCTCAGTGGTTAAGAGTGCCGACTACTCTTCCGAAGGTCCCGAGTTCAAATCCCAGCAACCACATGGTGGCTCACAACCATCCGTAACAAAATCTGATGTTCTCTTCTGGAGTGTCTGAAGACAGCCTACAGTGTACTTACAAATAATAAATAAATCTTTAAAAAAAAAAAAAAAGAAAGAAAGAAAGAAAGAAAGAAAGAAAGAAAGAAAGAAAGAAAGAAAGAAAATGGACTCTCTTCCAGAAGCTATCAATTGTCAATAGTTCCCCAGTTAGGAGTGATAGCTCGATCCCCTCTGCCCTTTCCTGTACACACCCTGGAATGACTTGACCTTGTGTAGGTGACCACACCTGCTGATAACATAGCATATCTATCAGATATATATATATATATATCAACTCTTGAAACCATTTCTCCCAATAGAATAAAAGAACACAGAGTATGAATAGTCCCCTTTCAAGTTCCACTTAGAATGTCACATTGATGATGGTGACTTAACTCACTTACCTAGTTCCTTTTCCTCTCTGAACAATGATCCCACTCTCCCCCAAATTTATTATGTCTTTAACCAAAGACTAAGATGGATCTATACATTTATTTCAAGGAGCTATAATTTTCCAAGTTTAAACTCTAGACTCCCTGCTTAATCTCCCCCTGCCTCTGAGTGTGTGTGTGCGTGCACATTGATAGTGTGGGTACTTGGGTATGAGCACAAACAAATAAGCCAAAGCAAGATGTCACATTATTTTCCTATGCATCACTCTCTTTACTTACTGCTTTGACAGTGAGCCATAGGCTTACCCTTTGGGCTAAGTTGGTTAATCAACAAGCTCTCAGAATCTGTTTGTCTCTGTCCCCCAGTACTAGGATTACAGGCACATGCAGTCATGCTAAGTTTTTTATATGGATGCTAGAAATTTGAACTCAGATCCTCAAGATTGCAGAGTAAAAGCTATTACACACAGAGCCATCTCCCCCCAGACTACTGCCCAATATCTTAATTTAATTAAGTCTTTTCCATATTATGTACAGAGTCCCTTGAGAATGTGAGTGATCCAGCAGGCTATGACTAGAGGGATGCAATGCTGGATCAATGAGACGCTGGTCTTTTAATGGTGATCCTAACATTTCAGACTTTTTCCAGTAACTATGATCCCATTTTCACTAATATATTATTTGCAGTTTCTCTCATTTAACCAACTTTTTTTGTGGCTTCATTCCTTTAGTAACACCCTCTTCCATTAAGATGAACAGATTCCTAGCTAACATGCAGTTCAGTAGTTCAGCACATTGACTATAATGTGCTAAGCACTGGGTTCATTTTCCAGCATCTGCCCACTTCCCAACAAAATAAAAGATGACATATTGGGGGTGCTGGAGAGATGGCTCTGCGGTTAAGAGCACTGCCTGCTCTTCCAGAAGTCCTGAGTTCAATCCTCAGCAACCACATGGTGACTCACAGCCATCTGTAATGGAATCTCATGCCCCTCTTTGGTGTGTCTGAATACAGCTACAGTGTACTCAGATACATTAAATAAATAATATATATATTTTTAAAAGATGACATATTATGCCTTTTATAATAAATCTAGAGTTGTTACAATTACAAATGAGCCAGAGTAAGTTCTGGCTCAGGGATCAAGAACACTTCCTGCTCTTATGGGTGACAACCTAGGTTTGGTTTCCAGTACCAACAGGCCAGTTCCAGATGATCTGACAGCCTCTTTTGACCTCCACAGCCAAAATACCCATACACATAAAATAAATTTAAAGTGTAACTGAATTAATATATGTAAACAAAATAGAACAATGTTTCACAAAGAATAAACAATAAAACAACAGTCTGAGAACCCTTTGTTTTGCTCTGTTCACCCCAAACCAATGGTATCAAGAATACAGCAGATACTTAGACTAGAGATGGCTCGTAGAGGATCCAGGTTTGGTTCTCAGCACTTACACGAACCATTCATAACAACAGTTACAAGGAATCCAGTGGCTTCTTCTGACATCTCTGGTCACCAAATAAACACGTGATATACACATACGAGCCAAGCAAACATTCATACATATAAAATAACATTTTTTTGGTTTGTTTGCTTTTCAAGACAGAATGTCTTTGTGGAGTCCTGACTGTGCTGGAACTCATTCTATAAACTACGTAGATCTCTCAACCTCAGAGATCTACCTGCCCCTACCTCCCAAGTGCTGGGATTAAAGGTGTGTACCACCACTGCCCAGAATAAAATAAAATATTTTAAAAGGAAAGAAAACATGGGCCATTAAAAGTACTGACTGCTCTTCCAGAGGTCCTGAGTTCAATTCCCAGCAATCACATGGTGGCTCACATCCATCTGTTATTGGATCTAATGCCCTCTTCTGGTGTGTCTGAATATAGCAACAGTTTACTCACATAAAATAAGTAAGTCTTTAAAACTAAAAGAAAGAGGAAGAAATATGGCAGATAAATGTTGCTACACAAACAAGTTCCCAATCAATTTAGGCCCTTTCCTCCTCTAGTTTCTCCTCAGTTCTCACTCATACAATACCCTTTCCTAGAATCATACAGGCACAATATAGGGAACTCGAAATATTGTCTTTACCAACATTTTATTTTTGCAGTACTGATGACTGGGCCTAGGGCCTACACATGCCACTCTAGTTCTTTGACACACTAAGCTATCCTTCCAACACTTTTTTCTTTTATTACTTTGAGTTAATGTATCATTCACTTGACACAAGCTAGAGTCATCAGAGAGAGGGCCTCAGTTGAAGACATGTCTCCATGGGATCCAGCTAAAGGGCATTTTCTCCATTAGTAATCAATGGGAAAGGGCCCAGCCCATTGTGGGTGGTACCTGGGCTGCTGGTCCCGTGCTCTATAAGAAGGCAGGATGAGCAAACCAGGGAAGCAAGCCAGTGAGCAGCACCCTCCATGGCCTCTGCATCAGCTCCTGCCTCTAATTCCAGCTCTGCTTGAGTTCCTGTACTGACTTCCTCCAATGACGATGGATTGTGATCTGGAAATGTAAGCCAAATAAACCTTTTCCTTCAAAACTTCCTTTTGGGTCATGGTGTTTTGTCACAGAATGTAAACCCTAAATGAAATACCAGGTAATTAATTATCAGCATCCAAAGTAAATTGACCTATTAAAAATTAAATAATTTTTGAGACACTTTTACTTCATGGCCTCAGGCTGATATGGGTCTCCCCCACCCCTTTGGTTTTTTGAGGCATAATTTCTCAGGGTAGCCCAGGCTGTCCTGGAAATCTCTCTGTAGACCAGGCTAGTCTTGAACTCATAGAGATCTGCCTGCTTCCAAAGTACTGGGATTAAAGGTGTGTGCCATCACAGCCCAGCTCACTAAAAATTATAAATAAAAATAATAACAAAACACCCACAGAACTGGAACATGTCTTTAGAAAAGGAAAGTAGAAATTGAGGGGCTGTAGAAAGATAGTGCTGCATTTAAAAGCATGTAACTGAAGTTCAATTCCTAGCACCTGCATTAGGTGTCTCAAAACTACCGTCAACACCATCTCCAGGGGCTCTGACACCCTCCTCTGGCATCCACATGTACAAGTACACACACACTCACACACACACTCACAATTACAAATAAAA
>LR749714.1:1860948-2004469 GCA_902729485.2 Mus minutoides
GGTATGCCTGTCTTTACGTGCACCATAGGCATGCAGGTATTCTTGGAAGTCTAAAGACTGTGTTGGAGCTTTAAGACCTGCCATCAAATGTAGTTGTAAGCTGCCTGATGTGGGTGCTGGGAATTGAACCTAGGTCCTCTGCCTGAGCAGCATAGAGCTATGTCTCCATCCCTTTTCATCTCTTTTGATGATCAAATTCTGAGTTTCCTCAGTCAGAGATTCATTAATTCTTGGCTTCTGTATCTTTCTGTTTTGAGATATTTCCCAACATTCTAATACTAAACATTAAAAAGGATATAACACATTGTAAAGCCTATGTATACTCTCTACCCACCATCCAGCTTCTGTGCCCTTTAGACGTGTCTCCCTATTCTTGACACACCTTTACTTTCTGACGTAATTAAGATTTCTCAGGCTCACCTTGCCCCAGGCTGGATGCAGCTATTACTTGAGAAGCCCTGGTTCCTGTTAATGGATGACGTCTATTTTGTAGCACTAGGTCTGTTTGTTGCTACAGAGTAGCATTGCTGCCCACGCTGCCTCCGGGATGCAGCTATATACATATATTTATATATCCATACTCATGGAACCTGCTGGTGTGCATCTGCTCATGCACACGCAGCTAGAGGTCTTTCTCTAACTGTATAAATTCTCAATAAGAACATAAAGCCTCGGGTAGGATTCTCTCAGTAGGCAAAGCACCATTATAAACATTCAAAGAACCGGGCGTGGTGGTGCACGCCTTTAATCCCAGCACTTGGGAGGCAGAGGCAGGTGGATTTCTGAGTTCAAGGCCAGCCTGGTCTACAAAGTGAGTTCCAGGACAGCCAGGGCTATACAGAGAAACCCCGTCTTGAAAAACCAAATAAATAAATAAATAAATAATCAAAGAGGTGTTTAAACACATCAACATGGATGTTGACCCATGATGGTGAGTGGATAAGTCTGAGCTGTTTAATATCAAAGGAGGCAGTTAAACTCAATAGTACCTCTACATATGCATACAGAGCAAAGGTAGATATTGCCACAATACATTTAACATGTATTTTACACAGGAAATGATCACAGTTACATTCCTATTTGATCCTAAGGGCACTTAAGTTCTTTCAAAACCCTTAGTCTCTAATCAGATAAAGAAATTGAGTACACACACATAAAGTTTCTCATTTTGTTCTACACTAAGGAACACTTTGTAAAAGCGTTATTGGGGGTGGGGGTGGGGGGCTGGAGACAGAGATCAGTGGTTAAAAGCACTGACTGCTCTTCCAGAGGTCCTGAGTTCAATTTCCAGTAACCACATGGGATCTTTTGCCCTCTTCTGGTGTGTCTGAAGACAGCTATAGTGTACTCATATTAAATCTTAAAAAAGAAAACTGAAAAAAAATTAAAAAGCTTTATGGGGCTGGAGAAACGGTTCAGTAGTTAAGAACACTGTGGTGGTTTTGAATAGGTTTGGCCCCTATAGACTCATGCGCTGGAATGCTTGGCCCTTGGGGAGTGGCACATTAGGAGGTGTGGCCTTGTTGGAGGAGGTGTGGCCTTGTTGGAGGGGGTGTGGCCTTGTTGGAGGAGGTGTGGCAGGGGGTGTGTCACTGTAGGAGTGGGCTTTGACATCTCTATGCTGTGGAAAGAGAGCTTCCTCCTTGCTGTCTGCCCAAGACATAAGTCTTCTCCTGGCTGCCTTCAGATCAAGATGTAGAACTCTGCTTCTCCAGCACCATGTCTCCCTGCATGCTGCCATGTTTCCCACTATGATAAAAATGGACTGAACCTCTGAAACTATAAGCCAGCCTCAACTAAGTGTTTGCCTTTATAAGAGTTGCCTTGGTCATGGTGTCTCTTCACAGCAATAAAACCCTAATTAAGATAGACACGGACTACTTTTAAAGAGGACCCATGTTTCATTCTCAGCACCCACATGGTGGCTCATAACCATGTGTAACCCCACTGCCAGGCTATCCAATGCCTTCTTCTGATCTCCAAAGGCACCAGTCATACACATAGTGTGCATACTCACAGGCAAAACATTCATACACATAAGAAAAAAACTTAAACTAAAAAGTTTTTTAAGTGTGAATACTTGATAGTCATGGAATCATATTTTAAAATAACAACAACTTAAACATAATCCTACTACCTCTACACAACAATTATTTCCAGTTATTTGTCTTTCTTTCAACAGTTACATATCTGTAAACTGTGATATGCAAATGGAATATCAACTTTGTATTCCTAGTTATTTCATTGCTGTTAGTTATATAAACAATATTGTACAGGTATAATGTTGCTAGTGCTTAATCACATGAACCTGACAGGAAAGGAAAAAAAAGTTAATTTTTATCATCAACACATTGGGGGGAGCCTTAATTTCCTATTATAGACATGCATAATTGATAAAGACTGAAGCACACTTCAAAATGACTCTGTAATCAGATATGATTTTTCTTTTACCTTACACTTGGTATAATGGTTAGTTTTGTCAACTTGACACAATCTAGCATTCATTACCTGGGAAGACAGCCTCAATGAGGGATTGCCTAAGTCAGGTTGGCCTGTGAGAGTATCTGTGGGGGATTAATTTGATCACATGTTAATTGATGTCAGAAGACCCAGCCCGTTGTGGGTAGCACAATACCCTGGGTCCCAGGTTGTATACGAGTGGAGAACATTAGTTGAGCAGTAGGCATGCAAGCATGCAAGCGTGTTGCTCCCTGCTAGTGACTGTAAATGAGACAAACTGTTTCAAGTTTCTGCCTCTTGAACTGTGAGCTAAAATAAGCCCTTCTCCCTCTAAGTTGTCTTTTTATTAAGATATTTATATGAAAGCAACAGAAAGAAACTCTGCCATGACCCTTGAGGCTTGGGTTCTGGAAGCCTGGCCAGGGTTGGAGAGGGACTGCAGACAAGACACACATTGACAGAGTGAAGCTGGGGTCAGGTGGGGTCTGAGTAGTGTGTTTATTAAGTACAGCAGAGGGTTTGCTGGTTCATACAAGGTCTAGTTCCAGTTCAGGACAGTCTCAGGCTATAAAAATCCAGGAAGAGGAAGGTCGACTGCCAGCCTTTACACATCAATCGTTGGAATCTGGGGATGTGTTGCCATTTTTCCTGAGCCTGGGCCATATGGTTCTATGGGTAATGGCTTTGCAAATTTCTCATGGCTCTGAGACCTTAGAGTACTCAACATGTCTGTGCCCGTGCCAATGATGCACATGTACTTAGGTCACTCACCCAGGGCTTCCTCCACTCCCCACAAAACTAAAGCACCAAGTTTCACATCTTATAGAACCAGAAACCAGGAGAGAGATTTCGGGAAGCTAGTGGAAAGATGCCTTAAGTGTGGGAGAAGAGCGCTCTGGTCTTTGGCATGGAAGATGCGGAGGAAGTGACCCTGAAAGGGCACGCAGCAAGGTGGAAAGTTCCAGCAGTGAGAGGAGGACCTGGCAGAGAGATACCTACAGTGGCCAGAGAAAGCAATCTGTTAATGGGATCCAGAGCAGACTATGGGGAAAGGTTGGTGTCTGTGGGAAGTCACCAAAGTGGGGCCGAGAGGAATCAGAAAACAGTCCTTGGTCTGCTCGGCAGTTTGTTCCTGCCACAAAGTTCCTGATGGAAACCACAGGAAGCACCATCCTGTGCCAACTTAGTCACAGAGTTCATCCACCAAGGTGAAAACACTTGTGACTGTTCTAAACACAAGCCAGAACCCAGGGAACAGAATAAGATGGGAGTGTGTGTGTGTGTGTGTGTGTGTGTGTGTGTGTGTGTGTGTGTGTGGAGGGGTAATAGGGAGGGGCTGGAATGGAGGAGGCCACTGGTATTGAAGGCCATGCAAACACTCTACTTGGGCAACAAACACCTCAGGCAAACTGCTGTTTACCTAGAGATAGTTAGCGTAAAAATAAACTAGTGTTTTCATTCGGGATGCTCCATTCTTTACAAGTAGTAGAGAAGGCACCCCAGAAAAATCTTTCTTACCAACTGGAGACTTATGTGGATATGAAACTCATGACAGAGGGCCACCCACTTAAACACCAAAAATGATGGAATAACACACTAAAAAATATAAAGCTCAAATAATTCATAATAAAATTAACAAATTAAGATTATTAATTTTGTCTAGCTCAAAAACTGAACTTAGTATAGGTCCCACATAAATTTTATTTTTGCTGAGTTATCAAATGCAAAGAAAAAGTATATAAATATTAATCTCAAAATCTTGTGATTTAGGAATGTGCTCTCTCTCTCTCTCTGTGTGTGTAATAATTACAATAAATCTTATGTTTTGGGGCCAGTGAGCTGGCTCAGCAAGTCAAAACATTTGCTGTGATGGCCTGACCATTTGAGTTAAACTCCAACCCACAGTGAAAGGAGAGAGAGAAGAGACTTCTGAAAGCTGCCCTTTGACCTCCAGACATCTACTGAGCCCATCTTCACATCCACACACACCCATCATGCACATGCATACTCTCTTTTTCTAAATAAAAATTGTAAAATACAGGACAGTCATTGTGGTGAATACCTTTGACCCCAGCACTCAGGAGGCAGAGGCAGGAAGATCTCTGAGTTGGAGGCCATCCTGGTCTACAGAGCAAATTCCAGAATAGCCAGACTACCTAGAGAGACCCTGCTTCAAAAAACAAAACAAACAACCCAAACCCAAGGGTTTAGAAGTTACTGTTGATTAATGAATATAAATCTCTCATTAGCTTCTTTGGTTCTCATTATTCTTGAAGTGGAGTAAAAATGAATTTATATTTCAAACTCCATTGCTAACAAAAACTAGGGAAAAGAACTGAATCTGGGTGCAAATATTTAACTGGCCAGCATGAACAATAGCTAAAAATGAAGTTGCTCACGAAATATGCTTTCACTAATGTGTAGGCCTCGAGTCATCAGGATGAAAAAGGAAATGCTAATAACAAGGAATAGAATTATATACTCTTGGATTCAATTTGCCATCCTCCAGGCACTGCCGGAGCAGAGCACAAATCCATTTACAGGCCATCCTTCCTCATGTTAAGAATGCTCTATTGGCTTGCACGTTTTCTTCTCTTGCTTGCCATTTCTTGCTGAGATTCTATGAGACCAAAATCAAGAAAAGACATATTCTTACTTATTATTTATGATAAAAATATTGTGATCTTTTGGTGTTAGTTCTTATTTGAAAGTCTAGTAGAGTTTTTCAGTGAATCTATCTGGTCCTGGACTTTTTTGGCTAGATTATTTTTTATTGCTTTTTCCACCCATTGCTTCTTATTCTTACACTTCTTTTTTTTTTTTTTTTTTTTTTTCCTTTTAAGACAGGGTGTCTCTAAAAGCTCTGGTTGTCCTGGAACTCACAATGGTTGACCTGGTACTCACAGAGATCCACCTGTCTCTCCCTCCCAAGAGCTGGGCTTAAAGGCATGCACCACCACACCTGGCCAAGCTCATTGCTTCTTCTTCTTCTTTTTTTTTTTTTTTTGGTTTTCGAGACAGGGTTTCTCTGTATAGCCCTGGCTGTCCTGGAACTCACTTTGTAGACCAGGCTGGCCTCGAACTCAGAAATCCGCCTGCCTCTGCCTCCCAAGTGCTGGCATTAAAGGCGTATGCCACCACTGCCCAACCAGAACATAGTATCTTAATACAATATTTTAATTTATTATTTGAGAGTTTCCTGCATGTATAAAATGTTTTTTTTTCATTGTACTGATCTCTACTTCCTTTTCCAATTCCCCACAGACCCCCATACTTACCATGTGCATGGACTCCAGGAAAATGTAACTTTCCGATTCTCCAATGACCACTCAATTGAAGAGTATATTGTTCTGTCTCCAAGTATTCATGGAGTTCCTGTAGTTTCTTTTGTTATTTATTTCTAGTTCATTCCACTATACTTCAACAAGACACAAGAAATTATTATTATTTTTTTTGTTTGTTTGATTTTTGAGTCAGGGTTTCTTTGTGTAGCCCTGGCTGTCCTGGAACTCACTCTGTAGACCAGGCTGGCCTCGAACTCAGAAATCCTTGAACTCAGAAATCTGGGGCAAATAAATCTCCTTTGTGCTGAGAACTTGGTCTTGGGGAGTCCTGAGCTAATACTTTTCCATATCTGTAGAATGTGTCAAATCTGCTATAGCTATATGTTAAGTCCACTTGATCTGCACTATAGTTTAATGGAAGTTTCTTTGTTTGGGGTATTTAGATGAGAATAGGGTATTGAAACCACTACCCTATTTTTGTTGTATTAGGACCTATCTGAGTTTTTATTAGTGTGGACAGACATTGAGAGCCCCAACAGTGTATGTGTACTTATAATTGTTACATAAATTCTTTTTTTATTAATGCAAACAAGCTTCTTTATTTCTCCGTAGTAACTCTGGCCTGACCTGTACTTTATCAGGTCTTAGAGTAGCCATGTTGGCTTGTTTTCAGTGTTTCTTCACTTGATAGATTGTTTTCATCCTTCCACCTCCGGTGTGGGTTCTCTAGAGAAATTAAATAGATCTAGTTTTCTTAATCTAATCAGCTATTTCTTTCTGTTGGTGTCTTCAGGCTATTTAAATGTAAGGTCATTTTTGAGGGGTGCTTGCTGATTCCTAAGATTTTGTTGGCTGATGAGATTTTTTTTCCTCTTTGATGGTTGGTTACTGTGTTGAATACCATGGATTTTTTCCTGTTCTCCTTTGTAAATTTATTTACAGAAAGTTACTCTTTCCTGTGCTCTTGTGACAGAGAGCATCTTTCTTCTTCCTTTAGGTAGTATTAACTGTGTTCTGCAGTGCTGGTTTGGTGGTCACAAAATGTGTTAGCTTGTGCCTGCCTTGAAGTGTTCTTGTTTCTCCATCAATTTTGAAAGATAACTTCATTTTAGTTAGGAATTCTTGTAGGCACAAACTTTACATCAGAAAAGGATGGAGGGGGAAGATCTCTAGGACATCCCAGAGACCTGGGATGGGGGAGGCCCCCAGGAGTCTATGGGGTGACTTTAGCTGAGAATCCAAGCAGTGGGCATATGGAACCTGAAGAAACTACCTCCTGTAGCTAGGGAGGACCTCTAGTGGAAGGATAAGGACACCAACCCACACACAAAACCTTTGGCTCAAAACTTGTCATGTCTACGAGAAATTTAGGGACAAAGATGGAGCAGAGACTGAGAGAATGACCAAACATTAACTGGTCCAACTTGAGACCCATCCCATGGGCAAGCACCAATCCCTGAGACTTGTAATGATGCTCTGTTATTTATGCAGACAAGAGCCTAGCATAATTGTCCTATGAGAGGACTGAAACAGACACAGATACGCACAGCCAAACATTAAATGGATCAGGGGGTCTTATGGAAGAGTTGGGGGTAAGATTGAGGAACCCGAAGAGGACAGGAAATCCACAGAAAGGCCAATAGTTAACTAACTTGAACCCTTGGGAGTGCTCAGAGACTGAACGACCAACCAAAGAGCACACATGGGCTAGACCTAGGCCTCCCTGCACATATGTAGCAGATGTGCAACTCTGTCTTCATGTGGGTCCCGCAACAACTGGATTAGGGGCTGTTCCTAAAGCTGTTGTCTGCCTGTGGATCCCATTTCCCTAACTGAGTTGTCTTGTCTGTCCTCAGTAGGAGGGGATGTGCCTAGCCCTGCAGAGCCTTGATGTGCCAGGATAGGGGGATACCCAGGGGGCCTCCACCTTCTCAGAGGAGAAGGGGATGGGGGATGGGGAGGCCAGGAGGCAGGGATGATAGTAAAATGGAATGAAAAAGGAATAAATAAGTTAATGGGGGGGTGTTTTGAAATATACTTTGATGGCCTTGCAGATTACTGAAGAGACATCTAGTGTTTCTTTCTTTGTAAGTTGACATCTTCCCTTTATAGTTTTTAATATTGTTTCTTTGTCTTGTCTTTCATATGCCAAGAGGTTTTTTTTTTGTTGTTTTTTGTTTTTTTTTTTCTGGTGATGTCTGTTGAGGATTCTTAATGTCTCCTGTATTGGAATGTCCATTTCTTCTTCCAGGTTTAGAAACTTGTCTTTCATCATTCCATTGAGTGGATTCTTTTTGCCTTTAGTTTGATATCTGCTCTTTGGATTGATAGTATTGAAGAACTGGCCAGGATGAAAACTGACCATACTGGCGCCCCCTTGTCTCTTAGAGTTAGCTATTACCTCAAGCTGCTACCTGGGCCTCTTGCTGATGTTTGAACTAGCCAATCATGTGAAACCGCGCCAATTTCCCCAACCCCCTACCCCATTACTATAAAAGCTTCTAATTTTTGAACCTCGTGGTCGACTCTTCCACCTCTTGCATGGGTTGGGTCGTACCGTGGAGCTCCGTGAATAAACCTCCCTCATGTGTATTACATCAAGATGGTCTCTCGTGATTCCTTGTGTGCGCAAACTCCTGAGACTCGAGTGGGGTCTTTTTCATAGACCTAACAGTATCCCAGGGTTCTTGGATAGTGTAGACAAGTTTTTCTTTTTTATAGACGTTTGAGTGTAGTACTTCATCCACCATGCCCTGTTTTTATTTGCATCATTGAGTCCTTGGAAATTGGAGACTGTCCAATAACTGCTCTGGGGAGGGCAGTTGAATTTATGAACTCACTGCATTCCTATGGCTTATGATGCTGTTGAGTCTGTTTTGAAGAAGGGTCTGATGTGACCCAGAACTGTCTTCTCTTTACATGTTTATCTTCTTACCCTCTGTGTGAGCCAGGAGCCTATGCTGGATACATTTAGCTTTGCAGTCTTGCCTGGGCAAGTTCCCTTCTCCTCCCAAGATGGTACTGGGGTGATATGGCTAGTACCTCTAATGGGGTAAGTGATGGAATAGGGATGCCTATCAAATACATTGCAAGTGTGGTATGCACAGAGGACCTGTCTTCTTACTTTTATGATCTCCTGAGTACCAATCACCTGATGGAAGGAGGATGCTGTAATGTTAAGTCAGGCATTGGGACTTTGGGGGGTTGAGCGCTCTACAAGAGATGGCTGGCTCCAGAGGTTGATTCATGCTTAGGGATCTCAAAGACCTGAGTGGATGAGACCTGCTCCCAGTCATCAAGATGGGGCTGTCATTTCCTACACACTTCATTGCCTGGGCTGAGCATCCTGCTGCACATACATTTTGGCTTGCAGTTTTGAAGCCAGCCAGATGTGCAACACTGGCTCCCGAGGCTGTTTCTCACCTTGGGGCTCAGGAATTTCAATCGATGCTCCCTGATTCATAGTTGTTCTCTGTTCCTGGATCCCAGTGCAGGTCAGTTTTGAACAAATAGGGACCCTTTCAGAATGGTGACTGGGCCACTGCCCTCTGAGTCATACTGAATGATAAAATGGAATTCCTCTGTTCTGCTCACCCGTCCGACAGAGAAATCACTGTCTCAGCAAGACATGAAGCTGTACTTGAGACTTTAGAGGGCTGCAGGCGGCTTTGTGAGGTTTCTGGTTTACCCTCTAGGTAAAGCTTCTGCTTCCCCTCTTCCTGCCAACAACCCCCTTCTGACTTCTAAAATGCAGCAGGCTTCTCTTTTTCCTTTTCTCTGTAGCCCTCCAACTCCTTGCTATTTTATCTTTTCTTGTGTCGTCTTGTATATGAGAGGGGCTGTTCAATGCTGTTTTCCTAGCCATACTGGCTGATGTTGTGTGCCAACTTAACCTAAGCTAGAATCATCAGAGGGAAGGAGCCTCAGCTGAGAAAATGCCTCTAAGAGATCCAGCTATAAGACACTTTCTCAACTAGTGATCAACGGGGAGGACCCAACCCACTGTTGGTGGTGTCATCCCTGACCTGGTGGTACTGGGTTCAATAAGAAAGCAGGCTGAGCCAGCCATGTGAAGCAAGCCTGTAAGCAGCACCCCTCCGGTATCAGCTCCTACTTCCAGGTTCCAGTCCCACTTGAGTTCCTGTCCTGACTTCCTCCAATGATGGGCCATGATCTGGAAGTGTAATTTAATACACACCCTCCAACCCCCAACTTGCTTTTCAGTCATGGTGTTTCATCCCAGTAATAGAAACCATAACTAAGACACTAGTGTTCTCCTACTCTGTGACCTTAACGCACTGCCTGACTGCCAGTCGCCGAACTGGGATCAGCACAAGCCATCTGCTTTTGCCAGTCTGCTTCTGGACGGCCAAGAAATTCCCTGCATTATTTATAGCATAGCTTCAGCTGGTTGGCTGGCTCACCTGTATCTCACAGTGGCTATGCCAGATACATCTGGTCTCCCACTAGGACCTCACACCCACTGGTATCCACATAATTGAGGCTTTGTTTTTGTTTTCCCAGGAAAAGTAGAGGGTCTGATGTCTGAACCTGTTATTAGGAGCTCCCTGCTCACCCCACACTGGCCATCCTCTCCTGCCATCCATCCTCTCCTGCCATCTCAGAGGATGCTCCAAGTTTTCCAAGATCATCCCTCCATCTATGGGCATAATAGAGTATTTTCAACCACATTGCCTCTGCTCTTTGTTTTGTTTTGGTTTGGTTTTTGGAGACAGGGTTTTTCTGTGTAGCCCTGGCTGTCCTGGAACTCACTTTGTAGACCAGGCTGGCCTCAAACTCAGAAATCCGTCTGCCTCTGCCTCCCAAGTGCTGGGATTAAAGGCGTGCGCCACCATGCCCGGCTTGCCTCTGCTCTTTACATTTCTCTTACTTACTCCTCTTCTGAAAGGATTCTCCTACTTTCTGAATTTTAATTTTTCTACTTTATGTGTATGAGTGTTTTGTCTGGTATATGTCCATGTGCCGTGTACGCACTTGGTACAAAGCGAAGCTGTTGATCTCTTGGACCTCGAGTTACAGACAGTTCTGAGCTGCCACGTGGGTGCCAGGAATTAACTGAACCAGGTCCTCTGGCAGAGCAGCCAGTGCTCTTAACCACTGAGCCATCTCTCTAGCTCCACATCATCTAAATTTAAAATACTGCCTTCCTAAAGACTACTGAACTTTATTTTGTTCTTTTATTTCTACCTTCTTCAAAAAGTTATCTATATGAAAGGATGGATCATCCAGAGAATGCCCCACCCGGGTGGTCCATTACATAATCAGCCACCAAATGCAGACACTACTGCATACGCCAGCAGGATGTTGCTGAAAGGACCCTGATATAGCTGTCTCCTGTGAGGCTTTGACAGTCCCTGACAAATACAGAAGTGGATGCTCACAGTCATCTATAGGACAGAACACAGGGTCCCCAATGTAGGAGCTAGAGAGAGTACCCAAGAGCTGTAGGGGTCTGCAACCCTATAGATAGAACAACAATATGAACTAATCAGAACCCCCAGAGCTCATGTCTCTAGCTGCATATGTATTAGAAGATGGCCTAGTGGGCCATTATTGGGAAGAAAGGCCCCTTGGTCTAGCAATCTTTATATGCCCCAGTACAGGGGAAAGCCAGGGCCAAGAAGTGGGAGTGGGTGGGTAGGGGAGCAGGGCGGGGGGAGGGTATAGGGGACTTATGGGATAGAACTTGAAATGTAAATGAAGAAAATATCTAATAAAAATGTGAAAAAAGTTATCTATACCTATAAAAATTGCAAATTTCTATTAACTGTGAAGATATTTGTCTTTTATAACTCTAAGAGACTTGCAATCAAATAATGTTCATAGTGAGCTCCTACAATCCAACCATCCTGTTTTCCCTCCCCTCTCTCTGTCTCTCCCCCTCCCTTCCCCCCCAACCCCCAACTGGACAGTGAAGCCAGTCACTTGCATGTAAGACAAGTGATGTACCACTGAACCATGCCCCCAGCAGGACTTTTGTTACTTATTTTTTTAAACAATCCTTTCTTACTTGACTCTCCAGTGGATTGGATAGTTTTCATCCAAGCTACTTAGAGTTTAGCTCTTCCCTGGGGCCATGAAATCGTTCTCTTGGTCATTCTCTTGATACAGTCATTTAGCTTTTTCTTCAATATTCACTTTGTTTACTATCTCTCAGCTTCTATCTTATGCTTGTTTGCCTTTTATAGCTCTGATGGGAGGGCTTTGAGGAAGAGATTCCATTTAGGATTAACTGTTCTAAAGTCTTTCTCTCTCTCTCTCTCTCTCTCTCTCTCTCTGCACATTGTCTAGTTGTGAGTCTTTATGTTAATTCCCATCTGCTGCAAGAAGCAGCTTCTCGATGTGGGTTGAGCTAGGCACTGATATATGGGCATAGGAATGTGTCATCAGGAGTAATTTTCTTTCTAAGTTTCTTTACCAGAATAACAGTAGTAGGTGTTCCCTGAAGCCCAAGATTTATTTAGTCTCAGGTTCTTGCCCACTTCAGCAATGTCAGGCTTGGATTCCATTTCACGGAGTTGGTTATAAATCCAATTAGAAAGCGGTTGGTTATTCCTATAACATCTGTACCTCTATTACATCAGTATATCTTGCAGGCAGGTCACTGTTGTAGTCCCTGGGACTGCAGCTGGGAGATGTTTATGATTGCTTTTCTTCTTCAGTAGCATGCAGAATGCCTTCCAGCACCAGAGACACTAATTAGCAGGCCTGATACTTCTACTCAGGTACCAGCTAAACTTCTCTGTGTTCTCTAGCATGTAGAAATGTTGTCTTCAACAAGGGTCTTTATTGTCAGGTGTAAAGAGTAACCAGTAGCCTTGACAGTAGCCTGTGATGTGTGGGTGTTTTCATAGGGCCCCCTTGGACAACCATTCAACAAGTTGCAGTCCATCCCTGGCACTGGGAGTTTTACTTGGTGGCATACAATGTCTAGTTGGTGCATTGTCTCTCCTATTATTTGGTAACTCCATTTAGACCACTTTCATATATGTATAGATTTTAGGAAGCTTCTACAGTAGTAGGCAAGCCATTTGGAACAACACATGCAAACACCCATCTTATTTTTTTGAGACAGGAGCTTGCTGAGTCATAAGCCCCACAGATCAACCTGTCCCCAGCTCTCCAGAGCTCCAATTACAAGGGCATCACTGTGTCTAGATTTTTTATTTTTAAAAAAGTGGGTTCTAGGGACGGGGCACCTTAAGCACCTCATAGAATGAACGATCTTCCCATCTTTCTGAGTCGTAATTTAAACAATATTCTGAAATCATATGTCGAGTAAAATTGGCCCTGACTCACAATGGAGGAAAACACTTCTGATGAAAACATGGCTGAGGGCACAAAGTTTAATAAATGCTTAAAACTGTCAGACATTATCATCATCATCATCATCATCATCATCATCATCATCATCATCATCATCATCATCTCTTCTATTTTTTTCCTCCTCCTCTTCCTCCTTCTCCTTCTTCTTCTCTCCTCCTTTTTAAAGACACAGTCTCACTACATGGTCTTAGCTTAGCTGGTCTGGAACTTACTTTGTAGACCAGATTATCCTCCAGTGCATAGAGATTCAACCTGCCTCTGCCTCCCGAGTGCTCAGATGAATAGGGTATGCAGCGCCACGTCCAGCCTAGATATTTTATTTTTCACTTATAACAGAGTTTTAAACTTGCCATGGCTTCTGCTGAGACCCAGAGAAGAGAAGCCATGTTTTGTGTTTGTTTGTTTTTAAAGAGGAGTGAGGAGAAGAGAATGAGATCACCAGCAGTGGACAGAGAATGCTGGGTAGCTAGCTCTTGTAGTGGGCTTAGCTTGTGTGAGCAGTTGCTTGCCAGGGAAAGAAATCTATGAATCATCAAAAGGCTGTGAGCAACGTCTGCAGCTCCTTCTGTGTGTGGCTCAACCTTAAAAATCCAAACAAACATTCACAAGTTGCAAGTTATTTTGATGAGTAACTCACATACATTCTAGCTGAATTAAAGAAACATACATTTTAACTTTTTCTTTCCAGTTCATTTGATTAAAGTTCAACTAACTCCTAATAGAAATGATTCAGTTTTCATAATTCACAAAAAGTGTTAAACTGAAAGGGATCATATAATTCATCAAGTACAATTTCCCCCTTGTTATGATGAATTCTAGAGACACCAAGTACTGTAGCATTTACAGGAAACTGAGACCCCAGAGTTAGAGGTCTCTTGATTCTCTTGGTTCAGACAGTGGCCAAATACAATCGGTTCTCACATCTGAGTCTGTGTAAGGGACACTGGGAGGGTGAAGTACCTGGTAAAATGTAGATTCTGGGCCTATCAAGGTGTAAAAGTGGGTGAAGCTGCTTACCACCAACTCTGACAGCCTGAGTTTGATCCCTATAACTGGTGAGAAGAGAGAACCATCTCCTACAAGCACACACACATAGTATACACATGTCCTATTCCTGTGAGGCAGTTGGGCTGTGCACAGACAGCCTGATCTCTGGTCGAACATAGGTCTTAAACCCCGGTGGGACCCAGTGGGTGGTGATTTCCACCTACATGGGACAGAAGGCGTTTGATCATGTCTCCTGGACCCCTGGCTCCTGTCGAAGTTACCGCCTCCAAGCCCCCACAGGAGAGGTGTGTCACTATCAGTCACATAGGAGCAGCACCAAGCCTTCCCACATGCAAATAAGGTTTACCCCAAACCCTCAGTCCAAGCCAATGAGAGGAACATGCTGTCAAACCCTGAATCACCCCCAAAACTGTATATAAATCCATCCAGGGAATTAAAGGTGTGTGAGAACTGCTCCATCTTCTGAGCCTTTTGTTCTAAGAGCTGTAACACTGGGGAAGAGATCTTCTCTCCCGAAGAGCTACCTGAGGTCCTGCCACACTCCTCACTGGATAGTTGGCTTCTCATCCGCTCAGCCCAACCCGACTCAGTTCAGAGTGGCTTGGAGTTAGGGAGCGACCTGGAAGGCGTGGCAGAGACTTCGTCTCCCTGCCTGCTCTCGCTTCCCTTCACTGGAACCCTCATGCCAGGCCTGGACAGAGATCTCTGTGGAAAACCTCTGGTACCCAGGCCCACATACTCCAAAATAAGTAAGTACATGAAAGAACTATTTATAAAAAGGTAGACTTTAGGAGCTGGGAAGACGGCTCAGTGGTAGAGTGCTTTTTGTCTAATGTGCATAAAGCCACAGATCTAGTTCCTGGCACTCAATAAAACAACAAATCATGAATTCTTCTCCACTCTCAGAGATCAGGGGTGAGATGCAGAAATTTACACTTCAATGTGTTTTTGAAGAACTTGTGATTCAGGTAACCTTTAGATCATATTCTGATAGAGTACTGGGAAGCTGTACAAATCACGAGTTTCCTTAGAACAAGACTGTGCTCTATTTTCAGGGTCAGATGTCCAGTGACAGTAAACTAACCTTACTTCGGGACTGGAGGAGCTGTTGGTCCAACTGGCTATCATTTGGGACCTTTTTGGCGTAGGCTGGTTTTATTAGAGGTGGAGCCCAGGGTCCTGCATATGTCAGACAAACCTTCCTCCACTGAACTGAATTTCCAGGCTCTGCCATGCTCTGTAATTTTTCAAGACAAGTTTTCACTAAGTTATCCAGATTGCCTTTGCCTCTGCCATCTCTGTGCTCCAGCCTTCCTGGTAGCTAGGATTACAGATCTTGCACTGGGCTCTACTGGGGACTGTTCTTTACAGCTAGAAAGGCCCTCTGAGTAGACAGGTGTTCCCACAAAGCAATTGTATGGTGTCTGAAGAGTCTTTTAAACTGCAGCAGAAGCAGCAGGCTCACAGAGAACCCTGGCCTCTGAGAAGAGTTAAAACATTATATGTAGTCAGTTCTCAGATCCCTACCATTTAGATTCTTGCCACAGACCAGGCTCAGTCGGCCCCCCTCAATCCGAGGGAGGGAATCAGGGTTCCGGCAGGTGTGCATGGAGTCGGCTAGAACTGACAAACAGACACAGACACGAAAGAGTGTGCTGGATCTGAATGTATTTTGTCCAAATGAACACCAGACTTTTAATACAGAAGAAAAACAAGAAAAGCCCGAGGAACAGATCCGCCAAGTTACATTAACACAAAACAAAAAGGAATGCATACATAAAAAGATGGCGGGAGCCAGGACAACTTTACCCCTGAGAATAGAGCCAGGTGAATGCTCTGATGCAATGCTAGTCTATTGTTAAACCCACCACCAGGGGTTCTTAGTAAATACCTGATTATGCTATTCCCCTGGGCCTAGTGAAGAAACCTACATCAAACCCACCTATTTGCTAGGCCATTGTGTATTCCTGTCTCTACTAGAAGCGAATTTGAATGTTACTGAATAGGTAACATTCTTACCGAATTCCAAGCTCAGGGTCAGCTTCAAGGATTTCCTAGGAACCATTGGAACACTGGTGGAGGCTTAGCTATATGTCAAAAATCAATCCTTAAAGGCACTTATAATAAAACAATACTAAAAGAGAGCACATGGATCTATACATCATACTAACATGGGGATAGGGTTTGAGTATATGGGCTATGGGAATGCCTAGGTTCCAGGAGGCTGTTTCTGTGAAACTCTGCCTCATGACTGCTCTCAGGCCTACCAAGCAGATTGCACTGGAATGGACATAGCAGATTCTATAGTTAGCATCTTGCTATATTTGCTTCACTGGCTGGGTACCCATTTTTCCTTCCCAAGCACAAGGTTATCTTGCTTGCCAGCGTTTTCAATCCTCCTACCATCTTGACAGTTCTGTTTTTAACTTTTCTTTTGGCACAGCTAGTTTCTCCAGTATTCCCTGTTAACTGTTTTGGCATCCTTCTGAGACCGTTATGACCTCCTTGAGACTGAACTTGTGTCTCTGGTTTTTAGAGTGCATCTTTACACTCGTCAGAGCAGGCAGTCGCTGAAGACCATGTGATTAAATCTGTCTTAGTTTCTCCTATCCTTTCATAATTAACACTGCTTCACATTTCCATGTGGGTACATTTTCAGCTACTTCAAAACTCAGTGGATTAAAGTATGAATCCATCTTTCCAGAAACACATACATTAAATTTTAGGGTGATTTTAACATCCTTTTTTATGCAGTCTCATAACAAACCAGCTGCTCTGGAGTATATTTTTCTTTGAAATATTGGGCACTACCTAATTATACCAATTACTATGCTTACAGAAAGCCACCAGTGTATTATAAGTGAGCTCTAATCTCCTGTTCTACTACTCCAAAGAGCATGTCTCGCTTCCACTGAATTCTCTTTTCTCTGTAGTCCTATATACTGCAACCTGGGTAATCTATGTGTGTATGAGCATTCACCATGCAGGCACACATGGAGTGTGTGTATGAGCATTCTCCATGCAGGCACACATGGAGTGTGTGTATGAGCATTCACCATGCAGGCACACTTAGAGGCTAGAGAGGGCAATATCAAGATGTTATCCTGAATTGCCTCTCTATTTTTCTTTTTTGGTTTTTCAAGACAAGGTTTCCCTGTATAGTCTTGGCTGTCCTGAAACTTGCTATAGACCAGGCTGACCTCAAATTCAGAGATCTATCTGCCTCTGCCTCTGCCTCTGCCTCCCGAGTGCTGGGATTAGAGGCATGCCTTGCCACCACTGCTGGGCACCTATTTTATTTTTGAGTCAGGGTCTATCACTGAACCTTGTCTAACATCCCAGCAAGCCTCACAGGCCCACTTGTTTCCACCCCACTAGTTCTGGGTTATACATGCTGCAGCCACTGTTCTTTATGTGGATGCTGGTGATCTGAACTCATATCTTCATACTTGCACAGCGAGAACTTTTCCCAGAGCCAGCCTCTGACACCATTCCATATCATGTCATTGCTTTCAGAGTCTCCGGTGGCCTCTTACTACCTATTAGTCTAAAGCTTGAAATTCCGTTTACATCCCTAGTACTGATGAAAGGACCTTTTCCTTCTTCAAAGGTTGGCCAGATTGTCATGACTTAAAAATTTTTTTATTATATTGTATTTGTGTGTGCACTCATGCTGTAATACATATGTGGAGGTCAGAGGGCAACCGTGTCAAGTAGTTTCTTTCCTTCCGTTTTTACCTGGGTCACAGGAATCAAACTTAGGTTCCCAGGCTTCTGTAGCAAATGCCTCTACCTGCCATCTTGCTGGACCATATGCCCCTTTACCACCAAAGTGAGAAGTATTCCGTTATTTTACATTCTATAGATGGCCTCGCAGAGATATCACAGACCATATACTATCCTGTGCATGTTTGTATCTACTTAACAGAAGAAAGTCCTACATTTAAGGATCATGTCTGAAACCATTTCACTCAGCCCTCAGCTCCATTGCTGACTGGAAGATTCAGACTGTGACTATGATTGAAAAGAAACTGTTCATCCAGGCGGTGGTGGCACATGCCTGTAATCCCAGCATTTGGGAGGCAGAGGCAGGTGGATTTCTGAGTTCGAGGTCAGCCTGGTCTACAGAGTGAGTTCCAGGACAGCCAGGACTGCACAGAGAAACCCTGTCTCAAAAAACCAAAAAAAAAAAAAAAAAAAAAAAAAAAAAAAAAAAAAAGAAAGAAAAGAAACTGAGATGTAGTATGAAGTAAAAGCTAGAAGAACATTTTCAACACCTTGGGTCGCCAAAGGCAAGTTCATATGACAGAAAGGGAGAGAAGCCTGAGGACAGTTATCTGATTATAATTAGGCACTGAGGAAATTAAGCTTTTAAGATGATCATATTTTCTCACAAAGAAGCTTATATTATGACTTCAAAGTAAATCAAAAGAGTACCAGAAAGAGGAAGTGAACCATAGTCTATTCACAGTTATACAAAGCTCAAATAAATAGTACCTCAAGTCTGGGCCCAAAAGTTACATTTGTAGTATTGTTAGACACATTCTTTTTTTTTTTTTGGTGCACCACCACGCCCGGCTTCAAACACATTCTTGAAAAGAAACTTCTCCAAAACAACAACAACAACAAACCAAACAAACAACAAAATCAAAACAAAACCCCCAAATCCACAAAACTCCAAAAACACAACTTCACAATTTTAAAACTACAAGCATGTTCTCAAATGCTGTTACATAGGATGCAATATATGAATTCTTTTTGTTTTCAGGGTAAAGGCTAACTAGGTCACATTTCATTAAGCTTCTTCAGAGTAGAATACTCACTAACACCGTATAAATAATTAAGCCACATTGAAAAATCTTGTAAAGGGTAGACTCAGTCCACAGCACCAGTTCCATGCCTGTCATTCCAGATTACTGGGACATTTGGGGGCTGCCTCAACTCATGCCCGGAATACAGTCTGTAACTATGAGAAGAGATGTACCACAGAGGAGGGGTGTACTCCCGACAGTGACAGAAGCCAGTGACTGAAAGAGGAGTTCAAGCTGGCCTGGACCTTCCCAATCTGTCCTAGTTAACTGATGGGTCACATAATGCCACCCAGAACGATGTCCTCCTGTTCTATGGTTAGCAGGCACAAGCTGTGAGGGGAGACAGAAAAGAGTGGAGTACACATTTGGAGAATCCAGGCCTGGACATCTGCAGTCATCTAGCCAGACTGCTCCTCTCAGTTCCTGGGAAGCAGCCATGTTACTTTAGTGATATCACCTTTGGATCTTCTCTGCTCACGATGTACTTGACCTATACTTAAACTTAAGTGTCCCACCTTTATTTGAGCTAGGGTCTTACTATGTAACCATGGCTTGCCTGGAACTTTGTAGACCAGGCTGATCTTGAACTAGGGAGATCTGCATGTCTCTCCCTCACATGTGCTGAGATTAAGGGCATGCAGCACCTTTGCCCTGCTCTTGGAGTCCATTCTTGTATTATCCAGGGCTTTAGGGTACAGACTGACTTCCTTCTGTCACCTCCTTTTTTCTGACCCCTTCCTGACTCCATGTTGTTATGACTCCCTCTTCTCTCACCAAATCCCTGTCCTGTGTGGCCCTTTGAAGCCTAGGCTCCTAGTGTCTGTCAGCAAAACTTTCTGACATGACCAACCTCCTGCTTCAACACCCATCTGAAGACCTTGCCAATCAGTGGCTGTGGTGCTTTCAAGGGCCTAGTTGGGGCCCTTCCCTTGGGGATTAGTTTTTCACTTGGACCTTAGATGCCTAGTGCTCTCCTCCAAACTGCCTGCCCAGCCCTGTCCCGCCCCCTAAAGCCTGAGACACACATGCTCTGGTTAGTGAACTCACCGGCTTTTATTGCTAGCTTGAATACTACCTGGAGATTCCATTTCCCAGGTATTCTGGTGCAATAGGCAGAGGTTTGGTGCTTCCTGATCCCCTCAGACACTCACACCAGGCAGCCACAGGAGGCTCTGTAGCGCTCAAAAGGATCCTTTAGGGGCCTAGCATCTCTCTCTCACTCTAGTGTTACTAAGGCTTGTCATGCCAGTGTCAGGGGTGAGGACTCAGTCTGGCAGGACTCCCTAGAAGAGCCAGTATCCTCTCCATCTTCTAGTTGTGCAGCTTGGTCATATCTAGAAGTCTCCAGGCTCCTGTATACTTGGTCTCTGATGCCCTCAAGGTATTTTCTCCTCTCTTGCTGCTCACCTGGCTTGGGGACCTAATTTCTCTTGGATACCCTGTGAAACAAAATGCTTCATGCTTTCATAACTTAAAATAAAACAAGACAGAAAAAAAAAACCCAATAAACGTTAAGAGTAAAGCCACGTGGTTGTGGTGATGTATGCTTTTATTAATCACCTCACATGAGACGTGGGGATGAGTAGATCTGTGAATTCACAGGCAGCCTGCTTGATCTACAGAGTGAGCTCCAGGCCAGCCAGGGCTACAGAGTGAGCCGAAGTGAGTCATACTGAGACCAAAGGATGGTATTCCTGTCAGCATTTGCTGTTTGTGTTGCAGACTTCAGAACTGCTTTATTCTGAGATTAGATGGGTGTGTGTTAATAACGTTTTCTTTTTTTGCATCAAATTCATTATTTATAAATGCAATCCACATATTTTTGGTTCATAGTTTATTTTACAAAAGACTCAAATATATGTTTTTTAACTTCTGTGTTTTAAGGATGTTTATAGACAAAGCTTCCATGC
Organism: Mus minutoides; assembly: GCA_902729485.2. Classification (NCBI taxonomy): domain Eukaryota; kingdom Metazoa; phylum Chordata; class Mammalia; order Rodentia; family Muridae; genus Mus; species Mus minutoides. The sequence goes on from LR749714.1 coordinate 1,881,769, forward strand.
AGATAGTTGTACTACAATAGAAAGCTACCAGAGTGAGCCTTGAGAACGCAGACACATCCCTTGCTTTCACTGGTACAACACTCTTCTGGAGTCACATAGGACAGGAAAGCAAGGGGCAGCTACGGTACACTTGCTTCTTGGAGCTCTAACCTTTATTCCTTCATAACTAAGGGATCCACTGTGCATTAGCAGCATAACAGAACAAAACCAAGAGTGTTCTGGTCACTGGTACACCACTGCCTCTGATAAAGCTTACTGGGAACTACCAAACATGGTAGCAGGGGCATTACTGTGGCCGAGCTGTAGGAGATAAAATAGTTAGACTTCATGCTGTCTGCCCACCATTATTCTGTCCCTCTGTGTTATACTCTCACAGTCCAGAGATAACAGGTACTCAATCTCAGCACATCACAGGTTTCAGGAATGGTACACTTATAATACGAAGGATGGCAGCAAGAGAAATTCCTGTGGGGATGGAAGAGATTGCCTGGAGCTACAGAGCAAATGATGATGGATGTAGAAGGGAATTAGGGCAATGAAGTTAAGGGTATAACCTGAAAAATGATGCTAGGCTCATACCAAAGCTCCGAGGAGTCGAATTACAAAAGACCTGGGCAGGTAAAGTAGTTCAGTGGGTAAAGACCCTTGCTGCCAGGCCTTGAGTTCAATCCCTGGGACCTACATGATGGAAGGAAAGAACCTGCTAGGTGTCCTTTGACCTCCACATTGCTTTGTGCTGTGAATATCTCCACTATAAATAACTGTAAGAAACCAACACGAAATCCCTTGATACCAGTCTTAGAAATGTGGACTTGGTTCTGAGTGATGGGTCTGGGATTCTGATGCATGCAAAAGTCACTCAGCAGGAAGACTGATGACTAGAGAGAGTTAGACTGTTGAGATCATGATTTAGAACTGTCTTTTAAGAGATTCCCTTGGTGAGTCTGGCACAGGCTGAGATAGTGCCATCTATAAAATGTGAGAATCCTGACTGTTGAAAGACTGAGTGGTGGCTTGAATGGGAATGGCCCCACAGACTCATTCATATACTTGGATGCTTGAACCCCAGTTGGTGCAACTGTTTGGGAAGGATTAGGAGGTGTGACCTTGTTGGAGGAGGTGTGTCACTGAGGGTGGCTTTGAGGTTTTAAAACCTCATGCCCTTCTAGTTGGCTCTCTCTTCCTCATGGTTATAGTCTCAATATGTAAGCTCTCAGCTACTGCTCCAGCATTATGCTTGCCTGCCTCCTGCTGTGCATGATGGCCATGGAATAATCCTCTGAAGCTCTAAAAGAGCCCCCAATACTTTTTGTTTTGTTTTGTTTTGTTTTATTTTTTGTTTTTTTCGAGACAGGGTTTCTCTGTATTGCCCTGGCTGTCCCGGAACTCACTTTATAGACCAGGCTGGCCTCGAACTCAGAAATCCGCCTGCCTCTGCTTCCTGAGTGCTGGGATTAAAGGCGTGCGCCACCATGCCCGGCCCCAATACTCTTTCTCTTCCGGTCCCAGATGCTGTGGGAGCCACGGGTTACCATGCAGACATGGCCAAGTCCAAGAACCACACCACACACAACCAGTCCCACAAATGGCACAGAGATGGCATCAAGAAACCCTGGTCACAAAGATATGAATCTCTTAAGGGGGTTGACTCCAAGTTCCTGAGGAACATGCGCTTTGCCAAGAAGCACAACAAGAAAGGCCTGAAGAAGACGCATGCCAACAATGCAAAGGCAGTGAAGGCATGCATTCACAGAGGTCATCAAGGTCCTGGTGAAGCCCAGGCCATCAAACCCAAGATGCCAAAGGGCCCCAGCCACAAACTCAGCTGGCTGGCTTTCATCACTCACCCCAAGCTTGGGAAGAAGATTGGAAGCCACATGGCCAAGGGGCATAGGCTCTGCCAAACAAAGCCCAAGGTTCAAACCAAGGCAGAGGCCAAAGCTGGAGCTGAAGCCTGGGCCTTAGCTAGAGGCCCAGGCTTCAGCTCCAGCCCAGGCTTCCAAAGGTGCCCAGGCCCCTGTGAAGGCCCCATCGAAAAGGCTTCTGCCAATGTGAAGACAGATGGACTGCTGTGACACACCTTCCCACACACTATTTGCAGATGACCAGTGAGTGTCCTATGCTGTTGTTACAAATAAACTTGAGGCAAGATCTGTTAAAAAAAAAAGCCCTCAATAAACCTTTATTTTATAAATTCTTTTGGTCATGGTATCTCCTCGCAGCAACAGAAAAGTAATTAAGATAGCACTTGGGTATGTTCTGAAAACTCATAGCTTAGGCTTGCAGGCCTCGCCTCTGACCTTGTGTTATTTAATTTTTCTTTAGCATTTATAATTCTTTTTCATGTTTTATTTATTGACTGATTTGTGATACACTGTGTCACAGTGTGTGTGTGTGTGTGTGTCTGTGTCACAGCGTGTCACAGTGTGTGTGTGTGTGTAGGTCAGAGGACAACTTCTGGCAGTTGGTTCTTTCCTGTACCATGGGTCCCAGGAATTGAACTCAGATCATTAAGCTTTGTAGCAGGTACCTTTCTTTACCCACTGAGCCATCTTGCTGGCCTCTTGTTTATGTATTGAAAAGTACCTTTGCTGAACAATGTTTCTTTTTTTGTTTGTTTGTTTGTTTGTTTGTTTTTCGAGACAGGGTTTCTCTGTATAGCCCTGGCTGTCCTGGAACTCACTTTGTAGACCAGGCTGGCCTCGAACTCAGAAATCCACCTGCCTCTGCCTCCCGAGTGCTGGGATTAAAGGCGTGCGCCACCACGCCCGGATGAACAATGTTTCTTGTCTCTATTTTTCTGCTATCTGTAGAGTGTTTGGCCTCTTGGACTTTGCTCTTTCTTTGAAAATTATTTCCTAAGGTTCTGACTTATGAATAGTGTCCACATTAATGATCTGTTGGCTCCACAGATAAGAGTAAGTTATTAAATATCACTATCAACTAATACAGGATTCTATGCCACTTGTCTTAGAGAATAACAACCACAGTTATCACAAGAGAATAATTTCATGTTAGAAATTTACTCTTGGTGGTCAGAATTCACTACAATTGGCTGGCTGTATTCAACGCCTTGATTCCAACCTCTAGTGTGTAGACTTTGTCCTGAAGATAAAAGGTTACAACAACTTCTAACACTGTAGTACCTTAGATAAAGACATGTTCTAGAAATACAGCCTTGGAGACAGCTTGCTAAGAAGGTAGGAGCCATCAAAATGAGCATGCATTTAAAGTCACTATTAAGGTACCTGTTCAGAATAGAAAGTAAACTTTCTAGTAACCCTTCCCCCTCAGAAACTACTCTTATTCAGTAAACTAAACAACGATAGGTCTTAGGGCTGCAGAGGTGGCTCACTGGCTCTCTCCTAAAGGACTTGGGTTGAGTTCCCAAGTCACCCACATGGTAGCTAACAGCCAGCTAATAATTGTCTATAATTCTACTTCTTGAGGCATGCACATAATATACAGATATACTGCAGGTAAAACACCCATATACATTTTTTTAAAAATCTCATAAATAAGTAAATTAATATGATGGACTTGCTTGAGGATTCTTTTTATGGGGTTTGAGAGTGGGGAGTTAGTTATTAAGGGGAGTAATCTGGGTGGTTTTTACTTTGACTGACAGGGCATGCATTTATTTTTCCTGTTCCTGTCCCTTCCAATAATGCATTGGATTTTAATCATCTGTATGCCCAATTATGCATAGGTAGAAGTTGGTAAATAGTGGAATCTCTTTAAAAGCTTACTACAGAGCAGTTTTGCCTCACTGAACATACAACCGCAATTAGCTCAGGTTAGACCCTATTCTTCCTACTCTGATCCTTTGAAGATAACATGGGCTAGAAACCATCTAAATTTAATTTACTAGGGGTGGAAGAAACTGTTATTGTCCAGATACAGGAGTATGGCAGCCTCATGCAAGAGGCAGTTCGAGGCATTCTGGGGTTGCTATATGAGTTGTTTGGAGAGGGGTGTGTGAGCATTAGTACATGCAGGTGAAGAAACTAGGCTGCTACGGGCTTTACAAGAAGGTGGGTGTGCATGACCCAAACCAAATGGACTACCAAGTTAAAGCATCTCCAGTGCTTGCCTGATTCATAAATGCACTGCAGTTCTGGCAAGTGTTTTTGTTATATAAGTAAATCATCTATGAGGTCCTCTGCAATGCTGGTCACTGAGAGTGAAAATCGGACATTTCCTCTTGTAACAGCACTGAGGTTGTTGTTCTCCAGGACAAGTGGCATAGAATGCTCTAGTATTTGATACTGATATTCAGTAATGTTTATTCCTTTACCATAGAGCCCAAAAATCATTAGCATAGATATTATTCATAAACGGCGTGGTTTGTTTTTTTTTTTTTTCCTTTCTAGTGAAATACCTTTAGTAAAACTGCCATTCACAGTGGGGGAGGTTGGGCTGAGAGACCTAACAGGGACCAGCAGAACTAAGGGAATTCCGACATTTCTGGACCTTGGAGAGGAGGGGAGAGGTCTTTGACCTTAGAGAGTAGGGGTCCCTGAGTTTAGCAGACATATGACAGTGCTATGTAGAATGCAGGGCTGTAATTTAGGGAGCTAATCCTATTGTCCCACCCCCAACTCAGGGCTGCTGCTTATGTTTAGGGAAGATACTACACAGGGTCTGATGTATGGCTCATCCCCCCGACGGGCAGCCTCTGTGACAGCATGCCTTCTTTATAACGTGAAGCAATGAAGGAAGGATAAAAGTGATTCATTCTGCCTTTTTTTTTTTTTTTTTTTGGTTTTTCGAGACAGGGTTTCTCTGTGTAGCCCTGGCTGTCCTGGAATGCACTCTGTAGACCAGGCTGGGCTCGAACTCAGAAATCCACCTGCCTCTGCCTCCCGAGTGCTGGGATTAAAGGTGTGTGCTAGCACGCCCGGCTTCTGCCTTTTTTTTAAAGATTAAAAAAAAAAAAAAAAGGCATGTGTGTCTGTGTGTGTGCGGTAAAGACCTGGAGCTGGAGCTACAGGACGCTGTCAATTGCCTGACGTTGGTACTGAGAACTGAACGCTGCTCCTTTAAGAGTAACATGCTCCGAACCACTGACACACCTCTCCAGTTCCTCCATTTTACTTTATAGGAATGTGTTCAAGATATCAAAACTGCATGTTTCAGGCTGGTGAGATGGCTCAGCAGGTAAGAGCAGGTGATGAGTTCAAATCCCAGCAACCACATGTTGGCTTACAACTACCTGTACCTATAGTGTACTTATGAATAATAATAAATGAATTCTTGGACTGGAGAGAGCGGAGCCGACCGGAACGAGCGGGGCTGGAGCAAGCGGGGCTGAACTGGGACGGCTGGAGCGAGCAGGGCCGGCCAGAGCAAGCAGGCCGACCTGAGCGAGACTGACCTAAGGGAGACTGACCTGAGCGAGACCAGAGCGAGCGGGGCCGGCTGGCGTGAGCGGAGCAGACCAGAGCGAGTAGGGTTGACTGGAACGAGGAAAACAAAACAAAAAAACCAAAAAACCCCTGCATGTTTCATTGTTACATAGGATATTTTCTACAAGTGGTTCCAAGTTTTGAAATCGAGAGATTAAAAGACATTTCTGGGTGGTGGAGAGATGGCTCGGTGGTTAACAGTAAGCACTGCTTACTTAGAGGGCCTCAGTTGGATTCCTGGCACCTACATCAGGCACAAACCTATAAAGCCAGCTCTAGGGGAGCCTCTAGGCATCCATGTTAGGGGCAATTCTGCTTGTGCCTAGTTTGGTAAATAAAGCAATTACTGGCAAGGAGAGAAGCAGACCCTTCATCAAGGTTAATTTCAACAGGTCTCACTATAAACGCTATAGAGGACAGAGACGATTGTGCCGAATTGGATGACTTGCAGAAATGACTAGTCTTTCTTCCTATAGTGCTGTCCTCATTAGAGCTATGAAGGTAAAGTAAGTGTGCATGCTGAAAGCTAAACTGAAGTTACGTCCCAGCCTACTCTTTTTCTTGTTTCTTCCCTATCTGCCATCATTTCTAAGAAACAACCCTCCCCGCGCTTGCAGTGCCATTCTCCTCAAGCATCTCAGGCGATTTTTGTAAGGAGAGTTTTGTACGGAGAATTGCTTGAACCGTATCTGGGGCTGTGAGTCAGCATCTTACCTGAACATAAAGTCAAAATGATTTAAAGGAAGGAATGTAGTCTTTTTTGAAAGGCATATACATGTCCTTGGAGAAGCTTTAAGAAAAATTGGAGTTTCTAAGCTTATGAATAGTTTATTGCATTTCAACAACTGTATTGTGAATCAATAAAACAAAAGCTAAGGACATGAGCTCAAGTTATTGATCCTTAAGTTTCAAAATAGAACAGTAGGAAAGCTATAAAAAAAAAAAAAAAGGGATTTCGGGGGGTGTGAGCAATCGTCCAAACGCAGACTAAGACATCCTGAGACACCAGGAGATGCCGGCAACTCCTCAGACATCTACTTCTGCTCATTTATTCTTCACTTTGAAAGTATCTTAAAGTTTTAATATTTATTTATGTAGTTTTGTTTTTTCAAGACAGGGTCTCACATGTAGCTCTGCCTATCCTAGAACTCACACTGTAGACGAGGCTGTCCTCAAACTCACAGAGATCCTCCAGCCTCTGCCTCTCAAGTGCTGGAATTAAAGGTATGTGCACCACTAATGCCAAGCATAAATACTTAACTTTTTGTTTTTGGAGTCAGAGTTTCACTGTGTGGTCCTGGCTGTCCTAGAGCTTGATACATAGACCAGGCTGGCCCCTATCTCACAGAAATCTGCTTGCCTCTGTCCCCTGAGCACTGGAATTAAAGGTCTAGGTCGTTTTATACAGGAATTGGTGTGGAACGGAATTTTTCAAAACTCAATGAGGTGTGTGTACGGTCCATTGGTGTCCAGCTTTAACACTTGCCTGTTCCCGTACGTGCCGTGCACCACCGCAACCCCCGCTTCTACACACTTGCTGTTGTTGGCCACGGCTTTTTCACACAGACTCACAAACTGGGAGTACAGTTCTAAGCCCTCCTCCTTTCCACAGTTACAGTGGTACTGCATGTTCCGTCCTTTCACCCTGCCCCCGAGGGTGGCTTGCGGGATGATCAGAACATCGCCAGGCAGATCGAGGATTGAGACGTGCTTGCCGGTTTCCGTTTCACTTAACTTCACATTTAACAGCGTATTAACTGGGTAAAGAAAAGAGGCAAAACATTTTTGAAGTGAAAAATAAACATGAAGGAAACCATCAATCTTTTAGTTGGTTATTAAGTTTCATATTCAAAATCTAGTTTCCAACCCCAGTCTGTAGATGTTAAAAAGGGCTTCACTAAACAACAAGCCCCAAATATACAGAACATTCTGAATGCTATACAGAAAATACCAGGGTGCTTCAAATCCGACCTGGCAGCGAGGAGCACCCGTACAAAGTTTATCCCAGAAGACCTACATTCAAAGGAGTAGCCGCACCCTGGAGCCTTAGACACTGTTGCCTGTGGGACGGACGCGTGGATGTTTGTTTCTCTGCTCCTTTCATTTCTTCTTCTTTTTTTTTTTTTTTTTTTTTGGTTTTTCGAGACAGGGTTTCTCTGTATAGCCCTGGCTGTCCTGGAACTCACTCTGTAGACCAGGCTGGCCTCGAACTCAGAAATCCGCCTGCCTCTGCCTCCCGAGTGCCGGGATTAAAGGCGTGCGCCACCACGCCCGGCCCTCCTTTCATTTCTTAAACAAACCCATTGGTTCAATTCCATTATAAACCAGTGATTTTGTAGTTTCACAATTTAAGGCAATATTAACATGGACTAACATTTCATAAATAAGGCCTATTGGGAAAATGTAAAGGTGAAATTTGTTATTAGAGATGAGAAAGTACACAAAAGATACTGTCAGCTTCTATGTATATGTCTGTGTATATGAGTAAGTATATGTAGATGTATCTGTGCATCTGTATATATGTGAATGGGATGCTGGAGAGAAGACTTGGATAGTAAAAGGACTGACTACTCTTCTAGAGGGTGGGGATTTGGATCCCGGCATTCACATGACAGCTAACAACTGTCTCTGGCTCCAGTACCAGAGGACCTGATGCCCTCTTATGGCCTCTTCGGGCAACATTTGCACATGGTACAGACAGGCAAAACAGCCATACACATAAAAACAAGTAAAATCTCACTGTCTCAAACCCAAAACAAAAACCCCATGGCAATATTTTTATAAGCATAATAAGACTATTTAACCAAATTACCACACACATTGACGTGTACCTAGAAACCTAGACTATTTCAACACTAACCATTTTGAGGTATAAACCAAGATGCCTATATCTACACTTAGATTCCACTCCCTCTACAAAGGGAAAAATGATTCTTCCTATGAAGAACAGAACAAGTAGCAAAGAAATTCTATAAACCTTATAGTCTTAGTTCGTGAACGAGACAGACCTCTGTGAGCTCCGGCTCAGCCAGGGCTACAGAGATTTTTTTTTTTTTAATTTAAAAGTATGCTTTTTAGTTTGGTTGATTTCAGTTACTGCACATCCTGCAGTAAACATCAGTAAGGACTTGGTATGGTTTCCTACTCCACATGTCATGCACTTAACATGGTAAAAAATTGGTTGGTTCCTAACCTATGCTACAAACTCATTGCTTTTCATTAACTAACACCTCTCTTTAAACACCTTTGTAATTCTCCACTGTGAACAGGTACCATCAGCCAGCAGCCCCACCAACTAATCTCAGGAAACAGGAAGTCTCCTGAACACTTCATTCCAATGGAATCACTATTTAGGTACTCAGGCCTCAGACGCCTAAATTAGCAATTCTGGATTACTGGCAATGAGCAGTAATACTCATAGACTTTCATATACCTCCCTCTACTGGCTGTAACTGAGAACTCACATACAGATATGTACAAGTAAAGACAGTACAAAGAGAAATAGAAGCAAGTTGAATTGAAATGAGACAATAATCAACAGTGTTGTAGAAACTTAAAAATTGTAAGACAGGTTATTAATCAAATACCTCCACTAGCATAGACATGAAATCAAACTTTGACAGATCCTTGATGTTAGTACAATTATACTGAAGATGAACTGAGGAAGATTCTACACATTTCTGTTTTAGCTATGATATTTCAGACTTCATGGGCATAACTGGTTAGACTCCTAATGTACGTAAGGCTTGGCTGAGCCCATGAGCAGGTGTGAGGCAGGCTTTAAGAGAACCTCCTCACACTGGCTCACTTGTGAACAGAGGGACATACAAACTAACCTCTCAACAATAAACGGTTATTTTGCTTGTACTTCAACCTGCTGAATGTGAGTCTTAGCCATACAGGCCTTTACTGAGAACGATAAACTTCTTAAACTAGTTATTAAAAGACTTAAGGTAGCATCCTCTGTGTTTTCATTCACCACAATCTTACACATGTATTTAGAGTGACCTCATAAAGAAAAAGACAGAAGCATACAGGCTTAGTCACTAAGAAACAAACTGCAAGGTTGGGTTTCATGGGTTTATTTTACCTCACTATGATTGAGACATTAAGACCATGCCACAGCTTTGCAAAGTCAATCTTTGTTTTTTTGAGACAGGGTTTCTCTGTGTATCCCTGACTTACTATGTAGACCAGGCTGACCTCGGACTCAGAGATCTGCCTGCCTCTGCCTCTCCAGGGCTGGGACTAAAGGCGTGGGCCACCACTTCCTGGCTACAAATGACCAACATTTTATTTTTGTACTTGAAGTGTCTTATTACATTCCTGTGGATAGCAAAGATAACCAGGGTAAAATACTAACTTAGGAAAACAAGCAGAATGTCTACCACCTCAACATCAGGATCTCAGAAATACCCTCTCTAACAGAAGGAGCTTTATTTCATTTTCTTAAAGCCTTCAAAGGCTCCTTATTATCCTCTAGATTCAAATTTCAAACCATTGGTTACTAGCTTTCTATCCTTACCTATCACACAGTCCTTAAGTATTGTTTTCATGCGTTGACAAAGTTGTCAGCAAAGTCTGGCATGTAAGCATAAAATTTCCTCTACTAGTTGACTTTTGGCTAAGGTGTCATGACTGCGTTATCTGCCCACGAGTTTCACTTTCATTCCTGCTCTTGGCTAGGTTAATTTCTGTGAGCTCTGACTATCCATCTACATTGCTTTTCTCTGTAGCATGTCTTGCTTTCTTGTTCAGGCTGGTCTCCAATCCTAGGATCAAGGGATTCCCTTGCCTCAGCGATATGAGTAGCTGCAACTATAGGTACATGCTACTATGACCAGCTTAAATTTCTTATTAATCTAACCAATATGTACTATATTTTACTAATGAGGAGCATATAGGCCACCTCCAAGCTTAGGAATAATTCCATTATTTTAGAATTTTTCTTGAGCATAATTTTTGAACCAAATACTACCTTTTTTTTGTTTTGTTTTGTTTTTTCTTCTCACTCTGACGCTGCTCTCTCTAGCCCCACTCCCTCTGGCTCTGCTTGCTCAGGGCCAAAGAATTATTTATTTATTACATGTAAGTACACTGTAGCTGTCTTCAGACACACCAGAAGAGGGCATCAGATCTCATTACAAATGGTTGTGAGCCACCATGTGGCTGCTGGGAATTGAACTCAGGACCTCTGGAAGAGCAATCAGTGCTCTTAACTGCTGAGCCATCTCTCCAGCCCCAAATACTACTTTTTAACTATGATGACTCAGTATGTCTGAGCCTATGGAATTATCTATCATAAGGAATGTGCAGGAACATGGACTGCATACGATCCTGGAAAGCTGTAACAAGTTAGTTATTCTTCTGTGATCCTTGCGCATTTACTGTTTCTTCTGTCCTCAGAGGACGACGGATGGCTTTATGGGTTTATTTTACCTAATTTGGGGTATTAACACTAATTTTAGTTCAGGAACGAGGAGAACTATATTTATATTTTTATATAAAAATCTACACAAATGGTTGCTATAAATTCTCCTCTATCAATGATATAAGCCTGAATGGTCCAGATTTGATTAGACACAGATGCAGTAATACATTGTTCTTTAATGTCCATTAGGGGTGCTCTTATCTGATGAGGAGAGGGAAGGGACCACGGTGGTATGAGAGGAACAAGAGAGGGGTAATAGGAAGTAAAGAAGGTCAAGTTGATGATAAACGTCTAAAAACCTATCATTTTGTAAAATGCGCGCGCGCGCACACACACACAGGGAGTGTGATAAAGAAAGTGGATCTCCGGGGCTGGTGAGATGGCTCAGCAGGTAAGAGCACCCGACTGCTCTTCTGAAGGTGAGAAGTTCAAATCCCAGCATCCACATGGTGGCTCACAACCATCTGTAACGAGATCTGGCGCCCTCTTCTGGAGTGTCTGAAGACAGCTACAGTGTACTTACATATAATAAATAAAATAAATCTTTAAAAAAAAAAAAAAAAAGAAAGTGGATCTCCGTGGCCACTGTACTCTCACAACCTTCTGTACTCTGGGCAGAACTGTGCTGTACAGAAGGGCTTATGTGTCTATCTTCTAAAGCAGTCTATAAGCCATTTACAATACTGTGATGTGTTATAAGAGTCCCATCATATGCACATTCTTTAAAATTCACAATAAGCAGCATGATTAACACAGTAGCACAGTTTGGAATCATGCTTCCTGGGGGTGCACAGACGGCTCAGCACTTAAGAGCTGCTGCTGCTGCTTTTCCAGGGGGACCTAAGTTCAATTCCCAGTGGCCACAGGGCAGCTCACAACTCTCTGTAACTCCAGTTCCAGGGGATCTTATGCCCTCTTCTGGCTCTTGAGGGCATCAAGCATGTATGTGGTAAAAGAAAAGAAAGAACAAACCACCCACCCACCACCCCATGTTCCTTGAGCTGGGCCTGCAATCCCAGCTAATTCAGAGGCTGTAGCATAAAGACTGCATGCCCAATACCTTTCCGGGATGCAGAAGGAACTGAAGGTCAACTGTGGTCAAGACTTTAAGTTTTTTTTGTTTAAATTAAAAAACTTATTAGTTTACAAAGAGTTAGGTCTTATTACAGCATTTTTTATTCAACGCTTTTTTTCCTTGGAGGTTTGTTGCTAAAAAGGGCTTAGGATACAGTGCAGTGGTGGAGTACTTTCCCATCATGCTCTAGGCCCTGGCTTCAATGCATAGCACTATAGCAAAACAGAGAGGAAAAAGTCAAAATAAATTATGCTTCTTAGCTGAGGTTCTAGGTCAGTGTAGAGCGCTTGTTTAACATGTACAAGGTCAACCCCAAGCCCTTAAAAACAAAATAAGATCCCACCGAAAACCAACGCAGTGCGGTTTTGAGCATTTTGGTTCGGCTGCTCACGAGCAGTTCTATCTTTGCTCCTTTACTTGTCCCACATCAGAATGAGTTTCCGCACACCATCCTCATGCCCCACTCGCTGGGAGAGGGGAGAAAACACATACCCATTTTGGGGAGAAGTTCTGTGTCAGCTCCCTTGAAGAAACACACATAGATCACCAGTCCTCTCCGAATCTGTGAGAAATGACCACAGGAATCTCAGATTAGGAAGGAATCTACAGATGTAGACACAGCGCAATGGGAAGCACTCCACAGTGTCTGCGAGCTAACTCGGGCTAACAGCCAAGGGAATCAGGAGAGTCTTGAATCCTAAGTAAATTATGAGAAACAAAACAATCTTTGCCAAGTCTTAATCACCATGCTTATTTAAAACGTTACAATACAGTCAAGAGGGGTGAAGATTACAAACCACGCCTGCATTTGTTTCTGAGCCTCCCCCAAACCCTGCCAGGCCCACAGAAAGAGTTACAGGCTGACTTATTCAATATCAAAGGATCCTCCTTTTACCACACGGGGCACTTGAATAAGCAACAGTGCTATTAGTGTCCTCTGATGCTACTTTTTATTTTCCCCTAAGTCATTTATTTAAAGAGAGTGGTATTTCCACATAGGGTCTTGTCTTATTTTTACAAATTCCAGGAACTGTTCAATTGCTTTTTCTGTTATCGTGGTCAATGCCTGAAGAATACCCAACGATTGGGCTTTGAAAATTACATTTATGATAAGCTCTATAGGAAACGGTTGGTTATTATCAGGAATATACACTGTCTCATTTTACATAATGACTTGAATATTTGTTTACTAGTTCCTGTAAGACAGTCTACAAGAAAATAAGCAAGTGATAAATGACTTCGTTGCTACCACTGAGGGGAATCGATTGTACGCTAATTTCCTTGGATTACTTAATTCAGAAGCCACCACAAAGATTAAATGAATTAATAACTGCAAACTGCCTAAAACAGTGCTGAGCTCACGGTAAATACGACCCAGGTGTTTATCAAACGCTATATAAAAATAAATGGAAAGGCAGACACACAGCTACATTTCATGCTTTAACTTCCAAAGCTTTATACATGTTTGGGACTCAATTTCACTGTTGGCAACATTAAGTTCAACTATATCTTTCTGGTTCTAATGGTTTTCTGTGTAAATATAGCTAGCTCTGCACTCATACTTGAATTACCTGGGAAAAGATTTTAGTTTAACTATGTGCACTTGTGTGTCTGTGTACAATGGCAGGTGTCTGTCCCGCCTAGAGGAGGGCATCAGATCCCACGGAGCTGGAGTTACAGGTGGTGGTCAGAGCAGCTCCGCTCGGCGGGATAATGGAATCTAAGGATCTACTGGCGGTGAGAGTCCCTGAACATCCTGAGAATCGTTCGGCGAGGTGGCTTACGCTGTTACCACAACACAATATACTAAGGCAGAAATATCATCCGCAGGCTGAGGGCTGCAGAGAACACCAGTCGGGCACAGGCCACCACCAGACCCAAGACCAAAGAGACAGGGTGGGCAGACGGAAAGGGACAAGCTCTTCATCCCACGAGAGATGACAGGAATACCCGCACGGTTCCGCAGATAGGGCCTGGCGTTACCTCCACCCACTGCGCCGCAGCGTCTCCATCGGCCGGGCGCACTTGCAGGCGAGCGTGCAGGCACTGCTGCAGGAGCGCGCGAGCCTGGGCCGCACGACCACCGTCCGCCATGGCGCGGGCCCGCGCTGCGCATGCTCGGATAGGCTCCTCCCACTGCTCGTGGTTCCACCCTAAGAAGGCGGGGCCTCTGCCTGGCTCTCCGGAGTCCCGGATGAAGTCCCCTTTGAAGTTGCAGTCTCTCGGAGAGTTTTTGTTTAGAGATCTCTGTCTCTCCTTCTCTCCCTCCTTCTTTAACTTAATCTCATCCTCGAATGCCTTATTTTTAGTTTTGTTTTTGGAGGTAGGGTCTCATAGAGCCGGGGTTGGTCACAATAACCACGTAGCTGAGGCTGACCTTGAATTGCCTCCTCCTCCCAATTGCAGGAATTACAGGAGTGCCCGCCCACAGCCCCACCCCCACCCTACCCCATCCTGCTCTGCTTTATAGCTTTTGAAGAAACATTTTTCATTTCAGAAAGCTTAGGTTTCCAGGTATTGGAAAGAATGTAAATCAGAGTTCAATTCATTCTGTTTATTATAAAGACATAACTAGAATGAGATCAATTGATCTCAAAGCAGGCAGAGAGGGAACTTAACCTATGGGTGGGGGACCGATGCATCTATCCAAGGGAGCACCCAAGACTATTGGAAAACACAGAGATTTACATTTTATTCATAACAGTAGCAAAATTACAGTTATAAAGTAGCAATGAAAATCATTTTATAGCCGGGCAGTGGTGGCACACGCCTTTAATCCTATCACTTGGGAGGCAGAGGCAGGCAGATTTCTGAGTTCGAGGCCAGCCTGGTCTACAGAGTGAGTTCAAGACAGCCAGGGCTACACAGAGAAACCCTGTCTCAAAAAACCACCACCACCACCACCACCACCACCAAAAACATTTTATGGTTGGGGGTCATGACAACCTGAGGAACTGTGTTAAAGGGTTGCAGCATTAGCAAAGTTGAGAACCACTGAACTTTCAAAATATATCTTGCCCTCTGACTTAGGGTTTTATTTCTGTGAACAGACACCATGACCAAGGCAAGTCTTATAAAGGACAGCATTTAATTGGGGTTGGCTTACAGGTTCAGAGGTTTGGTCCAGTATTATCAAGGTGGTAGTATGTCAGTATCTAGGCAGGCATGGTGCAGGCAGAGCTGAGAGTTCTACATCTTCATCCAAAGTCTACTAGTGGAAGACTAACTCCCAGGCAGCTGGGATGAGAATCTTAAACCCATACCCACAGTGGCACACGTACTCCAACAAGGTCACACCTCCTAATAGTGCTACTCCCCGGGCCAAGCATATACAAACCATCACATCCACTCAAAGCAGTGCTGTCTCTTATATCAGAAATGCCACAAATCATTCCATACTTGTGGAAGGGTGTTTATAAGCTATATGAATGCATTTTGGGGGGGGGCAACCAATTCTTTTTTATTTTAACTTTTCATTTATACACATTTTAATTAAAATATAGTTATATCACTTTCTTCCCCCAACCTGTCCCAAGTCTCTTCCCCCAACTTCTTTTATTTTCCCTCACTTGCATTAATAAACTTTTTTCTTCAGTTATTATAGTTACATTATGTATGTACAAATATACGAATATAACCTATTGAGTCTGTTTTTGTTTTTGTGTGTATATGGTCTCAGAGCTGATCTCTTTGTATTGGGTGACATTTGTAGGAGAGGTTAATTCTCTTTCCGTACAGTCATTAACTGCTTTCAGTTCTTTGTCTAGGGGTAGAATCTATTGAGATGTCCTATTGTCTTTGTTCAGGCTTCTTTTATGCAACCGCTTCTATGAGAGATTGTTTTGCAAGCAGACATTCTGGTATTCTAACTCTTCCAATTTTTCTGCTTCCTCTTCTGAGATGTTCCTTCAGTGATAGATGCAAGAGCATCTGTGATATAGATGTGAAGTGATGTAGAGGTAGCTATGGGGCCAGGCTTCCCACAATCCTTTGATCTCCAAATTGTGTCCAGTTGTGGTTCTCTGTGACAATTCGCATTGGCTGTTAAGAGACGCTTCCATGATGAGTGGTGATAGTTACATTTACCCATGGTTATAAGGATACGACTTAGAATGTAATTAGAAATTATGTTGCGCTAGCACAGTTATGCCATGTAGTAGATTCTCTTCTAAGACCCGTGACCTCACCGGGCATGGTGGCGCATGCCTTTGATCCCAGCACTTGGAAGGCAGAGGCAGGCAGATTTCTGAGTTCCAGGCCAGCCTGGTCTACAAAGTGAGTGAGTTCCAGGACAGCCAGGGCTACACAGAGAAACCCTGTCTTGAAAAACAAAAACAAACAAAAAGAAGATCCGTGACCTCACTACACACGGAAAGTTTGGCTAGGTTCTAGCAAGAATGATTTCCTACTTATCCAGTGGGCTTTGAATCCAATTAGGCAACTGTTGGTTACAACTGCCTTGGGAGTGCTGCCGTTTACTGCATCTTTGTGGCTATCTTGCCTCGCTGGTCACTGCTGTGGTTCATACATGTCACTGCTGGGCAGGGCAGTAAATTGCTTCTCTCCTTTGGCAGCTTGCACAGCGTTGTCTGGTAGCGTGGAAGCTAGCCACAGGAAGGAGGCTTTCAGGTCAGATACAGCTCGAACAGTCTGAGTCCTGTGTGTTAAGTGTAAAGTGCCTTCAGCAAGAGACTTTCCTTCAGCCTTTGAGAGGTATCCAGGGCAACCACAACAGTTTATGTTGTTTTGGAATTCCTTGGAATGCCGTGATTTTATTATTTTACATTTACCTAAAATTATACACAATAAGCATAACTGCATTTATACATGTACACATATATCATATACATATACATGCATCTATATTTAATTTCTACCTCTATATCTTAAAGAAAGTCATGCTACTTGGGCTGACAGTGCTCTTCAGAAGAACCACAGACTCACCAACCCCTCAAGCCCAGGCAGGAGACGTCTCCTTCTTAGTGGAGGAGAGCATTTCTTTAGAAACTATCCTTGGTAGGAATATCCTTATCGCAGAGTGTGCTCGCTCCCCAGTCACTGAATTTGATACTTATACAGTCCTGCAACATTTTCTGATGTACACAATGACTTCGAATCCTGTGGTCCATTTTCCTTAAGAACTTATTAAAATGTAAATAAAAGTAAACAGGGCTTGGTTTTCTTTCCCACGAAATCTATTCCGTTAAAGTGCATAAGGATTAGCATTCCTTTCTCAGAGACGCGGAGGGTTTAGCGGGCAAATAATAGTGTTACCCTGATTGCATTACTCAGGTCATTGATTTGGGCTCAGTTGGAGCAATATATTCATGTCTGTTGTTTTAGAAGATGACATCACTGACGGTGCGGCTGTCCATACAAAGTAGTGTGGCTGGAGAAAATAATGCATGCATAATCAGTAGTCCTTTGTATATAAACTGGAGTTGTTTGCTGGCTAGTTATCTTGCAGCCTCCCTAACACTTTTAGTAAAAAGAAAATGAAAAAAATCTCACTTTATCTCTGATGGCTGTGTCACAGGGACCCCCACACTGGTTGTCTTTTGTGTAGTACTCATAAGTTGAAGTGTTCATGCCTGCACCTGTATGTCACTGTAACTATTGAGTCTGTACGCTGCCACTCAGATTCCAGTTTTACAAATTGAAAGGAACATTGCTATAGAGACCCAAGCTGTGATCCGGAGTTACTGAAGACTCTGGTGTTTATTCGTATGTGAGTGCTGGAGATAGGGGGAGCTGTTACCAGTAGGATGCATAGTTCCCCAGGGTCTCTGTGCAACAAGGAGCAAAGGGAAGCTATTTCTGTGCTTAGATAGTGTTTGGTTGTTAATGGTTAGTGTCTCAAAAAAAAAAAATCACCAGTTACTTTTAACTTTGCCATTGGGTGAGAATCTCTTAGGCTGAGAATGTTAGTTAAAAAAAAAAAAAAATCTGGCCACTTATTCTTCTCTTCTGCCTGCAGAGGGCAGTAAGGAGTAGACATTAAAGAAAGCACCTTCTGTGTTTTGTAAAAACTGTTCCCACAAAGAATTCATGGAAGTAGGATGTGCAGGCGATGGGATAGCAAAATTTGAATAAAGCAATAAAGAATAAAGAAAATTAAATTGCATTAGAAAGTTACACTAGAGTATGTTTACTAGTTTTTTGTTTTGTTTTGTTTTGTTTTTCGAGACAGGGTTTCTCTGTATAGCCCTGGCTGTCCTGGAACTCACTCACTTTGTAGACCAGGCTGGCCTCGAACTCAGAAATCCGCCTGCCTCTGCCTCCCAAGTGCAGGGATTAAAGGCGTTCGCCACCACCGCCCAGCTGTACATTTACTAGTTAAGATGGTAGTTTTTGACTGGAATTTTGATATAGTTCATAGGGACACTTTGCTTTTTGAGACAAGGTCTCATAGTCTAGGCTGACCTCAACCCACTATGTACCAGAGGATAACCCTGAACTCTTGATAGTATTCCTGATCCTCCTGCCTCCACCTCCTGAGTATTGGGACCACAAGTGTGCTTGTGTGGTGCTGGGGACAGACTGAACCCAGGGCCCATGCAAGCTGGACAAGTGCTCTACCAACTGACTCCATCCCAGTCCTTCATCTTAATTTCCAAAAGTCAAACGGTCATGTGCATCCCATTTAATCTCCAGGTGAAGCAGGTTGGACAATTAACTTCAGAGAAATTAACTTCAGAGATAGAGGGAAAATAAAGCATCAGTCAGCTTTAGAGGAAGACTGTCATACAATGGCTGTAGGTCTGTCTGCTTTGCCTTGTGGACATGTAAGAAGTTACTTTTGGATGTCTGAGAGATGGATCAGTGGTTCAGAGCACTTACTACTCTTGGGGAGGACCCAGGTTTGTTTATGAACACCCACATGGTGGCTCACAACCATCTGTAACTCCAATTCCAGGGACTATAATGCCCTCTTTTGGCCTTCTTACACACAGCACACATTTAGTGTATGTATGTATATGCAGGTTAACACACACACACACACATGCATGTGTATATATATATATATATATATATATATATATATATATATATATAATTTTTAAAAATAAGTATTATTTTAAAGGAAGGAAGAAATTACCTTTTGGACAAGAATGATTTTCAAACAGCTACAATATTAAAAGGGGCCATATGGATAATAAGTCAATTGTGTGTGAATTCTATATCCCCTGTGATGGTGTAATAATTGATGAGGACTTGTTTTCAGTTGCTTAATTCATTCAGCTTGGTCATCCCACATTCTACCATTCAAAAGTAGTTCGCAAACAGGAGAGGCCCGGGAAGCACTTCTAAAAAATCTTGTGCAGTTGGTACCCAGTTTCCTGGTCCTAGAGAAGGAGAGATGTGGACAGGAAACAGAATCTGCTTCCTAGTGCTCAGGGTAACTGGAGGTCACCAATGATTTATCTCCAAAGTGAGCCTCTTACCTGCAGCTCTACAGACAGCTGTGCTAATAAGAAGTGCAGCTGGAAGAGGTGCCCCTGTTTTACAGAAAGCAGGTGGACTCTGCCCTTCCACTTCAAAGCCTAGAGAAGTTTTCTTTATCAGTGCTTAGGAAGATGATGTGGCGATGAGAAATTGGTTCATGTGAACTAAAATACATAGAAGACTGGAGTAGAATCAGAATTCTAATTTAGTTGTGAATAATAAGATGTACTGCCGTGACAGGGAGTGAAAAAAATCTCACATAGGGCACGATTAGCATGTCTCACTCTCCAAGCGCAGGATACGGGAGCATACTCCGACTGTCTCTATTAGCTTGCTGTAGGAAGTACTCAAAAGCCCCGTGTGATGACACAGACGTTAGCATGGTGCTCGGTGGATGAAGAATCAGAGCAAAGGATGGAGAAAAAAAAAAACCACCTGTATTTCTGCAGTGAACACTTAAATATGACCCTAAGTACTAACAATGAAAAACAAGAAATCCACTCAACCATGTCCTTACAGAAAATGTGGTATCAGATTGTTTAGGGTAATTTCTTTTTTCTTTCTTTCTTTTTTTTTTCTTTTTTCTTTTCTTTCTTTCTTTTTTTTTTTTTTTGTTTTTTTTGTTTTTTGTTTTTTTTTCAGACATGGTTTCTCTGTGCAGTCCTGGCTGTCCTGGAACTCACTCTGTAGACCAGGCTGGCCTTGAACTCAGAAATCTGCCTGCCTCTGCCTCCCAAGTGCTGGGATTAAAGGCATGTGACACCACTGTCCGGCCTAGGGTAATTTCTTAAATTGTCTCTTGATTAAAAAAAAAAAAAAGAATGTCTCAATCCAACTCCAAAATAAGAACAAGTCCTCAGAGATAAGGCAGGTCCAGTATTCTCTCTGGATATTTGTACTCTGCTAAAGATTCGTCTGTGACCTTGGCTTACTTCACAGGGTCCTAAGGAATTCTCTCACCTAGGTGTTTGAGAAGTACCGCATAACAGGATAACTCCAGGGATAGGCTCTTTCAAGAGATGTAGAGTATTCTATATTATTGATCAGAGATGCTATTATTTAGAGATCAAAAGAGCAAACAGCAAGGCTACTTTTTCTTCTTTTCTTGTTCTTTAAAAAAAATGTGTACCAATATTTTGCCTGCCTGTGCACCTTGTGCATGTCTGGTGCCTGAGGGCCCAGAAGAAGGCATCAAGTCCTCTGGCACTAGAGTTAGACATGGTTGTGACCCACCATGTGGGTCACAGGACTTGAACCAAAGTCCTTCGGAAGAGCAGCCATTGATTTTAATCACTGAGCAATTTTCCCCTGCACCCAAGGTTACTTTCCTTTCTTGAAAAGTGAAAGGCCAAACCAAGACTTTGATTGATTGATTGACTGTGAAGTTTCTACACATGAAAGTGTCTTTAGGGACTTTGGAAGAAACCGTTCTATATTCACTCTGCGATATAAAACAAATTCTATGCAATGGCAGAAGAAGTCTTGGTTTGGGAAGAAATTCAGAGCATCTGTCCTGACAGGAAGCAGATGGCACAGTTTAGAGGGGTGGCTGAAGAGAGTTGAATGATGGGACCAGTAAGCAGTCAGGTGAAAGGTTAAACCAAACCAGTGTGGGATAATGAAGGACCAGGGATAGCAACAGGAGATAGCCGTCATGATTCTGGGAGACTCAAGAGGAAGGGGAAATTTCTTCAAGGCCCAGCAACATAAACATCCAGCACATAAACGTGGTGATTCCCTGCTCCTCCCATTTGGCTTTCTGTCGTCTCTTCCATTGACTGGACCCAGCTAGAAGGCAGAAAATGGGAGCTGATAGATCTGGTAAAAAGAAAACTATGCAGCGAGGAGCGAGTGGGTCTGAGAGGGCTCCTGGAGATGTGTACTGGCTAGTTTTGTGTCAACTTGACACAGCTGCAGTTATCACAGAGAAAGGAGCTTCAGTTGAGGAAATGCCTCTATGAGATCCAACTGTAAGGCATTTTCTCAATTAGTGATCAAGGGGGAAAGGCCCCTTGTGGGTGGGACCATCTCTGGGCTGGTAGTCCTGGGTTCTATAAGAGAGCAGGCTAAGCAAGCCAGGGTAAGCAAGCCAGTAAGGGACATCCCTCCATGGCTTCTGCATCAGCTCCTGTTTCCTGCCCTGCTTGAGATCCAGTCCTGACTTCTTTCAGTGATGAACAGCAACGTGGAAGTGTAAGCCAAATAAACCCTTTCCTCACCAACTTGCTTCTTGGTCATGATGTTTGTGCAGGAATAGAAACCCTGACTAAGACAAGATGATTCAGAGAGACAGCTGCTCCGGCATATTTATTTCCACAACAGGAGGAGACAAACATTTACTTTACATCCCCTTGCAAAATATACCCCTTGCTTCTAGATACCCAGATTTCTAATTACAAAGTGGTATTTTGTAAAAACAGTTTGGCCTGTACCTATATAGAGTAATTATTTTACTTTAGGAATACAGAACAATTATCCACCGATGTCAATCAGATAATGCTAACAAAAGTATATTTATAAAAAACGACAATGGAAAGTTTCTGTCAATTGTGCAACACATCAGCATCTCAAAGATGCTTCGGATAGTTCCATTTGGCCCATGCACATTTCACTTTGGGAGATTCTTGTTAATGGTCCATCGGAAGGTAGTTGTCCACTAGGGGACCTGAAAGCAAGCTATGGAGGGCCCATATGAATTCTGACCTCTAGACATTTGACATCCGCATGAAGATTTATTTGTATTTTCAGTGCTAGAGACCCTCTCCAGACTTGGCCCTGGCAAAATAAGAGTTCTGCCACTGAGCCACGCCCACAGCATTCTGCCACTGAGCCACGCCCACAGCATTCTGCCACTGAGCCACGCCCACAGCATTCTGTCACTGAGCCACGCCCACAGCATTCTGCCACTGTGCCACACCCACAGCATTCTGCCACTGAGCCGAGTCATGCCCACAGCTCGATGCGCAGTAATGAGAGTTTGTGAGCTAAAGTCCAAGGACAGCAGTCCAATCACAGCCATTTTTTTTTTTTTTCTGCATGGCGGCTTCTTACTTTAGGCAAAGACTGAGGCGGGTTTGTGTGTGTGTGTGTGCCGGGTCTGGGAGTAGGGGTGTCCCAGTTAACACCCCTAAGCCCCCTAACCCCCACGCCCTCCCACCCCCGTGTAAAGACGAGGTCTAGAAAAATGGTAGCTCTTACTTTAGAGATGAAATGATTTGTAAAACAAGGAGGGGCATAGATTTTAGTTTAGAATTTGATACTGACTTTTTCTATGTTGTTTAACTTATGTTTTAAAGGCCTGTTTTATTATTGCATTTATCTGCGGGTGTGTTGCTAGGTATTGTAATATTGCAAATGATTTTAACCCTAAGGCAATGATGTATGTCTCTGGCAATCTGTAGGATTTTCCTATGGTGGGCTGATAAATTACCTTGATCTTTGGCTTTTTAGTTTATAGTGTTGTGATAACTTAGTAAAGCCTGCCAGGATTTTTAGAGTATATGCATATGTCTGTTAGCCTTTCCCAAGCCAGCATAGCCCGTTTTAGAATCTTGGCGCCTGTAACTCTTTCAGAAGTAAAATTATGAACGACTACAAACTGGGCCAAAGAGATTTCTGGCTATACTTTCAGTGGATGTTGGAGCTCTGAGAAGTAGTTCTTGATCCTGTAGTGGTGTATAGAATTTGTCTGCAACCAGAATAGCTTCTAATTTGGTAGAGATTTTTCAAATTATTCCTATCTGCATGTAAAACTGTCTGCAGTAGAATGCTACCCTGTGGACACTGACTGGTGAGGTTTTTTTGTCTGTTTGTTTTTATTTTTTGTTTGTTTTGCTTGTTTTTATTTCTGTTGGTTTTAGATCTACTGCTAACCTCATTTTCGGCATTCGTTGACTTACACCTTGATTCTATTTCTCATTTTTTTAAAGGAATAAATTCGAATTTCAAAAAAAAAATTGCAGAACAGGAGAGATGGCTCAGAGGTTGATAGCACTAACTGTTCTTCCAAAGGTCCTGAGTTCAATTCCCAGCAACTACATAATGACTCACAATCATCTATAACAAGGTCTGATGCTCTCTTCTGGCATGTAGGCATATATACAGACAGAACACTGTGTACATAATAAATCAATCTTTAAAAACAAACAACAACAACAAAATTGCAAAATTAGTTTAGAGAGCTTTCAGGTATCCTTACCCATTTTCTCAGATTCCAACCAAGCATATCCAGTTACTACGTTTGACACACTGAAGAATCACCTCTCCATAATTTATTTGGATTTCTCTGAGTGAAGGAACCATCCTGTATTGGCTTAACTTCCTGTTCCACTTTACACTTAGTTACCAAGTTTCTCTAGGCTGTAGCAATATCAGACCTTCTTTAATTTTTAAAAAATGAATTAAAATAAAATGTTTTTAAAAACTAAAAAAATTAGTTTAACCTGTATGAATGTTTTATAACATGTGTATGCCTGGTGCTGGGGGAGTCCAGAAGAGGATATCAGGCTCCCTGGAACTGGAGTTACAGATGTCTGTGAGCCACCATGTGATGCGGGTGCTGAGAATTGAACCCAGGTCTTCTGGACAGCCCTGGCTGTCCTGGAATTCACTTTGTAGACCAGGCTGGCCTCGAACTCAGAAATCCACCTGCCTCTGCCTCCCAAGTGCTGGGATTAAAGGCATGTGCCACCACGCCTGTGCTCTTTACTACTGAGCCATCTCTCTCTACATCCCTGGGCCTTCTTGTTTTTAAATGCATGTTTGTGTATGTGTGGGTGGGTGGGTGGGCATGTGTGTGGAGGTTTGCATGCTCATGGAGGCTGAAGGACTACTTCAGGTGTCATCCTCAGAAACCCATCCAATGTCTTTGCGATAAGGGGCTTGCCAATTAGAATAAGCTGGCCTAACAGTGAGCTACAAGGACCCTTCTGTCTCTCCATGCTGGCTAGTTGTTGTCAATTTGACACAGGTTGGGTCATTTGGGAAGAGGAAACTTCAACTGAGAAATCAGATTGGCCTCTTGGCAAGTGTCTGCACTCTCCTGGATCAGTCTGGCTCCCTGCCTCTGTAACAGGAGAAAAGGAATAGCAAATAAGAGTTTTAAAAATATTGCCCTAAAGTACAGAAGGCAGCAAAAAATTTCCAACACAGGCAACCATATTTTATCCCATGGTATAAAAGTGTCCACAGGGGCTGGAGAGATGGCTCGGAAGTTAAGAGCATTTACTGTTCTTGCAGGGGACCTGGGTTCACTTCCCAGCACCCACATGGCGGCTTGTAACTTTCCGTAATTTCAGTTCCAGGTGAACCAATGCCCTCTCCTTGCCTCTGGGGGCACCAGGCATACACATGGTATGTAGACATACATATAGACAAACGTTCATATATAAAACAAGAATAAGTCTTTCTATAAAGGTACCTTCCGTGGGGATGGGTTGGTGATGTTGTCTATATAGAGCCATGAGGTTTGCTATTTGTTCTTTTACTTCTGCTTGCTCATTCTGTCGTTTCTGCTGGATGTTGAAAGTGCCCAGTTTGAGGCGTTTCTCTCTGCTTTGTTATTTCTCAACCTTTGCTTTTGACACACCCAGTAAACTCACACATGGGCTCCAGAGTTGGCTCAACGGTTAAGAGCACTGACTGCTCTTCTGGAGGTCCCGAGTTCAAATCCCAGCAACCACATGGTGGCTCACAACCATCTGTAGTGAAGTTAGATGCCCTCTTCTGCTGTGTCTGAAACAGCTACAGTGTACTTACATATAATCAATCAATCAATCTTTAAAAAAATAAGCTCACACATGCTTGAAATCCAAGTCATGGCTATTGTAGATCATTCTCCATGTGGAGCAACTTCTTCCCAGTAACTTACCTCCCCTGCCCCCCACTTTCAGTTTTGAGTTTCTGTGTAATTAGGGCTGCTTTTACTAATCAGTGTAGGGATATTTACTGGAGCATGGACAATTTGCCAGTGGCAACCAGTGGTCGAATTTGCCAATTACATCAGTCAAGAAAATGACTCTTGTTCCCCAGCGGTTATTTATTGTCAATAGTTTTACAAATATTAATTGTCTTGTATTTTTTAGAATTAAGCAGGCATTCAGGTTAAAAAAAAAGTTTCAGAATGTTTTGCCCCACCCCATGGGTAGGTTACATTGCAGCCAGAAGGTAACTATAGCTCATATTTGTCTTATTTGAACAGGGTTGCCCAAGATGGCCACCCATCTACTTCTTAGAAGAGTAGCTTACAGCCTATTCACACATCAAGCCAGGCTACACTCTGTTGTGTACTAAGAAAAGCCCAGGGCCAAACTCAAAGTATGTACAAAGGCAGCTTAAAGCAAACTCAACATTCGGGGCATCATCAATAATCAGAATGTACTTTATACATGCCATTCTGAGAAAGTCTATTTACAAATTTTTTTAAATTAGGAAATTCTTTCCAAATTAATGCAATTCTTTCTAAATTGACCCTTGCCCTGGTCAGAGAGGGGGTGTTAGAAGGGAAGGCTATGCTTTATAGTCATTTAATGGCTGTGCCCATGTTAACAGCACACACCCACTCAGAACTTCACTCCCATGGGTAACCTTTGCTGCCCATGATGCAAAGCCATCCCAGATGACCCCTATAGGAGAGAGTGAGCAAGGGATGCATGTCTTTGGCTTATTCAGGACAGGGAACATGGTGATGGGTACTTGTGTACGTGACGGTTTGCAAGGTGGTTGAAACATGTCTGGTACACAGACTTGAGTGCTCTTACAGGCTACAATGGACATTTTTTTTTGACTTGGTTGTGTTGGAAGGTGACTGCTGCTGTTAACATTTCCTTGCTTTCTTTCACCAAGAGCTCAGGGAATTGAAGGTTGACTTAGTGGGTTATCGTGGTAAGATGAGTCTCAGTCTTTGGCTTTCCTTCTTGCCACCTTCATTTTCCACCCAGTGGAGATAAGGCAAGACACTCAAGGAAAATGCCTGCAGGACTCTGAGCTTAGTAGTCAAATCTCCTGTATGGCCCAGTGAGTGATGGGATGAACAGGTGGGAATTGCTGACTTCCACAGATTATGAAGGCTTGAATAGGTACATTAGTGGGGTCTACTAAGAACCCAGAGCTCTAGGGGTCTCTTGGAATCTTCTAGGTCACAGAGGACCACTTAGAATCAAATTTGATTTGACATGTAGAAAAATGTAATGGACCACTTGAAATTTCATTTTTTACCTTTATGTGTCTGAGTGTATGTGCCCTTCCTACATGTAGGAACCTGCAGAGAACAGAAGTACTTGGTCCCCTAGAACTGGAGTTACCCATGCTTGTGAGCTACCATACAATGCTGGGCTTTGAACTTGGATCCTTGTAAGAGCAGTCAGTGCTCTTAAACACTGAACCATCTCTCCAGCATGTAATGAACAATTCTTTTTATATGCTGAGAGTTCTGCATATAAGTTTGATTCTTATAGTAAAGTAAACATATGGCTTACTGACTGAATAATAGAAACTGTAGCCGTGAATTGTGCACCCATACCTAAATCTCAGGGGCATTTGCCTGAGATGGCGATGGAGAGCAATCTTATCTGACTCCTTGCTTGTTTGGTCACATAGGTCAAGGAAGCCAGAGTCAGACTATTGGTCTTAAAGTTGAAGTGGCTCTATATCATGTAAACAGATATTTCTCAGTTTATGCCTTGCCCTGTAAGACTCCATTTTACAAACAGATTTGACTTAATTTGAGGTTAGAAGGTGATTGCACCAGAATGGGAACATGAACTTGTACCACTCACCTAACACAGATTGATAAATGGCTTATTGTAGGAAGCCACGACGGCTCCGGGGAAAGCCGCCACCCAGCGGCTCTGGGAAAGCCTCCGGGCTCTGGGAAAGCCTCCGGCTCCCCACCATTACAAGATGGCGGGGGACTGGCCGGCTGTCAGGGAAGAGAGCCTAGTGTGCATGCGCAGCTCTCTTCAGGCTCTCCTCAAATGATAGCCCCCCTCCCGAACGGGCAATATGCAAATGAGGCACAGCTTGTTGCACCAATGAACAGGCTATATGCTAATGAGGTGTAGCTTGGTGCACCAATCCGCACCCTCCCCCTTCCCTGGGAGAGTATAAAAGCAGCAGCTCTGCTGCTGTCCAGGGTCCTGGGAATCTACTATCAAGGTGTTCCAGAATAAAGCTGACTGAGAAGGTCCTGGTGGTGGCGTGACTTTCTTCTGGTCGAGGGAGGCGCGTCGCAGCTTATTCCTGAGGCAATAAGAAAGGTGACACTATAAATTTATTGGTATTAATTGGGACTGTGGAGGTATATGAGACATATTTAAAATTATATCAGGAAAACTGCAGTCAAGAACCTGTAAGGAACACGAGGCCAAGGAAAGTGTGTTACACTCTTACCTAGACTCTGTATGAAGGATGACTTCTCAGGGTCCTATCACCTCTGGGTAGATTTTTCTGACCCAGCAAGTGAGTTTCTCATCTCCACACTGGCTGCTCTCTTGCTTCCAAAGCTCCTCTCTAGACAAATGGTGTATTACCTTTGGGGCCAACAAACTTTGCTTCAGGTTTGACCTCTAACTATAGCTATATCTTATTTTTCCTTTCAGGCCACAATAAAAATGTCTAATATTTTAAATACTGTGATGAGCCACTTCTCCTGGGTGTGAAGTTGACTAACGAAACTCCCATCAACCTGTGAATGAAACTCACCCTTCTTAAAAGGTCTATTTGCATTTTAATAGCAACTCTTTAGCACACATTAATTTCCAATTGGCAGAGTGTGTAAATTAGTGTTCCTGAGAAGGGAAGGAGAAAGGGAAATTTTTCCTAATTTTCCATGTGTAAAAGCTGCTAATCTCTGGGTGTTGGCAGTCTTGCCTCTCAGTCTCCTCAGCGTGATGTCGTTTCACCTTCCTCCTGTAAAAGTGATCCTGTTTAAAGGCTTTTTAGGTTAAATTCTGTGAATGTGTTTCAAGCACCCCCCCCTTAGCCAATCTGTTCTTTTTCTACATGGTGGCTTATAACCATCTGTAATTCCAGTTCTTGGAGATCTGACACCTTCTCCTGGCTTCCGCAGACACCTGCATATAAGTTGTATACATGCAAATATGCAGTCAAACACACTGTCTTACTTAGGGTTTTATTGCTGTGAAGAAACACCATGACTAAGGCAAGTCTTAGAAAGGACAATATTTATTAGTGCTGGCTTACAGGTTCAGAGGTTCAGTCTATTATAATCAGGGTGGGAAGCATGGGAGCATCCAGGCAGGCATGGTGCTAGAGAAGGAGCTGAGAGTTCTTCATCTTTTTCCAAAGGCAAACAGAAGACTAGCTTCCAGGCCAGTCTGGAGGAGGGTCTCAAAGCCCACCCCTACAGTGACATACTTCCTCCAATAAGGCCACACCTACTCCAATAAGGTCTCACTTCCTAACAGTGCCATTCTCTGGGCTAAGCATATTCAAATCACCACATAGACTTATACATAGAATGCAAATAAATAAATCTTAAAAAAAAAAAAGAGGCTAAGAATCACACATGGACTGCTTCAACCCAAAGGACAGTAAATGTAGAAGGAAAGCACCAAGTGGTAATGAAGATGTGTGGAAACAGACCTTCACACAGTTCAAGTGGGAATTAATATGGTATCAATTGTAAATGGTTCCTAAGACATTATCATGGAAATATCATTGGAGCCAGTAATTATCTATTATGGCAAGTACTACAACAAATGAAAATGAAAAAGGTACACAGATTTACACACAAATGCTTGGAAGTAACATTATTTACTATAGTCAAAAGATGAGAATAAATTTTTAAAATGTGCATTTATATACCAGGGAATATAATGCAGGCATACAAGAGAAGGAAGTTCTGAAATACTCTATTATGTAGATGAACATTATGATATTATGCATTCTCATAAGAGAAGTGAGCCAGATACAAAAGGACAAACATGAATTCCTTAGTGGATTATGTATATCCGCAGCAGGAGAACTCACAGAGACAGAACGCTATCAGAAGGCACTGGGGCTGGGGGAGTAGGAGGGAGATAGGTTACTTAATGAATACAGAGCTTCTCTCTAGAGAGACAAAAATTTTTTGGCAAGGAATAGTGGTAATGGTTTTACAACATTGCAAATATAATGTCAACAAAGTACGAAATAAATAGAGCAAATGCCAAGTTTTGTGCTGCCTGTCTTCTTACCACAAGTAAAAAGAATTGAGAAAAAAAAAAAAAGCAAAAAATTCAAATTATACATCCAACATGGCCCATTGCTTCTTTCCATGGGGGTTGTATTATTATTATTTTTCAATTAAAAATTTAAGTTTTCATGTGTGTGTGTGTGTGTGTGTGTGTGTGTGTGTGTAATTCAGAGAAAAAGCTTGCAGGAACTGGTTCTCTCCCAGGGATCAAACTCAGATTTTCAGGCTTGACAGCAAGTGCCTTTACCCACTGGTCACCCTGGGGAACTGTTTTAATTTTTACAGATCTAGTTAGGACAGACTAGTAGATGCTTAACTAGGATATCTAGAATAGAACACAAAATCAGAGGATTTAACTCTAGTGGTTTAAATGACAGAGTCCATGTTTATATAAAGATCCAGAGTTTATTTTTTAAAATATAGATTTTATTATTCCTGTACACGGGTGTGTGTCTCTTGTGTGCATGTGGGTGTCCATGGAGGCCAGATGAAGATGCTGGATCCTAGGAACTGGGGGTTATGGACAGATATGAGTGTTGGGAACTGAATCCCAATTGAAGAACAGCAAGGATTCTTAATCACCGAGCCATCTCTCCAACCCAAAGGATCCAGAATTTAAAATTCAGTTTCTGAGTTCAGGGTTTGTGTCCTTTCTGTAGAGGAGACATCACTGAATGTTGAGTTAAAGAGAGCAAGAATAGATTTCTTGAAAACCTTGAAATTCTCCCCGGTGAATAGACAGAGAACAGGAGAAACCACAGTATTAAAAGAAATAGTCATCACTGCAAGTCCCAGTGTCAAGTGTAAAGGTAATGGCTGACTCTTAGTGAGGACCAAGCCACTGTGTACATGGTAGGGCATCCAACACACAAAAAGAGATGACAGCAGTCAGCATGACTTTGAAGGGCTTGCTGGATTTAAAGAGTCTCTTCTCTTTCATCTTGGTGGCCACTCGTTTGTAGCAAAAGATGATGACAAGGAAAGGCAGAAGGAAACCCAGCAAGAAGTGGCCGACGAAACAGGCTGTGTGAATCCATTGCCCTAGTGTTTGATGCTCTTTGCTCTCCCAGTCAGTAGACACAATGTAGTTATTCTGGCATTTAATTCTTCCTTTGTAGTCTTCATGTGTCATCCTGAAAACTAAATAGGGTATGCTGAGGATAGTGGCAGAAATCCAGATTCGCAAGGCAATTCGGGAAGCCCAGCATGGGGTTCTGTGCTGCTGGGACCCCACTGGATGAAGAATGAGGTAATAATGATCAACACTGATGGTGGAGAGGAAGAAAACAGAGGCAAACATGCTCACCGACAAAGTGCTGTTGAAGGCTTTGCACAAGACACTTCCAAAGGCCCAGTGATTGTCCTCAAGGAAGGAGGTGGCCACGAAGAGCAGAATCAATGTAGAAATAAAATAGGAGAGAATGAGATGGAAAAATAAAAGAGTACTGATAGTCCTCGGCATCTTGAATTTCAGCATCCATAGATAGAGGCCGTTGCTGATGACACCAATTATAAATGACATGAACAAAGAAGCAGCAATGATTGTTTTGGGGGCAGGAGTTGGAACACCAGGGCTGTTTGTTAATGAGGCAGACACACTGATCACAGGACTGGAGGAGTTGATCAAATCCATAATTACCTATGGAGGGAAAACAGAGGGAAAAAAAAGAATAGCACAAACATTAAGTGAAGAAATTAAGATAGTAACTATAGTATAGCAGTAATCTGAAAAGTAATATTTGAATACTGGCAAGCATAATATTCCTATAATAAAACTTATTTTCTAAGGTCTACTCTTATTTGAGGAATTAAGATTAGACCAATCTTATTTTAAAAATACAAATACTCCAGATAACATGCATTAAGTAAACGTAAATAGTATCCCCCTCCTAGCAACAATTGCATTCGTCTAAGCTTAAGATGCTATAACTAGATTTACCTCATAACCTAGTTATATGGAATTATCTAGTATTCTAATAGTGTATAACAGTAAGGACTGACCTTCAAGAGGACTCCAGGGCTACTACAAGATTATCAAATGCCTTCCAAATTACACATATAAAGAAGAAGTGTGTTTTAGGATAGAGGAGGTAGTTTCTTTCTTGGGGAAGGCAGGCAAGAGAAAGAAGTAAAATAATGCACATTTATTCAGTATTTGTGAAAGCAAGAGTCTTCCTAAAAATAATTTCTTTGATTTTTTAATAAAGCCTATGAGATAATTTTTCTTCTCTCTCTCTCTCTCTCTCTCTCTCTCTCTCTCTCTCTCTCTCTCTCTCTCTGTTGCTTTGTTCTTTTTTGGTGAGACAGGGTTGTTGCTACAGATTTGTTGATTCAACCCAGTCTAGTCTCAAACTTGTCATGTAGCCAAAGATGACCGTGAACATCTGAGCCTCCGGATACCACATCTAGTGTTTTGGAATTATTGACATGGGCTTCAACAAACAGTATTGAGGCAAATCTTCAAGAAGAGGAGAAAATAGGGCTTAAAATGGTTAAATTTCTTCTGTCCACCCACATCTTCCATCACAGTTCTGCTGTGGCACATGGGAGTCCCATATAAATAAAACAGATACTGTATTCCCAGGGCAGAGGCAGAGGCAGAGGCAGAGGCAGAGGCAGAGGCAGAGGCAGAGGCAGAGGCAGAGGCAGAGGCAGAGGCAGAGGCAGAGGCAGAGGCAGAGGCAGAGAGGCAGAGGCAGAGAGGCAGAGGCAGAGGATCCCTGGAGCGTGATGGTCAGCCAGTCTAGACTAAAAGGTGAACTTCAGGCCAGAGAAAGGCATCATCTCAAAGGAGGCAGACTGCCATCCTGAAGATGTCACCAGAGGGTTTTCCTTTGACCTCCAAATATGAACACCCACACACTGAAAAGAAAAATGAAATGAAACCTACAGTTTCCTAATGTTAAATGAGCCTTCTAGACAGGCTCTGTGGTGCATGACTTTAATTCCAGCACCTGGGAGGCAGAAGCAGGTGGATCTTTGTGAGTTCAAGGCTGGCATGGCCTATATAATAAGTTCCAAGACAGCCAGGGTATGTAGAGAGATTCCAAAAACCAACAAAACAAAACAACCAACTAACCAACCCCAAACAAACAAACAAACAAACAAACAAAATATCCACAATCCCCCTAAGACTCCCCAAACCAAAACCAAAGCAAAACCAATAAACAAAGCAAAACAAACAAAACTTCTAAGGTTCTGCAAGGCAGAAAATGGTTCTCTTTTGTAGAAAAATACTTTAGTGGTCTGGATTAGGAACAATGAACAGTGATGTTATGGATAAGAAATGGTGAAAGCAACACTCATGGAAGAGGTTGTGTGAAGGAAGGTCCTGAGACCTCAAGAGGTAGGAGAAGGGAGGGTGATCTTAGACACAGGAAAAGCCAGGAGCCATGCAGATGTCCAGTTGAGCAGAAAGGGTGGAGGCAGAGGGCTCTGAGGATGTCAGCAAGGGCTTTTCTAACACTTATTTACAGCCCACTTGCTGTGCCTGTATCTGTACAATACTCAGTCCTGTTAACCTACAATTAGTATGGGTTGGTGGTTCCACTGGGCAGCAAAGGAAAAGAGCTTGGGTTTCTCATTTTAGGGGAGATGGGGAGAAAAGACTGGTGGCATCTGAAATGTAAAGGACAGGTTGGCAGGAAGTGTGTAGATACTGGGGCTTGAGTGAATAGGAGAAACGAATCCCTGGAGACTTTCTCAATCTCTCTTTCTGTCTCTCTCTGTCTGTCTCTCTCTGTCTCTCTGTCTCTCTCTCTTTTTCTGTCTGTCTGTCTCTCTCTCAGTGTGTGTAGAATACCTGTAGTCTATGCATCTGTGGTGCATTTGTGTGTATGCAGGTGCATATATAGTATGCATTTCACTGTGGGGTGTATTTTTATCCATAGATTATATATCTGAAGTTCTGTGTGTGCCCATGTAAGTCTGTGTCTATCATCTGTAGTGTTTTTGTGAAGTGGATATGTATGTGTGTATATGTTATGCATTGCTTAAGTGTATGTCTGTTATTGTGTGTTCGTTTGTACAAATGGTGCATATGTGGTGTTGGTGTGTCTGTGCTGTGTGTGTTTGATATCTCTCAATGTATATGCATATGGAAAGCTGAGTTTCTGGATGCTTTATTTTTTGACTTGTGAGGCTGAACTCTAGAAAAGTGTCTGAAGTTAATATAAACTTAAACAGAATAAAAGCTTTGTTCTTTAATTAGAATTGGTGGCTCTGCATTTTACATAAGGTTCTTGGGAGCTTTAATGTATTATACTAAGAAAATTCTTCATGATTGTTAGAATGAAAATTATACTACTTCCAGACATGTTGACACATGCCTTGAATCCCAGCACTTGGGAGACAGAGACAGGTAGATCTCTGCGTTCCATGCCAGCCTGGTCTACAGAGTGAGTTCCAGGATAGCCATGAATACACAGAAAAACCCTGTCTTGAAAAACTTTTAAAAAAAGTGTATTTGTATTGTGTGTATGTGATGAATATGTGTGGCTGTAGGCCCACTGTGTGATGCAGAGGTTAAGAGAAGTTCTTCATTCTTGAACATCTTTTAAGATGGCTTGAAGCACTGGAGTATAATTTTGAGTCTATTCTACTAGCTCTGTGACCTCTTTATCCTTTTAGAGTTTTTATGAAGACTGAATGGGGCAGTGGACTGAAATGGGGCAGTGGACTTAAATGGGGCAGTGGACTTAGCGCCTAAAATGGCTGATGACAGTTTTTAGTTTTTGTTGTTGTTGTTGTTGTTTTGTTTTTTGAGATTGCATTTCTCTGTGTAGCCTTGGCTGTCCTGGAATTTACTTTGTAGTCTGGCCTCAAACTCAGAGATCTGCTTGCTTCTGCCTTCCAGGTACTGGGATTAAAAGTGCATGCCACCACCACATGGCTAATATTCGTTATTTAAACTCGTCATTTTGCTCAACTTGTTACAGTAAAACCAATCAATGCCTCATTTAACCCTTTTAAAGTTACAGACTCTATTTCTCTCTTTCCGGAAGCACCTGTACTGAATTCTGGGAATCCTGAGAGTCTATCTTCTCTAGCTACACTCTCAGATCTTCTTATCTTGACACATTGGTCACTCTGGCTAGAGCAGCTTCTAGAACTTCCAGAGAATGGTTCCTTCATGCGGGGACACTGAGCTGCTTTTGGGGGGAAAGCCTCAGGAACCTCAGACTAGCTGATCTTTAGGAAACTGAGAAACTTGCTGGGCCCAGGGATCTTACCTCAGAGCCGTGTCTTCATGCCAAGTAGTCTGAGATGCCACAGCGGCCAACAGACTTCTCTCTGGGGGAAGGGGCAGCAATTGGAGATTCTGCCTTTATTTTGTTCCCCCCATCCCCCTTCTGGTGGATGCTACTCTCTAGTCTTACCTTTGACAAGTTCACAGAGCCTTTCAGCTCTTCTGGTTTCTTTTCTGTAGAACATACTGCTGTGGAGGTGGAGTCCAAGACAGAAATACTTCTCCAAACCATTTCTCTATTTCAAAATTAGAGTCAAAAATTCTGTGAATAATCATTTCAGTTAAAGTTAATAGGATAGTGTCAGGTGTTAAAACACTGGTTTAAATTCTAACCTCAGGTCTGTTCATCCCTTCAGACAGGTTTGATTCTGGAGATTTCATTGGCTTATGGGCCATCAACGGTAGATACACAGCAAGATGGTAAGTAAGAGACCTGGGTGGTATAGAATCTGGAACTTAACTATCTGATCTTTCTGGAAAGAAAATTGTTAAAGAGAAAAACTTAAACTTTGGTTCTCACACTAAGTGGAATGAATGTGACAGGTCAAAGATTGTTGTCGTTCAGTCTGGAAAGAGGAAGAGTGGTAGACAGAATGATTGCATCTGGACAGTTGTTGGGGACCACAGAGCCAGCTCCTTATCTTATAGCATGGCGGACTCTGTGAACCATTGCTGCTTCACTCCTCACTCTAGTCCCCCATACCAGATCCACCTCAGTGCCAGCCTCATGATCCTGTCTTCTTCCTCTCATCACCACCGGAGTAGAAAATGCATCAGAAACACAGTGTATCTTCAGCAGTGAAAGCATGGGAGAAGAGCCATCATCTACTGTGCTAGACTCAGAACTTAATGCTTTCACAGCTAGACTACAGACTTATTTGAAATCGGCTTAAATCTTAGATCTTAATTCATTCCTGTCTGCGACCTTCAACCGAGCTACAGATCTTCTTGGTAGGCTAAGGATGAGTTTCAAACTTACTACTACATTTTAGAAAGGACTTCCTCTGGAGGCTTTTGGGTTCATGTATAGATCCAGATGTAATGGGGAATTACCAGGTCCAAACCTGCTTGTTCTGAACATTAGTAGACTGAGTCCCAGAGGGGTTAAGCAAATCATGATAGGTTTTTCATCAAACTCCCTTTCCACAGGTGAAGGAGTTGAGACCCCTGAAACTCTCTGAGAGCTCATCCTAGATTCTGTTAACAGTTAATAAAGAAGCTGGGGTGAAAATAATGTGCACTAAAAATTCCAATGCACAGCTTGTGGGAATGATAGTGACTGTATAATACAGCCTAGAGGGAGCTGCCACACCCCGTGTAGGAATCCCAACGGTGCCTCTATCTCTATTATAGAGCTATCTGCATCTCTCTGCACATTATCAGAGTCTCAGCCTCTTCATATGTTAACATAAAAAACAAAAGAACAGGAATGTGGTTTGTTTTTTGTTTTTTGTTTTTTGTTTTTTGTTTTTTTTTATTACCCATGTGGGGATGAAGTGAAATACATCTAAAAGGCTCAGCGCAATGGCAGGCACAGGGCAAGTATTGAACGAATGATGGTTGGGTTGGTACTGCCATTATGTAAGTTGCAGCAGAATGCACACTTACAAGTCCACTGGGCTGGAGCAAATGTATCTGAATGCCATAATTCAAGAGATATTTATGAATACTCTAGCCTTCCAGACAGTGTGCGAACTGAGACAAACAAGATAAATAATTCAAAGTAGTTGCCCGTAATGTTTACAGTTATTGAAGATGCTATCTGAACTGAGTAGTTGAAGGATGTTGGAGAGAGATGTTTCAGGCCTTAGACACAATAGGTACTCAGGCTCCTCAGCAACATTGTCCCTTTCTTCATTTTTTAATCTTTTAAAAATTATTATTATTTTTTTATGTGTGTGGATGTTTTGCCTTTTTGTATGTCTGTGCACCACATGTGTGCCTGGTGACCTAAGAGGACAGAAGACAGTGTGAGGGTCCCTGGAACCAGTGATGTAGATGGTGGTGAGCAAACCATGTGGGTGCTGGGAATTGGACCAGTGTCCTCTGCAGGGCAGCCAGGGCTCTTGGCTGAGAGCCCTTAACTTTTCATTTCTATATAGTTCATACTGTGGTTGGAGCCAAGGACACAAATCAGTTTCTTGACTTGAAATCACCTGACTTAATTAAAAGTAAAAGACAAATGAACAGTCCTATCCCCAATGAAGCTACAGAAGGGAATTCATTTCTTCAAGTGGCCTGTGTGTTTTCTACAGTGTTTGCATCATCTGGTTTAATAATTAACTGGAGGAAAACAGCAAACTCTTGAGGAGAGTCTGGAAGATGTCGATTTTAGGTTTTCTAGTGATGGGAAGAAAAATTAAGCACTATCCTATTTTCTAATTATTTGTAGATTTTGTCAGTTACACAGTGAGTCTAAAGACCTGTGTCTTCATTGGTCAGGTAGCACAGGAAGGAGCTTTGAGAAAGCCCAACTGTTTCCAGCCTGCCTGAAGTCATAGGTACCTGGAGAGCTTTGTTTGTCCCTCCCTCCCTCCCTCCCTCCCTCCCTCCCTCCCTCCTTGTGTGCACATGAGTATGCAGGTCAGAAGTCACCGTCAGAGCATCTTTACCAATCGTTCTGTACCTAATTTTTTTTTTTTTTGAGACAGGCTCTCTCAGTGAACCTGGAGGTCACCAATTTGTTTAGACTGACTGGCCAGCAGACCTTAGGAACCCTCTCTTGTTTCTACCTCCCCAACACTGAGATTACAGGCATGTGTCACCACACTTGGAGTTTGTTTGTTTTTTGAGACAGGTTTCTCTGTGTAACAGAGCTCTGGCTGTTCTGGACTTGATTTGTAGACGAGGACAGCCTTGAACTCACAGAGATCTGCCTGCCTCTGGCTCTCCAGCACTGGGATTGAAGGCATGTGTCACCACCCTGGCTACACTGGCTCTTTATAGTCCTGGGCATCAAACTTAGTTCCTCCTTGTACAGCAAGCATTTTACTGACTGACCCTCCTTCTCCTAGCCCCCATTTTTCTCTCTCACATTCATAAGCAGAGTATAGTCTTGTGACCACAGAAAAACTCATCCTCTAAAATATTCTTATGAAAGCTATGGCAGATGAATTTTCAAATTAGCCTTTCTAATTCTGTGAGTTTCCAAATTCATCTGGAATAACAAAAATCCTAGGATAGCAAAAAACATTCTCAACAACAACAACAAAAAAACCTCTGGTGGAATCACCATGTCTGACCTCAAGCTGTACTACAGAGCAATTGTGATAAAAACTGCATGCTACTGGCACAGTGACAGACAGATTGATCAATGGAACAGAATTGAAGACCCAGAAATGAACCCATATACCTATGGCCACTTGATCTTTGACAAAGGAGCTAAAACCATCCAGTGGAAAAATGATAGCATTTTCAACAAATGGTGCTGGCTCAACTGGAGGTTATCGTGTAGAAGAATGTGAACTGATCCATTCTTATCCCCTTGTACAATCCTAAGTGGATCAAAGAACTCCACATAAAACCAGAGACACTGAAACTTATAGAGGAGAAAGTGGGGAAAAGCCTTGAAGATATGGACATAGGGGAAAAATTCCTGAACAGAACAGCAATGGCTTGTGCTGTAAGATCAAGAATCGACAAATGGGACCTTATAAAACTGCAAAGATTCTGTAAGGCAAAGGACACTGTCAATAAGACCAAAAGACAACCAACAGATTGGGAAAAGGATCTTTACCAATCCTAAATCTGATAGGGGGCTAATATCCAATATATATATAAAGAACTCAAGAAGTTGGACTCCAGAAAACCAAATAACTCTATTAGAAAATGGGGTACAGAGCTAAACAAAGAATTCTCAACTGAGGAATACTGAATGGCTGAGAAGCACCTGAAAAAAAAAAGTTCAACATCCTTAATCACCAGAGAAATGCAAATCAAAACAACCTTGAGATTCCACCTCACACCAGTCAGAATGGCTAAGATAAAAAATTCAGGTGATAGCAGATGCTGGAGAGCAAGTGGAGAAAGAGGAACACTCCTCCATTGCTGGTGGGACTGCAACCTGGTACAACCACTCTGGAAATCAGTTTGGTAGTTCCTCAGAAAATTGGACATAGTACTACCAGAAGGTGCAGCAATACCTCTCCTGGGCATATACCCAGAAGATGCTCCACCATGTAATAAGGATACATGCTCCACTATGTTCATAGCAACCTTATTTATAATAGCCAGAATCTGGAAAGAACCCAAATGTCCCTTAACAGTGGAATGGATACAGAAAATGTGGTACATTTACACAATGGAGTACTATTCAGCAATGAAAAACAACGAATTTATGAAATTCTTAGACAAATGGATGGATCTGGAGGATATCATCTTAAGTGAGGTAACCCAATCACAAAAGAACATACATGATATGCACTCACTGATAAGTGGATATTAGCCCAGAAGCTCATAATCCTTCTTAGAAGGGGTAACAAAATACCCATGGAAGGAGTTACAGAAAAAGCTAAAAGAGAAATTGTATATGTGTTTTTTATGTCAATGACTAATGGGTTAATTAATATACAGCTATAGCATCATTTTAATAGCTGTCATTTTTTTGTCTGCTGAATGCTATTTTGAAGACTGATTAAGATTAAAGTATGTGGTATACAATAATTAAAATTATTGCTAAGTATAAAGTATTGCAATTCAGGTTTCACATAAAATGGCTGCTAGCTGGCCTTCCCACACCTCTCATTGTGCAGGCACTTCTCCAGCTCCCTCAAGGGAAGAACTCTTTACAGCAGTGAGTGACAGAGCAGGACCAGAAACCCCGTGACATCACCATCAGCTGGAAAGCAGGCAGCTAAGGAGTCCACAAAGAGAACAGAAGAAACAGACTCACTCTGTCATGTCAGGAAGCAGAATATTGAAGCCCTTCAGTGAAACGCGAGGCATAGCTGTCGAGCACCAGGTGATCCCAACTTCAAGAAAAACTGAAGAGATGATGTAGCGGGCACAGAGGTTCTGGTGCTCACAGATAAGCATAGGGAAGCCAGTAATGTTAGACACACAGGGTTTCTCTTCAAAGAAAGAGTCATATAATCTGTTTCCCAGAAGGCTGGGAGTGGGTGTGGCCAGTAGCCTGGTGACTTCTGTGCTAAGATGCGGCCAGGCCACACAAAGCTCCAAGGGAGGACTCCGATGTTTATCTCACTCAGGCTCCCCAGATCCTTATCTTGAGCATTGTTTCTCAGTCAATAGAACCTATCTTTATGGGTGACATCCCACGTACTTTACAAATGGGGGTGGAGGTGGTTAATAGCCTGGTGACCTTTGTGCTGTCTGTATGACTGAGACCACACCAGATCTTCCCCCAGACTCTTAAGATGTCACATGTAGTCAATCTATTAAACCCATCTTTATGGAAGAGGTCACATGTACTTTACAAAGAGTTTCAATGTAACTATAACTTAAGCTTTCTGGTATACACAGGATTGAGATAATTATCATCAGAAACTCTTTTCTCCAAATTGTGCTGGGTTTAAATATGCCTAAAGCAAACTGTCTGGGGTCATAGTTTCAATGTTGGAACCAGTACCAGCTACTGAGTCACGTTGAACTGGATGACCTCCTTGCCTTGCATAGAACAGTACTCTGCTGTCCTTCTTGGTCGCAGCGACCTCCCACAAGATAGCTTTTCCTAGCAGAAAGTTACCTTTTTTTCTCTGAAAGTCTTTTATTTCTAGTACCTTGGAGGTGTTTGCGCCCTCCCTCCTGGAACAAAACTTAGCTAATGACCTCCCACTTTATTGATATTATGAGAACATGAAAAGTACTCTAGCTGGCTGTTTGAAAATGTCTGTTTCTCCCACTGACTTGCGTTTTAAAATAGCTCCTCTAACCTCCCAAGTATAACTGTTATAAATGATCTTGGCTGTGATTCAGAACATTGCTGTGTTTCTTAGGCTAGTTCTTAGCCTCTCTCTAAATACCATCGTACACAAGTTCTCTCAGAAGGTTGGGGGTGGGGCAGAACACCCCAGTGACTCAGCCTGTGCCCCCAAGTTGCCTGGGGAGTGCATAGGAGAAGAATAATATTAGGTCTACTTGTGTCATCAAACATGACACACGTAGGAAAGAAGGCTGCATATTTGGCCCCTTAGGCTCCAGGCCCAATGCTTCTTCAATGAGCCAACTGATGTCCCAATTCCTCCACAGAGGAAGCCACTGATATAGCTAAATGGCAGGCATTGATAGCCTAGTGTATGCCGAGTACTATGCTGTCACTGTAGTTAAAGGGATAAACCAAAGAGGAATAACTCCCATATTTTGGGGCGTCTGAATTAATGGTTGTCTTGGTTACTGTTCTATTGCTGTGGTGGAGCATCCTGGCCAGGGCATCTTCAGAAGAAAGCATCCAAGTGGAGGCTTGCTTACAGTTTTAGAGGTTTCTTTTGTCCATGACCATCCTGGTGGGGAGTGTGACTGGTGCTGGAGCAGCAGCTGAGAGCTTACATCCTCATCCTCAGGCAGAAAGAGAGAGCTTGGGCTTGGCAGGGGATTTCAAAGCTTCAAAGCCCACTCCTTGTGACATACCTCCCGCAGCAGGGCCATATCTACTAATCCTTCCCCACAGTTTCCACCAACATTCAAATATATGAGCCCATGTTTTTACTGTCAATGTGGCAAAAACATCAATGATGATGCAGATGACAACTGTGTTGACTGTTGTCAAGGGAAATGGACCAGGAGCAGGGAGTCAAGGGGGGTTCCCAAAAAAGGGACATTTGAGTTGAAAGTCAATGAGCATGGGGTCCTGGTACTGCCACCGAACAAAATACCTCGCAAGGTAGTGGAGAGCTGTTCAATATAGGTAGAAGGCAGAGGGTTAGTGAGAGGGAAGAGGCACATAGATGCATAGCTCACAGGGCCAAGTCATCCAGGGCTTTGGAGCTATGTTAAGTATATTGCATTTTATTTTTAGAAACTGCATTTCTAATTTGTGTGTATTTCTCTCTGTGTGTGTCTCTGTCTCTCTCTGTCTCTGTTTGTCTGTCTGTCTGTCTGTCTCTGTCTCTCAGTGTACAATATGTATATAACCCCACTTCTCTCTCTCTCTCTCTCTCTCTCTCTCTCTCTCTCTCTCTCTGTGTGTGTGTATGCACAGTATGTATATGACTTTTGCACATTTGTGCTTGAGAACCAAGGG
The DNA here is from genome assembly GCA_902729485.2 of Mus minutoides. Lineage (NCBI taxonomy): Eukaryota > Metazoa > Chordata > Mammalia > Rodentia > Muridae > Mus > Mus minutoides. Next base: position 1,923,770 of record LR749714.1, read on the forward strand.
AGAACACCAGGTTCCCATCTCTATTGATTTCTATCATTGTCCCTTGAGGCAGGTCTCTCCTAGAACCTGAAGCTTGTATTTTTCGGCTGGGCTGTAGAAAACAACCTCAGTAATTCCCCTGTCCCCTGTACACCTCTTATAGTACTTGTGCTACGAGTTTGGACAGCAGCATAGCCAGCTTGTTACTTAGGTGCTGAGATCTCAGGTCCTCATGCTTTATGCAGCAAGTGCCCTGACCACTGAGCCATCTCTTTAGTCCTATTCTACTGCATTTGGTTTTGAGGATGACTAGAGGGAAGAAAATATCATGTGGATTTACCTTCTGGATCTGTGGCATCAAAATGGCACAAGTGACATAAACAATAGGTATTGATTAATCTTACAGTTCTGGGGAATCAGATCAAGTTCACATGACTGGGTTCCTTTTCGGCTTCTCTATTTAGTAGGCAAATTGCCTACCTTTTTGCCGACTTTTAAGATAATTTGTGAATTTGTTCCCTCCCTCCCTCCTTCCCTCCCTCCCTCCCTCCCTCCCTCCCACCCGCCCGCCCTTCCTTTTTCTCTCTGTGTGGTGCATGTGCCGCAGCATACACATGGCATTCAGATGCCAGCTTGTGGCACAACCTTCAGTCAGTCCTCTCCTTCCACTGTATGGGCTCTGGGGGTGGAACTCAGTTGTCAGGCTAGGCAGCAAGTGCCTTTACCCACCGAGCTTCTCATCTTCCTGCTGTCCTTTCGCAGGGCCTGCTCTTTGTAAGTGAGCCCTCCTGGATCTCTGTAAGCCTGAATGGTCTTTTTACTTATTCATAAGGACACCAGTCAGATTGGCCTAAGGCTCACCCACCCCAAAGGCCGCACTTTAACTTAGCCACTTCCTGAATGGCCCTGTCTCTTAGAAATGCCTTGTTCTGAGATACAGTGGGTAGAATTGAACTTATTTGAATTTTGTGGGGGCATGATTTAGCTCACAACATCATAGACATGGATGCCATACAGAGAATGTCCTGAGAGAGCAACTGTGGAGATCTCCAGGAAATCTACAAGGAGACTGACAACTCAAGGAAATGTCAGAGACAGAGAAAAGCAGCGGGTTTGAGAAGCCTTTTCATGGGGGTGTTGATGGGGCTCAGGGGTAGGAGAGCCAGATGCTTCCTAAGGTTTTGACATCTGCATCTGGCATTTAAAGAGCAAAAAGAAAAGGAATCAGGGCTTTTAAGGGAAGCTGAGGGTTTTGGTTCTGCTGTTGAATTTGAGGCAGTTTTTAGACATCAAGGAGGTTTTGCTGGAAGCCAGCCTCCGTGAGATGCTCGGAGCTGGGGCCAAGTTATGTGGTATATGGCCTTTATGATTTGCTCTTTTAAAACAAAACAAAACAAAACAAAACAAAACAAAACAAAATATGTTTTTGACATCCTTAGAGACTCAATCTTTCCTAAACTAGGGTTCAGTAGCAACTTGTTAATTTGCAGAATGTTTTTTTTGTTGTTGTTGTTTTTTTTGGTTTTTTGGGTTTTTTTGAGACAGGGTTTCTCTGTGTAGCCCTGTGCAGAGCACTTTTGTGGTATAGCTTATGTTGGATACTCTGTGGGTTCTTCTTTCTTCCACCTTTTCAACACCCTAACACTAGATAAGAGATAAAAAAGGGTAAAGAAGAAAGGAAAGAGACCCCTGAATAACGGCAGAGGTCATAAAGGGGGTGTTGTTATTTTTTGACTGCTGATTAGGGGCTTTGAGTTCCTTGGGGGCAAGTTTGGTCTTCATAGTCAGGATATCTAATTTCTTCTTCTTGTTTCTTTTTTATGCAGGACTACTTAACTCCAACTAACAGCAACTAGCAACGAGCAACCAGAAACAACCAATTAACCAACCAACAACCCACACCAACTCTCAGGGCCCTATCATTTATATACTCTTTGAAGACTCCCCAGAATAAAATGTCACACACACTTGCAGAAACTATCTGCAGCTGGCAAAATCATGCCCCTACTAGAGCATGAGGCAAGTCATAGTCAGCTGCTGCAGAAAATCTGAAGCAGCCCCATATCCCACATTACCCTGGGATTAAAATGAAAACATATCCTTATAATATTTCTGTGTTTTAAAAAAAAACCAAAATTCCAAAGTTGTAACAACTTTCCACAGTCAGCTTGACATAAGTATGGAAAGTTGCCCATAGAAATCACCTAATAACCATTACCCTCTTATGAAGATGAAGTCACTTTTTAAAAAAATTTTTCTTCCTAAATGTTTATTTACTAAGACAGTATCTTAGTTAGGGTTTCATTGCTGTGAAGAAACACAATGACCAAGGCAACTCTTATAAAAGAAAATATTTAATTGGGGCTGGCTTAGGCTTACAGTTTTAGAGGTTCAGTCTATTATTATCATGGTGGGAAACATGGCAGTGTGCAGGCAGACATGGTGATGTTGGAGGAACTGAGAATTCTAAATCTTGATCCAAAGGCAGCCAGTAGGAGACTGTCCTCTGCAGGCACCCAGGAGAGGGTTTCTTCATCACTGGATGGATCTGGAGCATAGGACAGCAAAGCCTACCTACACAATGATGCACTTACTCCAACAGGGCCACACCTCCTAATAGTGTCACTTTCCAAGGGCCAAGCAAGCACATTCAAACCACCACAAAAAGGAACAGTTAAACTAAAAATGAAATCTGTAAAAGTCGATATAGATAATAAAGAGAGGTCTTTCCATGCCAACACAAAGCAAGCCAGTGAGCTATGGACTTCATGAACTCTTTGTGAGAGGAAAGGGTGTGACTGACAGATGGGGAACAGAAAAAGCATAGGAGGCAGAATGTTCTGTAGCAACAAGTTCATAGTCACTGCGATGCTTGGGATGAAGGCAGTGCCTTGAGCCATCTGGGGCAGATGGTCTGGGTCAGAAGAGAGTCAGGAAGAGCTGGGTCAGTTTTGGTGAAAGACGAGGGATTATTGTGAATGTCCCTTCCTTCACATTACCCATGTGTCAAGGGTGACTACTGTGCATGGTTTTCCTGGGGCTGATGGTTCCTAAATATTTGAATTTCAGTCTTAAAACTTAGAGGGCTCCAGGGAAACAGAAATAATTTTGTCATCTTACAGAAAGAATCTGAAGAACGTAGGTCTTCAGTACTTCAGTGGTCCCTAAACAAACTTCAACCTAGAATAAGTAAATATGCTTATGCGATTTGCCATAAACTCCTTAATAAAGGAGCTACCTTAATTTGCTTTATTTCTTAATGAAGTACATAAATTATTATCTTAATGATCGGAGATTATTAGAGTGATCACATTACAAATTGTCCAGGAGAGCTCGTGTTGTCAGTAGTGTCCTCTGTGTTCTCAGAAGGGGCCTAATTAATTTGGATGAAAAATTGGAAGACCACTGTCCTGGTAGTGTGTGTGTATGTGTGTGTGTGTGTGTGTGTGTGTGTGTGTGTGTGTGTGTGTGTATGTGTGTTGACTTGACACAAGCTAGAATTATCTGAGAAAATGAACAACCATTGAGAAAACACTTCTATAAGATTGCCTCTATGGTATTTTCTTGATTAATGATTTATGTGGGTGGGTCCGGTTCTCAGCAGGGTGTGGGGGTGTGCCATCTCTGGGTCCATGGTCCTGATGATATAAGAAAGCAGGCTGAGCAAGTCATCGGGAACAAGCCAGTAAGAGCATATGGTTTCTGTTTCAGTTCCTGTCTCCAGGTTCCTGGACTGTGACTTGGGAGTTGTAAGATGAAAGAAACCTTTTCCTTCCCAAGTTGTTTTTGGTGTTGGTGTTTTATCATTGTAATAGGCAGTAAACTAGGACGCTCACTCTGCCTTTAGCAAGATGGCCTTTCTAATTCTTAAACAAAAGTACCGTTTTTTTTTTTTTTTGACCTTGGCAAAACATGACAACCTTACTCCCTGAGTTTCATGGTGTGCTCTTTTGAGATGAGTCTCTAGTTACCATGTTTAACAAAAATTAAACCCATCTGTTCAGAAGTACTTGATCACTATTCCACATATGCAGCCAGGATTTTTCACATACACAGAACTCCCTCTGTAGCTTTTCATACTTGACCATCTCACTATTTGATGAACTATCATAGAGTTGTAAATGTTGCTTCTAAAAATTTAAACAATTTTTCATAATTCTGAGTGAGCAAAAAAAAAAAGAAGTTGAAAGGGGAATATTATATAAGAGCCAAGAGTCAATACTTATTAAATTAAGTAGGAGGTGGAGGGAGAATTAAGAATTACCTAATTAAGGAAAAGTTCTCATTTTCTTTTTGACAGATATAGGCATTAAAGCAACGTTACCTTTTTACAGGTATGTATCTTATTTTATGTATATGAATGCTTTGCCTCCAATGTGTGTATGTGTATCACATGTTTTCCTGGTGTCCTTGGAGGTCAAAAGAAGACATCAGATCTCATGGAAGTAAAGCTATGGATGGTTGTGAGTCACCATGTGGCTGCTGGGAATGAAACCTGGATTCTCTGCAAGAGTAAAACCTGCTCAGCTATCTCTCCAGCCCCTAAAGCAGTATTTTTCTGAGCAAGGAATTAATGGTGTAGCATATACTTAAACAATTACAAATGTAACAACAGAGAGGATTAATCGAGAGAGTATATATGGCATATAAAGGAATTTCCATACTGTTAGGCGTAACTTCCGTAACTTCCGATGTGGTTCACACTTTACAATGACATTGAATGTTTCTCCTCACATGCCACGCACATTAATACCACTGTACACTTTTCTCATTTTAATGAAAGTCACTGACCACTAGAGGGAGAAACAAGAAAAGCTTTGCAAAAATTTCATAAATACAACAGGTGATTTAAATGCAAGTAATGAAACGTGCTGACTGTGGAATATAGATTCAAGGCTGGCCATTAGCCTTGAACACATACCGGTAGGAGAGGGCTTGCATCTGTGAAATGCTGTGGAAATAATGTAACAGAGTGGTGCATGACTGATGGGCTTAATTATAGTTTGGTTTAATCTGTGCCTTTGACTAAGGAACAAGAACAAAAACTTAACCTGTGTAATTGGGTGAGTGAAGAGAGAATGAAATGCTCCAGATTACAGAGGTGGGCACAGTGGCAGGTAGTTGAAAATGAATACAATCTAAACAGTTTCCCTGCCCTTCACAGTAAGTGTATTTGATGATTAATACTTAATATCATAAATATATCAATGTTAAAAAGTGATGGGAATCTAACTATTTGCAAGTTTCTTTAATCTTAAATAATTCATATGAATAATCCATATCAATATATGAATTTATGAAGATATAATTACTTGCAATCTTGTTTTTTTTGTTTGTTTACTTGTTTCTGGTTTTAGAGACAGAGTTTCTCTATGTAACAGTTCTGACTGTTCTGGAGCTTACTTTGTAGACCAGGCTGGCATTGAACTTACAGAGATCTGATCACCTGGGATTGAAAGCATGCGCCACTACTCCAAGGCCTAACTTATTTCTACTTTTATCTTCTTTTAGTTAGAAAATGTNTCTCATTCTAAGAATACACGTAGAACATCTCTGGGACTCAAAGACTTTAGCAGCCCAACATTGTTCAAAAGTTCCCTGAATTACTTTCTATTCAACTTGACACAGCTGTGGTTATCACAGAGAAAGGAGTTTCAGTTGGGGAAATGCCTCCATGAGATCTAGCTGTGGGGTATTTTCTCAATTAGTGATCAAGGGGAAAAGGCCCCTTGTAGGTGGGACCATCTCTGGGCTGGTAGTCTTGGGTTCTATAAGAAAGCAGGCTGAGCAAGCCAGGGGAAGCAGCCAGTAAAGAACATCCCTCCAGGGCTTCTGCATCAGCTCCTGCTTCCTGCCCTGCTTGAGTTCCTGTCCTGACTTCCTTTGGTGATGAACAGCAACATGGAAGTGTAAGCCGAATAAACCCTTTCCTCCCCAACTTGCTTCTTGGTCATGATGTTTGTGCAGGAATAGAAACCCTGACTAAGACACTGAGGTTAGAGGTACATGCTACCATCCTGTTTCTTCTTTGCAGCATTTGATGTGCATTTAAATCCAGTATATATAAAATTGCCTCACATTTTTGGTGATGCTGGAGAATGAAGCCAGGACCCTGCACATGCTATGCAAAAATCCTCTACTACTGAGCTTCCTTGCTGGACCAGTTTTTGCTAGTTGTCTGTCCTTCCCTCCCCTCCTCCCCTCCATTTCCCCCTTCCCCTCTCCTCCTGATCCCTTCCTTCCTATTCCCTTCTCTTTCCTCCCCTCCTGTCCAAAAATGTGAGGGGAATTCTGTGTGCTTGTGAGGACACTCCAAGAAATACAACAAGAGTCCTGTGACCTTAGTTTCTTCAAAACACAATTGTTCTTGGAATGTGTTTTCATATTCCTCCCGGGCACAGTGGATAGGAGTGAGTATTTTTCAGCTGTTGTTATTCATATGCCTTTACAGAAAAACACATTTTTTGTATGTGTGGCTTGTCCTTGTGAGTGAACATTTTACTTACATGATTCTTCTTAACCTCCAGAGTATAAATTGTCTGATGCTCTGAATATAGTTGGCTATTGCATGAGACTGTAGACTGCCTCAACTGTAGAACTGGCTCTCCTGGGTTCATAACACCAACTAGAGTGGTAACACCACCGCTCTCCTTCCTTCTTTCCTTCCTTCCTTCCTTCCTTCCTTCCTTCCTTCCTTCCTTCCTTCCTTCTTATCTATTTACTTATATACTTGTAATTATATTTATATCTATCTTTGGGCATTAAAGTTATATCTAAACATAGAATAATCCTCTTTGAGTAAATCTACATAGGAGATTTTTGTTTGTTTGTTTTTATCTACTGCACGTGTTAAATGTGGGAAAGTGTCATGGAGAAGAGAGGAAACTGATACTCTTGGTAGCATTTCCATGTTAGGATCAAGATGAAGTAATTTTTTTCAGCATACAATCCTTTGTCTTGGCTTGTGGTATGCAACTTGAAGTTTTTCTAAGTCTACTTTTAATGATGAACACTTTAACCTCCCTTTCATCCCACCACCCACCAGAGCTAGTGGGAAAGAAAGACCATGGGGAAGCGGACCTGTTTAGAAATGGTTCTTTAGAGCAACTTCCAATGTCAGGAAATCAGCAGTTCAGTTCACAGGAGTCAGCAGCGGAAGCTCGATCCCCTCACAAACACTTCACAGATTCATACACACACCAGCAGTTCAGTTTGGTAGAGTCTGAATAGCAGCAGTGGTGGCATGACCTAGTAGGAACAGTCAGGCCTCAGCCTTGGCACAAGTCAGCAAGAGGGACCGGGAGTGATGCCAGAAGTTCTCAGTTATGCCTCTCTCATCAAAGTGAAGATCAGCAAAGACACAAGACCAACAAGTATTTAGCTATGCAAACAAGCTAAGCTCAGCCGCCATTACTGGCCATAGAGTTCTATTTATAGCCCTCCAAACATTATGTGTCCTCCATGGGTCTTGCCTTAGCACATGTCTCGTCTCAGCACATGTCTCAGCATGTGTGTTTGTCTCAGGTGACCTCAGTCTGCCAATCAGCCTGAGTCTGCAGAAGTCGCTCATCTTCCCAGCCTCCCCTCTAATCCTACCTAGCTATTGACTGGTTCAAGGCGGGCATCTACAGTTGCTATGAGTTCATGACCACAATGGCTGTGCCTTGTTCAGAGGGTGACATTTCATGGCCCTTCTTCCTGTTTTCTAGATTTTTGATCCCCTTTCTGCAAGTTTCCCTGAGCCTGTGAATGCCAGAGAATGAGAAGGATCCAGAAGATTAGAACATATTGCCAAAGTTAGTATGAGGCGAAGCAGAGCCTTGCCTATTCAGAGCCTATTCAGGAGAGGGTGAGAGAGTGGGGGCCAGGTTGAATCAGGCAGTTTGGAGAGGAATTTTGAGCCAGAAAAGCTGAATCTAAACCAGCCAGCAGTTAAGACTCAGATGCTGGAAACATTCTACGTCTAGATAAGATTTACGAAGGCTAGAAGCTTCCAGGACTAGGTCCAGGTTAACAGATAGAGGCAGTGAGCCTCTGAGAAAACAAACTATAGGAAAATAAAAGTTACTTTTACATTAAACGTAGTGAGAGCAAGGCAATAATGCTAGGCAGAAGTGTAGTCAGTAGGCACACCTCAACCACATATTCATCATGGAGTAGCAATACAGCTTACCCCTTCTGGAATCTAATTGAATTGATTTTAATATGCTAGTCTATAAGGAAGCTTCTTTAGCTATTACACTAGTATACTGGTATTATGAGTTGTTCCAAAGCTTCTGAATTATTCAAAATAAGGTTTAAAAGCACATTCAGGATTTAGATTTTAGATTAAGGTTTAGACATGAAAGTAAAGTTAAAAAAGAAAAGAAAAAAAGAAAAAAGCCTGGAGGCTCTTTTGGCAAACAACATAAATATTTTATTACTTTATTTACTAAATATTAATTCAGTTCATGTTTATAGCCATCATTTTATAAGTTGTAACGGTCTACATGGGGCCTTGGAGTTTTGGAGAGCACAGGCAGGAGCTGCATATTCTCTGTGTGAAGGTGCCTCTGAGCTACTGTGTGAGACACCAGGGTGAGATGCTGTCATTATAGCACAGTTTGGCCCACAACGCCCTATCTACTGAACCGTTCATTTATTTAGGAAGCAGAGTCTCAATCCTTTGCCTAGGAGGGACTGTGCTCTTGATCCTCATGCATCAGCCTCTCAAATAGTCTGCATTATGGATTTATTATACAAAGGTGTGTGTGATGGTTTGCATATTCTTGGACCAGGGAGTGGCACCATTTGGAGTTGTGGCCTTGTTGGAATAGGTGTGATCTGGTTGGAGTAGGTGTGTCACTGTGGGTGTGGGCTTAAGATTCTTACCCTAGTCTTCAATCCTATACGTGGAAGAATAGCAGGAACGAACTAGTACCCCCAGAGCTCATGTCTCTAGCTGCATATATAGAAGAAGATGGCCTAGTTGGCCATCATTGGGAAGAGAGGTGCCTTGGTCATGCAGACTTTATATGCCCCAGTACAGGGGAACACCAGGGCCAAGATGTAGGAGTGGGTGGGTAGGGGAGCAGGGCGGGGGATGGGGAAGGGTATAGGGGACTTTTGGGATAACATCTGAAATGTAAATGAAGATGATATCTAATAAAAATGGGGAAAAAAATTCCTACCCTAGTTGTCTTGAAGTCAGTCTTCCACTAGCAGCCTTTGGATGAAGACATAGAACTCTCAGCTCTGCCTGCGCTGGATACTGCCATGCTCCCACCTTGATGACAGTGGACTGAACCTCTGAACCTGTAAGCCAGCCCCAATTAAATGTTGGGTTTTTTTTTTGTTGTTGTTGTTGTTTTTATTTTTGTTTTTATAAGACTTGCCTTGGTCATGGTGTCTGTTCACAGCAGTAAAACCCTGACTAAGACAGTGTGATATCATACTTCTTTCCCCAAACTGGATTTAAATATCCTTTAAAAATGGGCTACACGGGAAAACCCTGGGTTATGGTGGCAACAGCTGCCTAGCTATTTTTCAGGGACTTGAAGGCTGCCCTTGTTGCAAGCACTGGCTGTTCATTGGCTGCAGATACCTCGTGGGTGACTGGAACAGGGTGAGAGGTGTGTTGAGCTCTCTGTATTCTATTTCTCTGACTTCTTTGCTGCTTCAACCTTGGGGTCGGATGCTACTCAGCTCTGCAGGTAGACTTGTTGTCATTGAGAGGTCACTTAACCTAGATGACTCTGCCTCCCTCCTTCTGCACTGAAGACCTAGGGAGCCATTGTGTCTACAGATACAAGACTGGGAATCACGTAGAAGCTAGTTCCTGTCTAGTTCCAGGAAACACGTGATCCTTCCTCCTCTTCCCTTGCTTCCTCACTCACTTCCTTTTACCCTGTATCTGTAACCTCTCAATTGCCAGGTGGTCGGGGTCATTTGCAAGTCTACCACTCATTTCTGTTCCTCACTAAGAAGCTCTTCACAGCTCAGTTGATTCTGACAAGGTAAGAACCCAGTGTAGCCCCAAGAATTGGCAGCAGTGGGGAGACCAAGACCTAAAATTAGTAACATAGTGAAGATACCATGCACCAAGATAGATATTAAATCAGCTTTGAGTCCCCTCATTCTACCACGGAACTGGCTGATGCAAAACTGCAGATCATCCCTCTATCATGCTCCAGTCCAGCTGCCAGCTGCAGGCGTGAATCCTGGTGTGTTCCTAGTCACTGAGAAAGTTTACTTGTTGCTATGAGACATGTGCCTCAGCTGATAAATATTAATTGCATCTGGATTTATGTAATAAAAATTTATGAGAGTTTGCGAGCTTGCTATTAGTCAGCTACATTTAAATAGAGCCTAGAGAAAGTGGTATTTCCCTTCTGGGTGATCCCTGTGGTCTCAGTAAGGGCCATATGCTTCTGAAAACCTCCCAGTGACATTGTGATTTGGGGGTTCTATACCTTGCTTATGTTGTGTTCACCTTTCCAGAATTCCAGATTTTGTCCTTTGAGATTAAACACAAATTTGTGTTCTCTTAGAAGCATTTCCTGGGCACCCTCACTTCATCCTGGCCTAGATGTTCCTTGTGTATACGTTCCTTGAACATAATGCACGTAATTGCACTGTGAAGCCCTGAGATGGTTTTCCTGTCTGCCTGCTTCACTGTAGTTTCAACATGATTTGCAACTTGATTCATTTATCTTTGATCATAACAAGATACCAAGCCTACTGGGCCTCAGTGAGTATTAGTTGCGTAGATAAGGCACTCGAAGTCTATGTCAGGGTCTTCTCGTCTCTTTACTTCCCCCCTTTCCTCTGCAGTGCTGCACTCTGCCTTGTCTCATTTGTATACTTTTGTCAACTTCTCCCTTGCTCACCAATGGCTTCTACTGCTACCATTCATCTGAGTTTGGAAATAAGTTTATTGTTGCCGTAAGTTACAAACCTCTGGAGAGTTGTTTAATGTCTTGAATTTAAATGTTTCCCACCAAGTACATGCTTGGTCAGCTTGGCCCCTAGTTTGTAGCCCTGTTGGTAGTTAGTGGGAATTTTAGGACATTTTTGTTTTTGTAAAATTGAGATTACTCTCTGTAGAGTTCTTTCCCTACCCTTTCTACTTATCATTAAGTATAAGGTTGGGAATTTAGTTCGGTGGTAGAATATTTGCTCAGCAAATTCAGAATCCTGAGTTCAGTCTCCAGCAGTCAGAGAACGTAAACTCTAATTATTTTTTAATCACAGCCATTTTATTATGACATGAAGCATTTTAATGTTATTTACTAGATACTTTACATATTTCTGGACAATCAGGTAATTTCTGGTTACTCTTTTTATAAACAGCCCTGTGGAAAAAATGTTCATGAATTTGCATATTTCTAGTTATGTTCTTAAGATAAATCCCTAAAGCTATTTGTTCCCTCTGGTTGAATATTTTAAGATATACTGACAAACATTGACCAACTAACAGCCAGATGTGTTAAACATCCATCCACCCATCTGGCAGGCATTTATTATTGCATCATGCCTGGCACTATGTAGGAGTTAACGTTATAATAGAAGTGGCAAACGCAGGGCTCTGCCACCAAGGAACTCGGGCTCTGCGGAAGGACACGGACGAAGAAGGAGATGAGACAGAGCAGAGAATGAGATCTTGTTCTGGCGTTCTGAGGAAAGCTCTGGTAGCCTGGGCTGGTAAGAGTGAGGGAAGGATTTTCTGTAGGAGCTCATTTATCTGCAACCTGAAATACTAAGGAAGCACTAGCCAGGCAGGGATAGCACTGGTCTCTAGGGTGCAGGAGAATGGCAAGAAATGAAGTTGAAAAGACCTCTATTAGTTGACAGGAAGCTACTAAAACCAACCAATCATACCCTGTGTTGTTTATAAGTATCAGCAGAGCAACATTTCACCATTTTAGTGATATGTGTGTGTGTGTGTGTGTGTGTGTGTGTGTGTATAAATTAAAAAAAATTTTTTTGAGATATGGTATCTCTATTTAGCCCAGGCTATTCTGAAACTCACTATGTAAACCAGGTTGCCCTAGAACTTACAGAAATCCTCCTGTTTCTGCCTCCCAAGTGTTGAGATTAAAGATGCATGCCACCACGCCCGGCTTTGATGTATACATCTTTACTTGAGGGGGAAAACCATGCTGTGTAGTCTAGACCAGTCTCAAAGCCACAATCTGGCCTCACCCCTTGAGCAGTTCTACAGTATGTAGTAACTATGCTTGCATTTTAATATATCTCTCCTAGACACAGTGTCTTTAACTCAAAAAAAAAAAAAATGCACCCAGGGTAGATTTGGGACACTGTAGTCGGCAGGCATTTTATTGTCTCTCAGGTCACATTTTTACAACTTGTGGCCTACAGTTTTCACACAGTTTCTCCTTAGATTTGTCCTCTTTCATTAATGGCCAAAGGTTTATGAATAAACATACATAGCAGCTATATGTGAAATATGGTTTTTTTTCAGTTAAGACTAATAAAAACTGCTTGACCATTTTGTTGCTGATGATTATACCTCTAATAGCAACAGAATTTGTTAAGGCAAATTTAAAAATATTTAATTTAAATGTGATGCCCACATCTGCACTTATGTGATTTTACACATAAATATATTAGATTTTCTAGTGCATTTTATAATAGTTATATAATACACATTACATATAATTACAGGTTATGAATATTGAATATAATAATATCATATAGTCAATGAAAATAGTTTCATGAGAAGGAATTAATTTCTTCCAACCTTCATAGTTATGTTCAAAATACATATTTACATGCAACAGTAGAAGCAGTTTCCAAATCTCCATTCTTAGCTTTGATGAGTTTGTGCTTTTCTTGAGTCAGAATCTGTATTTGCATGTGTGTTTATCCTTTGAGTAGTGTGCATTGATGTTGCAGAGCAGTTTCAGACTTACACATATTTATAAATGAAAAGAGTATTTATTCTTTTGGGGCCTAGATGTTACTTATTTCTCCCCATCAAGCCTTTAAAGGCTACTCAAAAATAAAACAAGATTGCAGCGAGGAAGTATCCTTCTAATTCTTTGTCTAAAAATGTGGCTCTGTACAATGGTATCCTGATTGTTCAGTTTGACAAGATGTGTTATTGCAATCAAAACAAACTAATTTGCATAAACTCAACAAACACTGAATGTTGCAGTATTCTAGCACCAGAGTAGGCACTGTGAGGGCAAAGAAGTCCAATGTAATCCTCCCCTGCTAGGCACTTACTGCTAAATATGGGAGACAAAATAGGGGGTGGGTGGAAGTAGATCTGGGACACTGGCATCTATGGGGTACTTCCTATGACCCAAGAATTGTGCGATGCACTTACATACAAGTTACCTGTGCATCACTAAGATCACTGTTGTTCCCATGTTTCCCAATATCCTCTTTCTTACTCTTCAGGCACTTACCCAGTCTTCAAGCCTCTCTCAGTCTCTGTCACTCTTAACTCCAACAACCAGGTAACACCCAATTTCCAACGTTCTGGATCCTTCCAATGAGCTCCTGATTAACCTCCTTTGCATCTGCTCCCTTCCTTGATTGGCCTGTACTTCTTCTACATTGTAAAGCGAATGCATGCCCCGCAATGCAAATATCATTAGTTGAATCACAGTTCATTTGTAGCAAGTGGCAGAACTCATTTAGGAAAGCAGAAGTGGTTGTTGTGGGGAAAGATCATTTATCACTGTGACTGCAGTGGTGACTTGTGGGTTTTGAGAACAGGATGCAGCTGGGTCAGATGAATCAATGGGCAGAGATTATAGTAATTTCTGAGCATTGTCTTTGTTGCTTTATTTCTTTCTGAAAATCAACTTCTTCTTTTATCTGTGTAACAGAAAATGACAGGCAGCCTAAGCTCGGACTTCCTTTGGCTGGAGTTCTCGTTTCTTCATTGGTCCAGCTCAGGTCCAGTGAATGAAGCCCAAGGATTGTTATATTTAGTCAGTAGAGATAAAGGTCACCTTATACTGACCAGGGAAAGTCCATCGAGTAGACTTTACAATTCTGAACATATATGTACCAAATGCCGATGCTCTCAATTTCATAAAACAAATACTTCAAATTATAATATCATAGATCAACTCCAACACAGTAATAATGGTTGATTTTAGCACTCCACACTTAGTAAAGTTTTCTGGAGTTGCCTTGGTTATGGTGTCTTATCGCAACCATTGAAAAGTGACAAATATATTCTGTAACTAGGAAAGGAAAAGATCCTTTGTTCTTGCCCTACAAAGCCAGCAAAAATCAGATTGGGATACAGACAACACCAAAAACTGTAAGACAATCTTCATGAGGAACATTTGATACAAACATTCTCAGTGAAATGCTTGCAAACCATATTCACAAACACATCAAGGAGACAAGAAGCTGGTTCAGCTTGTAAAAGCACTTGCTGTGCTCTTTTTTATTGCTTTGACAAAATACTATGACCAAAAAGCAAGTTGGGGAAGAAAAGGTTTATTTGACTTATACATTTATATTGCCAGAAAGTCAGGACAGGAACTCAAATAGGGCAGGAACCTGGAGGCAGGACCTGATGCAGAGGCCATGGAGGGGTACTGCTTACTGGCTTGCTCCTCATGGTTTGCATTGTCTGCTTTGTAATATAACCCAAGACCACATGTTGACACTACAGTGGGCTGGGTACATTCTTTAATCAAGAAAATGCCTATTGGTCAATTTGTTGGAAGCATTTTCTAAAGTTCCAGATGACCATGGCTTGTGTCAAGTTGACAAAAAAAAAAAAACCATCTACCCATGACTACAAAAGTCCTATTTGATAAACAAACAAACAAACAAACCAACAAAACTTTAAAACACCAATATGATATAGATTCAATGCATGTAATCCCTATCAAAATTCCAGATCTTCTCTTTACAAAATTAGTAAAAGCAATCTTAAAGTTTATATGGAAGCACAAAATACCCTCCAAATAGTTAAAGCAACCCTGAGCAGAAAGAAAAATGTTGGAGATATTACTTGATTTGAAGTTACATTACAAAGACACAGGAATAAAAACAGCATGACACTGGCTCCCAAACAGATGTTTAAGCCAGTGAGATAGATAGCTCAGAGAACCCATGCACAAGTCAATGCAACTCCAGTCATCTGTTTCTTAAACTTAATTTATTCTTTGACAACCTCCTGAGTCTAGGAATTGAACCCAGGACATCAGGCAAGATATGTATCTGTTCTACCCTGTGCTACATCCTCATTTCCCTCTTTGACAATTTCATATGTCAATACAATCTATTCTGATCACACGCACACCTTTTTATTCTTCTCTTTTTCCTTCCTCCCAGTGCCCATCTTACTCTTAGATCTTTTGCTGTTGTTTTGCTTTTTGTGACACACTGGGTTGAATCAGGGCCGCGTGGCTGAGCGTGAGTATGAAGGACAGGTTCACCAGATCATGAGTGACTCACTGGCAGCTCCCTGACTTTTTGACAAGATGCTAAAATATACATTGTAAAAGAGCATCAGCTAATGGTGCCAGAAAAACTAGATGTCTTCAAGTAGGAGAATGATACTAGATTCTTATCTCTTGCTCTGCATAAAAACCAACTCTAAACAGATAAAAAAAAAAGATTTCAATGTAAAGCCAGAAATTGCTAGAGACGAATGTAGAGAGTGTGCTAGAACACACAGGCACAGGACTTTGTAAATAGAACACTTCATCTAGAAAGTAAGGCCAACAATGGAAAGATGGGATCTAGGGAAATCAGAAATTTTCTGTACAGAAAAGGAAGTTATCAGCAGAATGAAGAGAGGTAGTCAAGAGAATGGGAGAAAATCTTTTCAGCTAAATATTTGTATTAGCTAGTGTTCTCTAAAGGACCAAAACTGATAGAAAGAATGTGTGTGTGTGTGTGTGTGTGTGTGTGTGTGTGTGTGTGTGTAGAAGCACTGTGGAGAAGGAGCTGAAATGTTTTAGAGATGGAAGGTTGGAATACTACTGTAAAATGCTGCCTTTCTGGTGCGCCATGGTCTTTGCCATGATGAACACACATCAGCTGTGGGTCGCTGCACAAGACATCAGAGTAGGAGGAGAACTCACTGGAAGCAGCAGCAGGCTATTGGAAGCTGAGGAGCATGGCAGCGGAAATGGAGGATGAGAATGATCATGATGCTTTATAAATGTGCGGAATTATCAACATCTAATATAGACACATTTACTCCTAAACGTGTTGTTTCGATGCTATTATAAGTGTAGTTTAACATTTTCATTTTGTATTGTTTACAGTTAGCATACAGTAATTTTATTTATTACTGATTCATTGACTGGAGACAGACCTTGCTATGTGACACAGACTGACTTTGATCTCACAATCATTGTCTCACATTCCATATGCTTGGTAATGTAAGCTACATTATTTATTTATTTATTTATTTATCTTAGGGATTGTATATAGGGAGTTTGTGCATGCTAGGCAAACACTACTATTGATTTCTGGATGTTAATCTTATGTGCTGACACCTTGCTGAAAAGATTATCTCCAGTGATTTTTAGTGGATTTATTATGATTTTCTAGACATGAGCTCACACTATCTGCAAATGGAAACAGTTTCACTTTTTTTTTTTTTTTGGTTGAAATTATTACTGGTCTTGCTCTTGATCTCAGGGAAATAACAGTTTGTGTTATTTTTCACACACACACACACACACACACACACACACACACACACAAGTTAGGGATTTGTTATGTAGTTTAGTCTATCCTTGAACTCATGATTCTCTGTAAACCTCCTGGGGCTGGAATTTCAGGTCTGAGCCATCATAGCTGGATAATAGTGGTATATCTTGTGATTGAGTGTCGCTATGTTGCTTATGTGGTCAGAAACTCACAGGTTTCCGTTCTCTTGCCCCAGTCTCTTGAGTTCTTGGACTACAAATGTCAGCTACCACACCCAGATGTAGATAATCTTTATTTCATTTTCTTGTTCATAATCCTAGGGAAGTAATGGTCTATATTTCACCCCATAAATATTACATTAGCTGTGGGTTTTTCACAGATTCCCTTTACAGGGTGTCTGAGAGAGGCAAGACAGAACAGAAACAATGCAAAAAAGAAAAAAGCAGATCTCTCACAGAAAGTTCTATGGCCCATTCCTTGGACTAAGTTCCAAGGGAAATGTATAACTGATGGCTGCTCAAATTATCCAAGAAGATAGCCAGATAGTGCCAAGTCCATAAATGCAGAAATAGGCTTCAAAATAGAAATGAACTTGATTTGTAGGAAGGAAAAATTAGTTTTCTTGCTCACTCAAATGGTAAGCTGAAATTGTTCATCACCATTATTATTAATCAACAAAGAGCTTTTAAATAATGATTCTTTCTTTTATTGCTAACTTGTAATGAACACATAGAGCCATAGTTTCCATAATGAATTCCCTTGGTTGTCAGCTCTGCTCAACACGAGTCAATCTTACGTTAAAGTGGAACAATTTTAAAATTCTAAAATACTTTCCGATTAACATTGATTTTTTAAGGAGCCTCTTATGGATACAGTGGGGAATCTCTAATTGATCTGAAGTCAGAATAATCCAAGGCAAGAAATTATTTCCATTATTTCCGTTGTATATGGAAATCAATTCTATTTTCCCATGTAAAGCCTTCTGGAAAGCTGACTGAAAATTTGAGCCTTAAGTATCCTCCTTACACATTAAAAGAAACATTTACTCAAATATAGGAAATTCAGATTATACTTATATATATTGTAGAGCTATTTTTTCAGAAGAAATATCTCATACACGGTGAACTTTCTAGGAGAAAAAAATTACAGTATTTTACTTTTCCTTAGTTTTAATTTTTATATTTTAAGATAATGTCTTAGGTATCCCAGGCTGGCCTTGAACTTGATACGCAGCTGAAGCTGCTGCCCCTGAACTCCCGAATCCTACTGCCTTCCAACTGTTGTGGCTGCAGGCATGTACTGTAATGTTTGGCATGCATTTTAATGTTTACAAGTACATTTAAGTTCCTGAATTTGACCTTAAAAATCTAAAATGGAAGTATTTTATTTTCTATATTTTCAGAATATTGTTCATTCTGAGCTGCATACATCACTGTATCCTTGGAGATGCTACTTTCTTTCCTATTGGAAAACTTTAGGAACCATGGAAAAGTACATTCTTGAAACCAGTGGATTGTGGTCCTGGCTAGATCCTGGAACGAACTACCTTGCTTTTAAAAAATTAATGAACATAGGAGGATACTCTAGCCATCTATATTACCTAATTTTCCTGGCTCCCAATCTGTGTCTAGCAAGCAAGAACAAATCTGATTATACCCTAGATTCCAACATAAAGTTTTAACAGATATTTTTCATCGCTGCTGGGGCTGCAGCTCACACTGCTTGCCCTTGCTGGCAGCGGAGAGCACCGGGCTGTGGCGCCGCCCACCAGCTGCAGACACAAGGGTAATGCCTCAGGTACCGGGCAGCACAGGTGGCATTGAGGGCAGGGTGGTGTACAGACGTCTGCTCCTAGACGTGCTGCCCACCTGCACGATTACCCTGACCATTGAGCAGCAGCAGAAAATCCGAGATGAAGAATGGTTTATTTTCTGGATTGGGCCTCTATGAAAGACTTCTGTGATCCCTGCTGCCGCTGGAGGCCATGTTGATGTCTGTGATTCGTGCTGCATCTGGCTGATGTGGCCATGGAAGCTTCTTTAGCAGTGGGTTTTGATGACTGCAGACTCACAACTGAGAATGAGAGACATTGAAGGCTTCTGTGACAACCTCTTCCCCATCCCTAACACCCCCCCCCCCCAAATCAAACAGTCCAGACAGGAAGATATTAAAGAGAGTCCTTGATTGTGACAAAGATGTTGACGCATAGCTCTTTACAGTTGATGGCTTCTAGTGGGATGTGGGGAAGGACTCAATTTTCTTTAAGGGGCTGGCCACTGGGAGACTGATCATACTCCAATGGGCAACACAAATTGGACTTGGTGGTGTTTGTTTGCTTGTTTGTTGTTTTGGGGGAAAGCACAAGGGTGGGAGGGTGGACCTGGAAGGAGTGGGGAGAGTGATTATATGGAATTCCTAAATAATTAATAAAAATACTATGTTGGAGACAAAAAGAATACACTAACATCATCGAGGCAAAATCTTCTAGGAAGTGTGTCCTCAGGTGAGCACACAGAGGATGCCAAGGCTGCACCTTGTTTTGGCAGCCAACCTTGGTACTGTGTCAAGTTTCCAGGTAGTGCTGGTTTGAAGGCATGAAGGGGCCATGGAGAGCAGTCTAGGCTTGATACCGTCAGAGGACAGGAAAAGCCACTGGTGCAGCTATAGTTCCAGTTACAACTGAAGGCCCAGGAGCAAAGGGGTCATGGAGAGAAGCTCAAGTCTGGCAGGGTCAGAGTCTCCTAAGAGGGATCAGGGGAGGCTACTGGAGCAAGTACATCCCCATTGCAGCAGGAGACCCCAGCTGCCGGTGCCATTAAAGACTGCTCAGAATAAAGTAACTATGGAGTGGAGCCCACTTGAGTCTAAAAGCTGAGCTGTGTGTGCCCAAAGGGTGAAGTGGAACAGGTGGTCTTTGAAGGTGCCCAGAAGACCATGAGTGGATTCCCAGACACTGGGCACTGAGTAATTTACACTGTTAAAAAGTTTGCTTTTGCTGTGTCCAGACTGTGACTTTGCCCTGGTCCTTCCTTCTAGTACTAAGAAAGTACTTAACTTATTATTATTATTTTTTTTAGAGGAGCCCACAGTTGAGAGAATTTAAAAAATTTGAGAGATTTTGGATATTTTATAGAAGCTTTAAACTTTGAAAGAGACATTGAATATTTTAAGAGACATTTTTTGAAGTGTTTTAATTTGTAAAGACTGTGGGTCATTTAAAGTTTATAATATATTCTATGATATTGATACCGATAAGACATCTTGAAAACAAGAGAGGAAACGTTATGTTTTTTTTTTTTTTTCAACTTTTATTAGATATTTTCTTCATTTACATTTCAAGTGTTATCCAGAAAGTTCCCTATATCCTCCCCCCTCCCGGCCCTNACTTTCTCTAGCTCCTTCTTCCTTGGGAACCCTGTGTTCCATCTAAAAGCTGACCGTGAGCTTCCGCCTCCATGTTTGCCAGGGATTGGTATGTTTTCCCCCGAGACCGCTATATCCGGGCCCTTTCAGCACCATCTTGCTGGCATATGATATAGTGTCTATGTTTGGTGACTGATTGTGGGATGGATCCCTGGCAGACGTTATGTTTTAATAATGATGCATGTGTCAAGTTGACTAGGAGTTGACTGTGCTAGACAGTTTCATGCCAAATTGACACAGGTTAGAGTTATTTTGGAAGAGGGAACCTCAACTGAGAAAATGCCTCCGCTAGGGACTGCATTGCCGCAGTTTCTTGATTGATGATTGATGGAGAGCCCCTAGGGCCTTGGCTTCTTGTTGGGTTGGTCACTGTGGAGCAGACGAGGTCTAAGAGAAAGAAGTCAGGAGGTTGGTGAGTCTTCAACCCCAGCTCCCTCCGTGTACCTCAAACACCTAACCTTTCTTGCTGCGGTGGGCTCTGCTTAACAGCCCCTCCTCAACGGCTTCTTCCCTTCTTTTGAGCTTACAAGAGCCAGCCTTGGATCACTCTTTTGCTCACACAAGCTACTCATATATTTGTGAATAACCGTTCTGTAAAGAAGCCCTTCAGATTAACCGAACTACAGTGTACGATCTGCTTTCTACTGGGATTGACTAACAGATACACATTCATTTCATCATCCCAGATTAGTTATATGATGGGTTTTGGTTAAATAAATATTGTCTATCATAATGGAACATAATACCTCTCATAGGATTCCTGAGTACATTTCCTTTCTGACACAGCCTTTGATTTTTTTCATAAATGGGTTATTTTTTCCCCATCCACTTAGTTTTCTATGTAACATTTTTTACTTTTTCCCAAGAAGATAATGGAGCACAATAGTCACTATAAAAAATGTATTTCTTCATGGAAATGTCCCTTCTGGGCTGATCATATATGTATTTTTTTCAATAATCTTTAGGAATTGTCTAGACTTTCATTCAATATCTTTGGGGTCTTATGACTTAAGTTGGTTTATAGTTTATTCCTTCATTCTGTCGCAGCACACACTTGACAAATTTCCCAAAGAATGGTACCCCAGTGGTAAATTTTGAGGCCGTGGGTATTTTAAATCGTTTTTGAAGATTGGAGTTACAGAAACTGGACAGACCATAAATTTCTCCTCAGAGTTTTGAAGGCATTGCATCATTAATTTCTAATGTAGTGTTTTAAGTTTAGAGACACAGTTTCTGTATGTTGAACAGGCTAGCCTTACACTCACAAGTCTCCTCCTCGGTCTCCTCCTCGGTCTCCTTGGTAGCTAGGACTTTGATGATCCTACCTCCCTTGGCTTTTTCCCTATATTCTTGTTGCAATGTCTATGCTATTCTAAGTTCCTAACCTTTGGATATATCACTTGAGTATTTTACCTTTAAAAGTTTGTCATTGTTTTTTCTATGTGTTGGGGCATGCACTCTTGAACTCTCAACATTGAGATTACAGTTATAAAGCCCTCTCCCATGCCTGGTATATAAGTGGTCAACAGTTGCGGAAGAACTGTGAGAGGCGTTTTCTTCAATAGTGCAGCCAATTGTAATTAGTAACCTCAACTAAATCCATTTTTCCCCCACCAAGCTTTACCGACGTGGAACCATTTCTTTCTGGGATGAATAGATCTGGGGTTCATCTTCCCAAGAGAAGCTCATGCACACTGTGCCTGGCCTTTCACATACTCTTTCATTTTGAATATTCATATCTCTCAATTCTGACTTTTTTTTTTTTGCATTAGTATAGTATAGGATTTTGTTAAATTTCTAATAATGTAACAAATATCAGAGACAATCATTTTATAAGGAGGATAAGTTTGCCTAGCTCAGAGTTTTGGTAGACCCTAGTTAATGGGTCTGGTGTGACAACTTTGTGGTGGAATGAAGTGAGCGCTGCTCTCTTTGATGAGGAGGTACAAGAGGGAGCGGGAGGAAGAGGAAACTCCTGGTGTACCACTGTCCCCTTTAAGGGCATGATTCTGATGACTGGAAGAGCCTTCCAATTCTGTTGTCCTGGGGCTAAGTCTTTGACCTATGGTCTTTGGAGGTGTCAGTAGCAGCACTTGTAATGATTAATGTGGATTTTCAACTTGACGGAATCTAGACTTAGCTAGGAGATAGGCATCTGGTCTATAAAGGCATTTCTAGATTGGGCTGAGGGGAATGTCCACTTTAAATGTGAAAGGTACCATCCCAGGGCCTAGGGACCTGGATTGAATACAAAGAAGAAAGGGAACAGGCTGCTGGCAATCGCCACCCTCTGCTTCCTGACCTCAGACACAATGAGACAGGCCACCTCAAATGCCCATTGCTATAGCTTCCCAATGATGAGCTATATTTTTGAAACGTGAGCCAAATGAACCCTTCTTTCCTTAAGTTGCTTTTGTCAGATACAAAGGGAGTTTGAGGTCAGCCTAGTATGTGGGTGGAGAGACTTCCTTGAAGGGTGATTAGGCTGTAAGTGAGGCTTTTATGGGAATCCCTCATCCCCAAATTCCCTACACAATATAAAACTGTGGATTTTTTTTTAGTGTTTTATTTCTTAAACAAGAATCCTAAAGGTATGTGGACAGATACACACAAATATTCTAGAAGCTGGGTGCATGAACATGGTTACGAGTCTTACCATTCACCACCTAGACCCTCACCTTATACTGCTCACCTTATACCAGTGTGCTGGTAAACACTGCAGCCAGCTGTCTATGGGAACAACTACAATAACAGAAACTGATGGGACACTTAGGATTGGCCAACATATGTAGTATAAATATTCCCATGGCCAATTTTTGAACTGCTAACACGATGTCAGTGTGGAATAGGGAAGATATATACAGTACATTATTATATATAGTACTTCTGCCACACATGTATAATATAGATAGCTTGGAGAGAACAAATTATAGTGAAATACAGTAAAAAAAAAAAAAAAAAACAACAAACAAACCCCAAACCAGAAGTTGTGTGTTCTGAGCACCTGTCACATCTGTTTATATTTATATTTAGTAGCGTGCTTACATAATCTAACTTGATGAACAGTTGGCTCTTGTGAACAATTCTAGTGCATTGCTGCTGCTTCTGGGTGACCTTGGCCTCGCTGTGTCTGCTCATCCTGACGACAGCATTTCTACTGCTAATTTTCTCTTGAGGCCACAGTTCTGATCACCTGCAGGAAGCAGGGCGATGCAGGATAGAAGTGTGATGGGACAGCAAGATATTTCAGCTGGTACATCAGGGCCCATATGATGGATGGAGAGAACCATCTCCTCTGGTTGTCTTCTAATACACACACACACACACACACACACACACACACACAGAGAGAGAGAGAGAGAGAGAGAGAGAGAGAGAGAGAGAGAGAGAGAGAGAGAGAGAGAGAGAGAGAGAGAGAGAGAGAGAAACATGTACACAGATGGCAAGAGTGGTGGCTGAGAGCACACATCTCCATCTGATCTGGAAACAGGAGGCAGTGAGAGCTAACTCAACTGTTGTGAGTCCTTTGAAATCTCCAAGTCTTCCCTCAGGGACATACCTCCTCCAACAAAGCTATGCCTCCTAATTCTCCCCATGTAGTTTCACCAGCTGAGGAGCGAGTAGTCAAATATATGAGCCTATACAACCATTGTCTTCTAAACCACCATGGGCTCCATGCTAGTGGTAGGAGCTGGAGGCTGCCTACCTTCCCATGTTCCCCATGGGAAGCAGAAGGCAGAGCTGGAAGTGTGGTTGCATTATAGCCTATAAAGACACACCCCAGGATTCCCCTCTCCACTAACCAGGCCCAACAACCTACAATATCAGTGCCACTACCCCAGGGTAGGTGTTCAAATATGAGTCTGTGTAGATTGAAGCCATAGCAGCGATGGCACAAATGCACAAAGTAGAGTAAATGTATGCTCTACAAGTATCTTGCAGCGTTTTGGCAAATCCTTGTATTTTCAAAGCTCCAAGCCTTAACCAACCATCCCTCTAATATCTTGTGTTATAGACCCCTCCTATCTTTGCTTCTGCTGTGAAGGAAGTGTCCCTGCTGGCTCCTAAAAGCAGTTTCTCAGCCCATGAGCTGCAGCTATTCCTGGTCCCTATCAAAGAAGGTCTTGAGGTCACCTCTTGGTTATCATCTTTCTCATTCTCTTAGCCTTTGTCAGTTTATATCTTTCACATTTCCTTTACCTACTTTAGTGGCAGGAGATAAATGAGCTGTGCAATTAGGTTTGTTTAACTGGGACGTTGCTCAATATATATTGTATTTAAAATTTGTTGAATTGATCTTGTATTCCTAGAGTGTTAGTAACAGCAACTAAATTCAGTCAATTAACAAGCACCCACTCTTAGGCTATTTGGTATATGACTGTGTTCTGAACTGTAAGATATTTCTCTTATGTTCCTTTTACAAAAGATAAGGTTTGGAACATTAGATTTATAAAAAACATACAACAACAACACAGAAATAATCTCATACACCACCACCAATATTCCTTATTACCTCAGAAAAATAATATTCGCAACAGTTGAGGAATCCTTACTATCTATCTATCTATCTATCTATCTATCTATCTATCTATCTATCTATCTATCTATCATTACTAGTCAAGTTTGTATTTGATTTTAGTCTCATTAGTTTTTGCCTTGTGTGCTTTCACTGTTCCAGAACCCAATCCTGGGTCTCTGATTCCATTCAATTATCATGTCTCCCTAGGTAACTCTCAGCTAAAACGGTCTTCAGATTCCTCTATTCCTGATAACTTTGACAGTTATGAGGGGGTAATGATCAAGAATAGCCTGGCCCTCAACAAGGACTCATCTCACTTTATCATCATTAGACTAGGATCATGCATTTCGGGAGAGATTACAGAGGTGGAATACTTTTCACACCATTATCTGCCCACTGCAATACCACTGCACAGCTCTAAAGCAAACCATTCGGAGTTAGTGTAGACACTGGGTTAAGGGCCTGGTGTCCAACAAGACTTAGTTTCCATAAGTCTGGGGCTCTTCAGGCCAGCCATGCTTTCTTCTGCTAGCTGAAAAGTAAGGGTTTCTTCAAGTCTGTAGTGATAAGTCACTCTAGCCACTCACTGGATTCAGGAACGAAATGCAATATTGATTGTTATGTCTTGGTTCTTTATCATCTTTAAAAGACCAGGTGATGAAGGCTTGGTTGCCAGTCTGTGGTGCTATTGCGAGTTGCTGGAACCTTTAGGAGGTAAAGGTTAGTCATTAGAAGCATGCCCTCGAAGGGTACTTTGAGAGCCCAGTTACTTCCTCTTTCCCTGCTGTTCTGAGGTGAGCATCTATCTCTGCTCCACTATGGGAACCTCAGCACAATCTTCTACCTCATCACGGCTGCTACAAAGGAGCCAGGTGACCATGGCCTGAAGCAATGAGCCAAAATACACCTTCTTTCCTCTTGGGTGTTCATCACAGTCATGGGACAATGCTGTGTACCTTTACTATAAAGGACACATATCGGTATCATCCAAGTGAGGAAACACACAAAGGTAGGTCACAATTTTATAGCATGGAGCTTCCATGTCCTTTTCAAGTGGTCACACTCTCAGATCATTAACGTGTCCATCAACTAGGAAGTGCTTCCAAGCTCTGAGGTCCAGGATTTATCTTGGGTCAACCTATTTGAATTTCTGACTTTGTGACTGACTCAGTCTATAGTGTTTCTCTCCTCCATGGAAGGTACTGGGCTGAGCTGGTATCCCTTGCCTCTGAGTTCCCAGCCTTCTAACTCAGAAAGCCCTTGTCACTGATATTTCTGCCATTGCCAGCCTCCAGCCTGAGCCCATCTTGTTACAAACTCAGATGTGGTCTGAGAGGTTTATGAATAACAAAGCCACCCCTATCTTGAAAAATTTCAAGCATTCGTCTCCTTCTTAGGAGCCAAGAATGAAAGCTAGTCAAATTCTTTTTTGTGTGTGCTATCAATATGACTTGTCACTGTGGTTGTTAACCTTGACTGCCTGGCTGAGGTAATGTCTATCAGGTTTTCTCTGTAAAGTTGTTCTCTTTCTCTATCTACCCTTTGTATACTGAAGACCATTGCTGTGGGCATTTAGGATGTAGGAAGTTGTGGCCAATCTTCTTGAGGGAGAGGAATCTACATTGAATTCTTTGATGGGAGAGTGAAGTCTTTTGTTTTATTTATTTATTTATTTATTTATTTATTTATTTATTTATTTACATCACTATGAATGTATACACATTTTATTCATTGTGCTATAACTTTGTTTTGGGTTTTATTTTGTTGTACATGTGGTGCTAGTCTTGGGCTCTGGGAGCTCTCATGGATGGATCTCCTGTTTCTTTGACATGCTTACATCATTATGCTTGTTGTTGCTTTTGTTATTTTATTTTTTTAGTTTATTTTATGTTTCTGCACCACAGGTACGCAGAACCTTCAGAGGCCAAAGAAGGCAGTATATCCCTGGGACTGAAGTTACAGTTTTTTCTTCTATGTGGACGCTGAGAATCAAACCTGGGTCCTCAGGAAGAGCAGCCAGTGTTACTAACCACAGAGCCAACTTGCCAGTTCTTGTTTTATTTTTAAAATACCATTTTCGTTAGATAATTAATGAATATCTGTATTACCCACTTTCCCAAGAAATACCTCTCTCTCTCTCTCTCTCTCTCTCACACACACACACACACACACACACACACACACACACACACACGCATGCACACACACTTTCTTTTTAAAAGAAATTGGGGAATCATTTTAAAGCCTTTTCTTTTTTGCCTGACTCCCTTTTTAAGCTTTATTTTTGGAGGTAATACTACTAGATAGTGCCATATTGGATGTGATTACCAAGATATAAAAATCTGTAAATTGGAGTCCACCTTTTTCTGAAAAGGAGATAAAGGTAGAAATTGCAGTTTCAAGGATCCCGAGTGTTTCTTTTTTGATAAACACTCAAAATCCCTAAAAGGAGTGGAGTTCTTATGTGAAATAGAGAATCTTGCCCAAGCATTTGTAAGATGGATCTATGGCAAGAAACTAGAAAAACATAACTTTGAGGTCATAGTTTCCATTGTCTCATTCTTCAGCCCAGGACACCTTTGAACTCCCAAGCCTTCTGAGTTTTCAGGTATGCCCTACCATCTCTCGCTTTATCTAGATTTACTTAAGACCTAAAATTGGAGTTCCATTTTTGTGAGAATTATCTCTTAATCACCAAGAAAATGAAACAAATACTGAATTTGAAAGTTTGAATCAAATAATTTTAGAAGGATTCATACTATCTGGATTTTATTAGCCTTTAAAAAAGATCTTTCTGTCTCTGTCTCTGTCTCTGTCTCTGTCTCTGTCTCTGTCTTTCTCTCTCTCTCTCTCTCTCTCTCTCTATCTCTCTCTCTCTCTGTCTCTCTGTGTGTGTGTGTGTGTGTGTGTGTGTGTGTACAGAGGTCCATGGAGGCTGGAAGAGGGCATTGAATCTTTTGAAGATGCAGTTACAGGTGGTTGAGAATCATCCAGTCTAGGTGGAAGTACTTCACTGTAGAGCCATCTCTCCATGCCTAGATTTTATTCACTTTTTACTCCATAACTTTCACATAATTGTCTATCATAATTCATCCTTTTATCAATCTGTTAATTCATCTAATATTAATGAATCAGTACTAATACATATTCAAGTTGGTATTAACAATCCTATTGGGTAAATAATATCATTCATTGTTATTTGTTTTTGTCACTGAGGCTTTAGAGCCCTTATGTTTTCTGGATATTCAGTCCTTATCAGAGTGTAGTTTTCTCAGTCTTTCCACACAGACGATTGTTCTCTTCGTTGTGTATGAGCTGGAGTTTGATGTCATTACTCTTTTATCTAATTTTGTTTTTATTTTCTGTGCTTTTAGGGTTTTATACAAAAAATTACTATGTTATAATTGCTTTAGTGGTTTCAGTTGCAGGTCTTATATCTCTAAGTCTTCAGTATGTGTTGAAAGTGAATTTCTTTTTTGAGGCTGGGGCTCATGTAGCCCAGGCTTACCTTGCCCTTGATCTGTAGGCAAGGATAGTTTTGGATTTGAAATAGAGTCAAGAATGGCCTTGAATGGCCTCTGCTCCCATTTCCAAGGTGCTGGGGTTTCAGGTGAGTGTCACGATGCCTTATTTGAAAGTTGAGATTTGTAACTGGTAAGAGAAAGGGTCTGGTTTAATCCTGTTATATGTGGAAACCAAATTGCCCTACTCATTTATCGAATAGGTTGCCTTTTCTCCACTGTTCTTAATGCCTTTGTCAAGAATCATTTGGATGTAAAAGTCTATGACTGAGCCTGGTACAGACCTACTTGGATCATGAAAAGGCAAGAATCCGAGTCCTAAAAGCAGAAAAACGTTCCTGAGATAAACTAATTGTGATAAATGGGAAAAGCCATACACAGTGTTTGATTTGTGTCCTATTTGAACAATGCATTTTGTTCTCTTCCTGGTCTGAAGCTTTTCTAAATGACTTACCCTGATTTTGCTGAAAATTATTTTAAGAGCAGTCAGTCACACAAATTTTCTTTCTCACTTCTCATTTTTATTGAATGTGAGAAGTCTACAGATTACTTAGCTCAATACCTTCTTCTTGTATGGGAGAGATAACTTTATATAGAGATATATGATTCCTGTAGACTTTTAAGCAATATCACAGGCTTTACAGCTTCTTTATGCCACTGATAATTTCACTATGTAATAGTAGTCCAGTGTCTAGCCTGTGATAAGCTTCTGATCCCTTACAACATGTCCAACATTGTGGTATGAATAGAAGCCACAAATTATCACGGTATTCATAATCTCTGGCTACGGAGTCCTATGTAAGACACACTTAGAAAACAGCAAGAATAGTATGTAACAAAGTTCACAATGAGATAGAATTAAGGGTGAGTGATATTAGGTGATTTTATTATAGAAATAATATTGGGGCTGGTGAGATGGTGAGTTAAGAGTGCCGACTGCTCTTCTGAAGGTCCCGAGTTCAAGTCCCAGCAACCACAACCATCCATAATGAATTCTGATGCCCTCTTCTGGAGTTTCTGAAGATAGCTACAATGTACTTACATATAATAAATAAATCTTAAAAAAATAATATTGTGTATAATTTTAAATAAATAAATAATCCTGGCTATATGATGAGAGTGTTGACTTGTGACTGAAAATAGATAGGTCCTAGCAAATTAGCTTAAATGTGCAAAATAAAAGCAGTCCATGAAACTTAAATTTAAGCTCAATTAAGAAAAACGTTACAGGCTATTATAGAAGGTGAAGAGCAATAAGTGCTGAAAGAACCCGAGAAGTCCTCTTGGAAATAGAAACATCAGACACAGAATATCAAAGAATGTCGGAGTCACGGAGGGAGGAAAATTACAAACTACCGCAATCAGGACACGAGCAACGTTATAATGAAAAATTGATACCTTAGAAATTAAAACACAATTCCAACGCAGTTCAAAGGAAGGCCATTAAACATGTTTATGGGCCTCTGAAATAAATTGCTGTTATCTAAAACCAATAAAACCCCAATTCACACAAGTGCTTAGACTAGAAATGTGTACTGCATTAAGCAGAAGAGCAGGTAGCCAGCTCTCATTTTGTGTTGATGAATCTGTTTCTTCTAAGTGCTTCTCTGGTGGTGGCCACTCCAAAAGGACTACCTTTTCTTGGTGGCATGTTTTCATCTCTATGGGTATTAAGAAAACTGTGTGCTTCCAACAAGTTCCCCTAAAATAAATCAGCTAGCTACTCTGATCTTTATTTATTTGTTTTGTTTTGTTTTTTTCTTTTTTTGGTTTTTTGAGACAGGGTTTCTCTTTATAGCCCTGGCTGTCCTGGAACTCACTTTGTAGACCAGGTTGGGCTCAAACTCAGAAATCTGTCTGCTTCTGCCTCCAGAGTGCTAGGATTAAAGGTGTGCGCCACCACGCCCGGCTTACTCTGATCTTTAAAAATAGACGGTCATGGGGGCTGGTGAGATGGCTCAGTGGGTAAGAGCACCCGACTGCTCTTCCGAAGGTGATAAGTTCAAATCCCAGCATCCACATGGTGGCTCACAACCATCCATAACAAGATCTGGCACCCTCTTCTGGAGTGTCTGAAGACAGCTACAGTGTACTTATATATAATAAATAAAAAAAATAGACGGTCATGAATTGCTCTGAGGGCTTGGGTTGATGGCTCAACAAATCAGGCCATCTACCAACATGAGAACCCAAATTTGAATTCGTAGAATTCACATAAAAAATTGGGCATAGCTATGCTTGCCTGCTACCCTGAGTACTAGAGTGATGGAGAGAGGCAGACCTTAGGGGTGCACTGGCCAGCTAGCCTAGCCAAAATAGTGAGCTCCAGGTTCAATGAGAACTCAAGGGATTGTAGCAGAGAATGAGAATACCCAATGTTGTGCTATAGTTTCCATACATACACACATTTATAAAAATGTGTGGACATGTGAGCTCTCTCTCTCTCTCTCTCTCTCTCTCTCTCTCTCTCTCACACACACACACACACACACAGACACACACACACACACACACACACACACACACACACACACACACACACACACACACACACACACACGCATGCATGCATGCACACACACAGAGCCTTGCTGGCCTCATAGCACGGACAGCCTAGTAACCATTTGGTCTTTCTATATCTGCTCCGTTTATGAATTAATGCCTAGGCCTAAGCTAGGCTTGTTTCCCAACTAGCTTGTAACTTGATTATGATTTATACTATTCTAAGTCTGCCACATGGTTAGTTACCTCTCTTTAGTTTTATTTGCCCAACTTTCTCTGAGTTTCGGTGGTGAATCCTCCAGCACCTGATTATCTCCCAAGTTCCCCTCTCTCTCTCATGTACAAGAGGTTATACTTATACCTCAATATATATAGTTTTATTTGATTATTATATTTCAATTAAACTTGAAGAGAGAAAGTGATTTATAAAGATTATGGTCCAGTGGAATTTCTAGCAGGTATTATCAGGAGTAGCTTCTGCCACATCATTGATTTGGTTTATCTCTAACGATCCTAACAGGCATTATCATATCCTTTCAAGGGTGTAGATAACTGTATAACATGTGTACAAAATATAACTGATATTTTATATGTAATGAGTCATCATAATAACCTTCCATTATTTAGGCTAACAGATGTGCATGATGTTATTTAGATGTTATTGGAAAATCTTTACTTATATTACTTTTATTTATATATCAATTATAAAATGTTTGGTTTATTTTTATAGATTTTGAACTTATTTTTAAATTTTTATTTTTGTTATGTTTTATGTATATGAATGTTTTACCTGCATGTATGTGAACCTTGTGCATGCAGTGTCAGGAGAGGCTGGAAGAGGGAGCCAGGTCCCTAAGACTGGAGTTAACAGCTGGTTATGATCTGCCTCGTGGGTGATAGAAACTGAACAAGCCAGGGTGTTCTGCAAGAGCAGCCTGTACTGTTAACTGCCAAGCCATCCCCCAGCCTCACACATTGATTTCTTTACACTTGCACCTGAGCACTTGCATTATTGATGGATGATGATCTGCTCATGCAGAGTGTGGGGCGGGAGCTCCCATTCTTATATAACCATGAAATGAAGCCCAAACTGTCACTGAGATGAGCAGAAAATGAGCTACAGAGTTTATAATTCCTCTTTTGGTTAGCAATGCCTAAAATGGATGTGGTTTTTTAAAAAGAAGAGAATTTAGTTAGTGAAGCAGAGAGATCCTTCAGCTTACCACTTCATTGCTATTCTGTAGTAGATAATACTACAATATAATTTATGAGGCTTGATAATTATTTTAAAATAAAAGTATTTTTAATAGTAATTCTGCTACTGCTTCTGAGTGTATGACCCTCTCAATGACCGTTTGTGCTCCAGAAAGGATTTAAATTCTTAACAAAACATGTAATTAAAAAAAATATCATTTTGACTTTATGAAATTTGCAGGCAAATGGATGGAACTTGAAAATATCATCCTGAGTGAGGTAACCCAGTCACAAGAGAACACACATGATATGTAATCACTGATAAATGGATATTAGCCAAAAAGAAGCTTGGAATACCCACAATACAACTCACAGACGATCTGAAACCCAAGAAGAAGGAAGACCACACCAAAGTGTGGATGCTACAGTCCTACTCAGAAGAAGGAAGAAAATAATCTCAGGAGGTAGAGGGAGAGAGGGATCTGGGAGAGGGAGGTAAAGGCAGGGCAGTTCAGATAAAGGGGATGAGGGAGAATTTATAGAGTATCAGGAATTTGAAAGGAGGTATCTAGCAGTGGGAGGCGGGGGGGGGGGAGCTGGGAGTAGCTACTTGAAAGTCCTAGATGCCAGGAACCCAAGAGGTTCCCAGGACCCAACAGGGAGGACATTAGCCGAAATACCCAACAAAGGTGCGATAGAACCTGTAGAGTTTTATCTATATTCAGTGGATAGGCATGGCTCCCGGTTGAGGGGACCACCTCAAAAATATTAATCCAGAATTTCTCTTGTCAAAAGGAAATGCAGGGACAAAGAGTAGAATAGAGTCTGAAGGAAAGGTCATCCAGAAACTGCCCCACCTAGGGATCCATCCCATCTGCTGACACCAAACCCAGACACTATTGCTGATGCCAAGAAGGGCTTGCTGACAGGAGTCTGGTATAGCTGTCCCCTGAGAGTCTCTGCCAGAGCCAGACCAATACAGATGCAGATGCTCACAGTCAACCATCGGATTGAGTATGGGGACCCCAATGGAAAGTTAGGGCAAGGACTGAAGGAGCTGAAGAGGTTTGCAACCCCATAGGAAGAACAACACTATCAACCAACCAGACCCCCCAAAATTCCTAGGGAGTAAACCATCAACCAAAGAGTACACATGGAGGGACCCATGGCTCCAGCTGGATATGTAGCAGAGGATTGCCTTATCGGGCATCAATGGGAAGAGAGCCCTTTGATCTGAAGGAGGCTTGATGATCCAGGCTAGGGGAATTTGAGGGTGTTGAGACAGGAGTGGGTGGGTGGGAGAGCACTCTCGTAGAGGCAGGGGGAGGAGGGAGAAAATAGGGGGTTTCTGGAGGGGAAACTGGGAATGGGGATAACATTTGAAATGTAAATAACCAAAAAAATTGTCAATTTTTTTCTCACAAAATTACAAAAAGAATTATTCACAGGACATTATACTTTGGCTAAAATCTGGGTTACCAAGTGTCTTGGTTATTGGTGTACTGCTGTGAAGAGACACTATGACCAAGGCAATTTTTATAAAGGAAAGCATTTATTTTGTTGGGGAATTGCTTACATTTTCAGAGGCTTAATCCATTATCATGGCAGAGAGGCTGGTGGGCGTTCATGGCACTGGAACAGTAGCTGAGAGCTTCACATGCTAACCTGTAGGCAGGCAGGCAGGCATGCAGAGAGAGATAAGGGTGTGGCTGGTGTGGGCTTTTGAAACCTTGAAGGGCATCTTCAGGGAAACACTTCCTCCAATAAGACCACACCTCCTAATCCTTCTAATCCTTTCAAACAGTTCCACTCCCTGGTGACTAAGCATTCAAATATAAGTGCCTATTGGGGCCATTCTTATTCAAACCAGCACACTGGGTATTAGGTATTTGCTGTTGCAGAACAAGTCACTGACAAATTTGGTGCTTTAAACCATTTATTCTTGCAGACTTTGTGGGTCAGGAAACTGGGTTCAGCTTAGCTGAGACCTTTGCTTCATGATTTCTCTCTCACACAAGGCTTCTATCAGGGTCAGACAGCCAGGTCTGCAGTTTCACTTGAAATCTCATTTGTGAAGGTTCCAGCTCCAATCTCATGGGGTTGCTGGCAGAATTCAGTGCCTTAGAGGTGGTTATGAAGAGATTGAAGCCTTAACCCTTTGCTGCCCAGGAGGCTATTCCTTGAAACCTGGTTTTTCCGCAGCATAGTTTGCTTTAAGCTAGCAGGGCATCTCTTAGCAGAATATAAATTGTAGTCTTGTCTTTTAAAACTGCAGGAGACAACAGCTGTGATGTGTTTTCTGGGTTTGAGGCAAATCCTAGGTCCTGCTAAGTCTTGTTGGAGGCAGTTACACAAAGGAAAGGATACCAGAGGCAGTCATTACTGAGGCTGTTTTAGAATCTGCTGGAAAACTTTTGATTGATTTGACATGTATGATACCTTGTCTAAAATGTAGCTACCTGGCAACAAGTCACAGTCAGTGAGGTCTATAATCAGCAGGAACCAATGGCAGTGTATCAATAGTGTGAAAATTATGATGAAAGCAACATTGAGTGAAAATTCACAATCAACGCCGTTAGGAGGAGGACTCCCGCACTGTTCTGACATCTGGAAGACTAGAATGAACGATCAGTTAAACTATGCCCCAGGGTTCAAGATACATGCTAAGAGGAACTGAACATTTCCATTCTGTTTACACATCCTTTCTCTTTTCTCTCATTGATTTCTCTTCTATAGCTCCTGTTTCTCCTCAGCTTGATTCTTCTCAACCTGTAGTAGTCGATGTAAGTTCCTACTTTCCCTACCTTCTGTGAAACACTGACTGAGACCAAGGCAACCTGTGTCTCTTGACTTTCAACTCTAAGGCTCTGAATAAATTCATATTTCTGACTGTACATTCTGAGTTAGCCATGCAGGTCAATAATAAGCCCAAGCTACAAGGTCCTGTGTAGTATTGTGGTTTCCTCCAATTCTATCAGCTATGAGAAGGGAAGCGCTGCACTAGACCTTGACAGAACAGCCACAATTAGAAAGTCATTTACGGAACATGCAGTGCTTTAACTGAGTACACCTCAGTGTGGGGTTCATCAGCAAACGTGGGTGCCCTTATTACACTGGTAATTGAAATCTTTTAGAAACAGCATCTCAG
The DNA here is from genome assembly GCA_902729485.2 of Mus minutoides. NCBI lineage: Eukaryota > Metazoa > Chordata > Mammalia > Rodentia > Muridae > Mus > Mus minutoides. The sequence goes on from LR749714.1 coordinate 1,958,700, forward strand.
CGAACACATTGCTAGCATATTCCTCTGAAAAAATTACCTTAGTTAAAGAGAAGGTCTTGAATATGGCTAGACATTTGCAAAGAAGATTAAATATGTAATTGTATAATAAAGTTCTTGACTTTCATTAATCTTTGTAGAGAATCTAAGAGGGTATTTGTGTGTTCTTAACAAGGGCAAAATATCAGTTGTCAAAAAACGCAACACAATAAAGGCCCTGCTTAAAATGTTTCTATGTAAAATTGCTTTGAAGCCTAGCAAGGCCCAACAAAGTAAACAGGAAGGGTTGATTCTGGCTTTAGTTATGTTTAGACTGTTGAGTTATGGTTAGTGGATATTTTAATATTATACCAGTGAATTAATACTATAATAGGAGTGGGAGTATGTTCATTAACTTGTATCATGGTGAACAAAAATATTCTCTTTTCAAAATGTAACTTAATTAATTTATAAAAATTACTATTGGAAACGCACCCCAATAATGCTTGTAAATTCAAGTGTTTTGAGCAGCAATGGAGCTAAGTAGAAGAAAAGAGAAACTTCATTCATTTTGTGTGTGTGTGTGTGTGTGTGTGTGTGTGTGTGTGTGATTGTGGGTGAGGGCATTGAACTTAATCTCAGTTACAGGGAAGGTCACTACCCCTGAGCTACATTCCTAGCTTTAAATGTTACTTCATCAATCTATGCAAGAATACTATATTCCTTAAGATTGTTACTTCTTTCCTATTACTTGAAATTGGAATATATAATGTATTTTGAGAGATTATCTTGGTGTGTAGGCATTCTTCACTGATATCCATGTATTAAACAAGATGTGGAGCTACTGTATTTATATACCTAAGTTACAATATCTTTGTGAATGGTTAACAAATCCCAAGTAGAAAGGGTTAATAAATGCAACAACTAGATTGGGGGCCAAAACAGCAAACAGATGGAGATATCAACCAAGCCTCAGATTGTAAAGGTTATCATGCATTCTGTCAGCGCTGTGAACACACAAGTAGAACTAACTGCACATCCACTGATGTGAAGATCTGGCATCTCCATGCGCTCTGCTTTGTCATTGTCCTTTGTGTGTCCTCTAGAATGAGACTGCGAATTCTCATCTGAATACACAATGAAGTAGGCTCTCAGACAAAGTCTGTAGGAACTCTAATCTCTAAAAACGGATGAGTAGGAAGGGCTTGCCAAGAAAACCAAACAAGCTGACATGTTTAGTCAAAAGAATATCAAAGAAGAAAAGCAGTGAACACACTACGGTCCCGTGCACAGCAATATTTTCCTTGTGTGACACACGATTCTTCCAGATTCTGATTGTGTGGTTTCTGTTTTAGGAAAGGCTCAGCTTTGATGCTTTAAACACCACTCACAGGATGATATTCAACTCTAAAGCAAGGCTAGGACCTTTGTCCCAGGATTTAGTTCAGTCTTAGAAATCATAGCTGGTATGCCTGAAGACAGCTATGATGTACTTATATAATAAGTAAATAAATCTTTAAAAAAAAGAAATCATAGCTGCAAATGCCAAATCAACTATGATTTATCTACCTTCGGATATTTGCATTAAAAAAATCTTGTCACATTATGGAGGCTGATTTAGTCAATTGAATGCATATTTTCAGAAATCTAGCCAGCTTAATTACATATCTTTGAAGTTCTTAATGAACAGAATTGGGGAGTTGTTTGGTAAGAATAGCTCATGTGAACTGAGGAAAGGTTAGTAAAGTTTTTTGATGTGGGAAAATCCACAAACTTCTAGGTCGGATTTCCCACAAAGGACTAGGCTCATAGGAAAGCTGTTTATTTAAACAGAATTATTCTACATTTTAGTGTGTAAATTCATATTAGCTAAGCCAGTTTTATGCTTAGAGTCATGAACAAAGATGTTTGGAAACAAACCATGCTTAGGCAAAGTGGAGTCAGTTAAAAAGGATGCCACTTAGACAAATCCCTTGGATATGAAACACTGTTTTTGGTGAGCGTGTGGATGGGATTAGAGGTCTTGTTATGGGGAGACGATGTAAATTGATGGAATTGGAAGTATTTTCTAAGCTTTATTGCACACATTCAACAGAGGTAGGAAATTGTCTTTGACATCCTATTCTTCTGTGGTTGACTGAGGCATGGTCCCAGATAGCCCAGGCTGGCTTTAAATTCACTATGTAGTTAAGGGTGACCTTGAGTTCCTAATCATCCTGTTTGTCCCTCTTGAGTATGTGATGGTTTTTCTTTCCTAGAGAGTTAAGCAAGGGAGTGACAAGTAGGGTCTCCGCTGCCACTGAGACACATCCAAGCTTGCAGACAGGGAGTGAGGCAAACTCCACATCTATGTAAGTGCATGAACTTTTAGTGAGTCCTTGGTCCCTTAATTCTTTTAAAGAGGTAAGGGGGAGTACCAGCCTAGAAGGCTCAACTATATCCTTCCTGGAAAACAACATAAGACATCACCACAGGCCCTACTAGAGGTCATTCTGAACACTACTCTCTTGTAATCAGTATTTATTTATTTATTTATTTAAATTTCTGTCAAACCCGTGGGAACATAAATCTCATCTGTACAGGTTCTACCTGAGTTGTAGTCTGTAATATCCAGATGTGAATATGATGTGGTGAATTCATCCCAGAGGTCTTCAATTCGTACCATGAAGATGCCACCTATCTAATTATTCCAGTGGCTGCCAAGAAGGCTTTGAGGTTTCTTCAGGATCTGCTTGCCTTCAGCCAGATGACAGAGCAGCCCGACAGTACAACAAGATTTGTTTGCCTGACAGGGCACTTGCACGTCTGCTGGATTTATGTTTAGAATCTTCGCAGTGAGTAAATGGCGTTAGCTGAATGCAGCTGTTTCCTCTGATGTGGCCATGACCATCAGTGTCTTGAAGGAGAGCAGCGGCTATCCCCTGCCTAAGATGCTCCCTCTGTCTAGTTTGTCCAGATTCCCACTTGGAAGGAAGAGGAAGGATTGTGGGACTTACAAGGCTTATTACAGGCCTTGGGAGAGCCTCACAAAAACGTTTGCCTCTCTGCTTTCTGAGATTTCAATGGCTGCCTCATAATCAGCGAACAATTAACTGGAGTGGGACTTCTGGGTGGTACAGCTGTCAGCAAGTCACTCAAGGGACTTTCAAGTGTGGCTGCCTTTGAATCATCTATGCTCCTGTAAGGACTCTAACAAACTTGTTGGATCACCAAGCTGCACTTAGGTGCATTTGGACTGGGGGTGCCTTCGGTCTACAGAGTGAATGGACAGATGTTCCTTTACTTCTCCCAGGAGAGACAGCAAGGGGAGGATGGTGACTATGGAAACTCCCACTTTCATCCTAGCTTCTTTCCCTCCACCCTCTGAGGAAGTTTGTAGGACAGATACTCATTGGGTTCACTCACTATTCATCTCTGGTAGCCTTCTCCATTGCTCTGCCCTGACCTATAAATTAGACACATCATGTGATTTCTCAGCTTCTTTCTCATCAAAGACTGGTCTTGTGATCTAGTTCCATTCGGTCTGGGGATGCAAATGCCCTTGTGCATGCACACATGTGTGACTTCTTTTCCTAAATAAAAGGTAGAGAGTCTCACCGAGGAAAACCCTTTACCTCTGTTGTGCCAATCTCTTCCTTTGTGAAAGTCGATTCCTATGACTTTTGATTCCTTATGTGTTCTTGATTCCTGCAGGCACCATAGCCACTGCGAGGCTGTGAGGAGATGCAGGTGAAGAAACCAAAACGATTCCCCTAAAAGAATTAGTTCTGTATACAATGGCACTGTGGATCCACTTCTCCTGATATGTAAAGTCTACTTCTGAACTTTTCTGACAGAATTAGCATGCTCCTATTTGCTTAATGCTACTGTAGAGTTCTCTGCTTCTTGAAACCAAGTGTGGCCGAAAGTCTCAGTTGTGTGTGATCATTTAGATTTTTCCACATCTGTTGTTTTTGATGGCACAGTTCCCATTCAAAGGCAAGGAAATCATGTTTTTCTGTTAAATTTTTCTGAGTCAGATATGATGCCACATAATTTCTCTAGACTGAGGAAGGCCTGTATGAAGTAGATTATATAGAGAAAAAAATCTGATATTAGAAAGGTTTCTTACAATAGTTACAACAGACAATAATCTACCCAAAGTAGGCTGAGACCCAGAGACAATTTACTTGGTGGATGAGACTATGTCTCATAGATTTGAGGTTAGAAAGTAAAGCTACATCTCTCTAAGACCGGAGCTGGAAAGCTGTATTCAATGGTTCTCCCTCCCTGTCTTTCACAATCTCCTCTGCCCACATCATGGTGTGTGTGTGTGTGTGTGTGTGTGTGTGTGTGTGTTTTCCTATGAGTGTCATTGATTCTCACTGCTTGCCCGTGTACATAGCAGAAAAGTCATTTAAGCTCTATCAGGACAAATGCAAATTTAAACTTAGTAACATTTCTTACTTTGAACTTTTAAATTCTCTGGAGGAAAACTCTGATTGGTTTAGGTTTTTACCCCCACATCATTCTTTCAGCAAGATACTATTATGGGAATTGGGCCAAACAACTTAGCTTTCTTAGGCTGCAAGGGAGTGTATATTTTGAGAAGGGAGTATGGGCTTGCATGTGAGGAAGAGTGGCTGTTGTAGAAGAAATAGCGAACATCTCCATTGCTCTTCTGAAGATTTAATAGGCTGAACAGTAATGCATTAATGTCACTTTGTTCATGTACATCGTGCACTTTGACCAGATTCCTTTCCCAGAGCCCTCTCATGTCTCCTCTTCCCTCTCCTGCTAGTCTTATGTGTCTTTCCCTTCTATGTTCTTGTCATGTGTGTATTAGGTTACATATATGAGAAAATAGATTCTGAATGCATCCTCATAATGGTATTTCTAAAACAAGAATCTGATCATTTTTTCAGTCCTATTTAAAACCTGTTTATCCCAGCCATGTGGTGATGGTGTGGAGCCTTTCATTCCAGCACTCGGGAGTCAGGCAGATCTCTGAGTTCAAGTCCAGGTACAGAGTGAGTTCCAGGACAGCCAGGGCTATACAGAGAAATCCTGTCTCAAACAAACAAACAAACAAACAAACAACAACAAAACAAAAACAAAGACAAAACAAACAAAAAGCCCTAAACCAGCACCCTTCTCCATTTATATCCCTTTCAGTCACTCTATCCTCAAAAAATTGCTAAGATTATTTGTAATTCTTGCTTTTGGCTTGCTAATGTTTTTTATTTAATTTTCAATAAATACAGCAGCCCCACCTCTGTTTTCTCCTCCTAGCCCCATCCCAAAGCCCCTCCCCCATCATCTCCTCAGAGAAGGGGTAAACTCTCCTTGGTTACTGGCCTGCCTCGGTATATCAAATTACAGTAGCACCAAGTGCTGCTCTCTTTCCCACTGAGGCCCGACAAGGCAGTCCAGCTAAAGGATCCAGTACAAGCAAGAGTCGAAGATAGCCTACGCTCCAATTGTTAGGGGTCCCACATGAAGACCAAGCTGCACAGCTGCTATGAACGTGTAGGGAGACTTCTCCCATCCCAGGTCTCTGGCTAGTCTCAGAGGTGCTTCCCTCTGACAAGTCAGATTTCCATTCTCTCTCCCAGCCTTCTCCCTTTTTTCTACACCTGATTCCCATTTCTGTTTTCTTCCTCAACCCCTCTTCCATCCAGGTCCCTCCCTCCAGCCACTTCTGATGTCTATTTTATTTCTCCTTCTGAGTGAGATTCATGTATCTTCCTTTGGGCCCTCCTTATTACTTAGTTTCTTTGTGTCTGCGGATTGTAGCATGCTTATCCTGTGCTTGAATGTTTTTCTGGCACTAGGCTACCTCACTCAGGATGATATTTTCTAGTTCCACCCATCTGCCTGCAAATTTCATGTCTTTGTTTTTACTAGCTGAGAAGCATGCTTTTTATTTTAATTGACAGAATAAGTATAAATATATGTGGGGTGCTGTCTTAGTCAGGGTTTCTATTCCTGCACAAACATCATGACCAAGAAGCAAGTTGGGGAGGAAAGGGTTTGTTCAGCTTACACTTCCATACGGCTGTTCATCACCAAGGAAGTTAGGACTGGAACTCAAGCAGGTCAGGAAGCAGGAGCTGATGCAGAGGCCATAGAGGGATGTTCTTTACTGGCTTGCTTCCCTGGCTTACTCAGCCTGCTCTCTTATAGAACCCAAGACTACCAGCCCAGAGATGGTCCCACCCACAAGGGGCCTTTCCCCCTTGATCACTAATTGAGAAAATGCCATATCATAATTGTTCTTTGTTTGCTCTGGACCGTGTCTTTTGGCAGAGGGCATTATATTTGGTGCCGTGTAGAATATTCTAAGCCTAGTGTTTGGCACATAATGTTTGCTTATGCTTAAGTAGGGCATTTGGTATTTAGTGAACAGATCATTGTGACAGTTCATAGTTTTCTTTTTTTAGCTATGTCTTTTCCTATTCATTTACAAAAACTGAGCTGGAAATAAATCTAAAGCTATTTGAGGACACATGCCACAAAAGAATATGTGAGAGAAGGCAAGCTGAAAGCGGCAAGCCTAGTGTAAGGCAAAGAAAAAGGAACGAAACAACAAGGCCGAAGCTTGAGGAAGCAAGCAAGAGTCTGGAGGCTGCTTCAGAGCTTATGTCGTGGGATACACTTCACTATATTAATCCTTACGGCAATTCTTTGATGTTGTTATGCCCACAATAAAAATATTAAAATTAAGAATTAGATCAGAGAAAAATAAACTGATTTTAAATCCTTGATATAACAAATACAAATAAGAAGCAAACCAAAGGAAATAAAAACCCTCCTGAAAAAGTCTTATGCAGATTTTTGAAGCAAACCGTAGTCATACCTTCAGCCATCTGGTTTCTGGATAAGTGTGTGAGTTATTTTTCTTAAAGGGATCGATTTCACTCTTTCATCTGTCTTGGATATAGTGCTGATTATCTAATCTATATGTACACATTCTTACTTCTACCAAGATAAATTCCCCTCCCTCCCTCCCTCCCTCCCTCCCTCTCTCTCTCCCTCCCTCCCTCTCTCCCTCAAGCTTTTACTCCAATCTCCGTGCAGATTATTGAACCTGGGGCGTCATATATGCTATGCTTTACCGCTAGCCTAGCCCTTAAGTTCCTTTTCAACCAGGCTTCTTCACTTGTTCCATTTTCTGATTTAGCTAAACTTTTTGGAATCTAGTAAGGGCTCCTCACCTCTCTTTTGTGAACCATTAGCAACAGACGCATACAAGCAGGTACTAGCTTAGTGCACAGTTGTACTGTAGGTCACACACACACACATACACACACACACACACACACACACACACACACACACACACACACACGTGTAACTATAATAATCTTAACAGTGGCATTGCTGAAATGACCATATACAGTACTATGCAATAAGGAAAACTTAATCTTCAAGTTCTAGCATTTCCCATTTCTGTTAAGATGGAATGTCCTATTAAAATTTCCAAATCTCAGTTTTTAAATTAATAACAAGAGAGGAGGATTGACAATGTAGCTCTTTGGCGGTGTGCTTGCCTAGTGTGAAGGAGGCCCTGAGTTCAGCCCTAGCATAAAGCCACCCTTCAAACATAAATTTTTTTCCTAATAAGTCTTTTTGTTTACTCTGGAAGAATAAAATAAAATGCTATATGTGAAAAGTCTTTGGGAATATCTGGTTAAACGCTGCAAAAAAATATTTCTAGCTGATGACAAACAGTATTAAATCAAATGGAGTTCCTGAGCTGAAGCAACACCAATCAGGCTCATCTCCAGGCAGGGGACGCCAAGGGTTGCCACGTGACGTCATTTTCCCGCGCCGGGCGCCAACCGCTTCCACCCCGGCCCGGGCAAGAGCCGCGCGCCATGGGGACCTGGCGGCATTTGCTGCTCTTTGGCGGGGTGTCACTCTGGGGTGGTGGCACGGCCACTGTCCTGCCCCAGGGGTGCCGAGCTTTGGGTTGTGGGCGCCAGGTGTGTGCCGAGCGCGGGCGGGGTGGTGCGGGCCGGACCGCAGGCGCCTGCGCTCCCGCTAGCGGGTTTGTTAGACGGTGGCTGGGGCTTGTGGTCCCAAACTGTCCCGAGTACGGATGTGCACAGAGCTCTCTTGTTTTGGGGTTATTTAGTGAATAGGTAAAGGAAAAGGCAAATCTGCGGAGGGCTTAACTCGGTAAAAAGTCCACTTCAGGTGTGTGTGTGTGTGTGTGTGTGTGTGTGTGTGTGTTTCCCCTCACTTATACTGGTAGACCAATTTCAGCTTGAACAATTACCTCTGACGTTGAGATTAGCATTTAATAAAGAGCACCTAAAGGCTAAGTCTATGGCAATGAACATTATTAGAAAACAAAGCCCCGTTAAACCCAAACTCTGGGTTATTTTCTCTTTTACAGCATAGTAATTCAGTGATGAGAATAATTGGTTTAAATCACTTTTTTTTTTAAAGTTATTAGGCGCTGAGAGTGAGGCCTTGAAACAAAGAAGAACACAAATCATGTCCCGAGGACTTCCTAAGCAGAAGCCTATAGAAGGTGTTAGAGAAGTCATTGTTGTGGCCTCTGGAAAGGGTGGTGTTGGAAAGTCTACCACGGCAGGTATTGTAAGGTGTCCCTTCCCCTCCTGACTAATGAGTGGTTCTCTCAAATGCACTGTAAATGACCACCTTTTAGGTGTCCTGTCTGTGAAGTTTCTGATATTGGTTCCTTAGAACTAGGATTTCATAATGACTGGGAGCTGAACTAATAAACACGTTCATTACCAGATTGCCTATTCAGAAGAGCAAAACGTAGTTAGATTGTCTACGGATATTCTGTTCGCTTAACTGGGAATCTCTTTCGGAGGATGGTATGCAAATTGCACTGACCACTTAGCTCAGTGTATTTGCCATAGAAGTGCCTAGGAATTGGTTGCTGTTACTTTTAAAACATCCAGTTGTTGTATACTAAATTGTCTGTTCTTTTCCAGTCTGTCATTGTACATGTACCTGAATATTTGCAACGAGAACATTTAGTTTTGTGTTCTTTTTCATTTAATTACATAATTTATGGCATTTCTAAAGTCACCATGACCTCTGTTCCTGTGCTCAGGTGCATGTGTGTGGAAGGCAGAGGGTAACATTGGGTGTCTTGGTTGTTCTCCAGTTTTTCAATGGCTTCCTGACTACTAGCTCTCAGGATCTGCCTGTCTCTCCTTTGTTCCTCCCAGTGCTGTGGTCACACCCAGATCCTCGTGCTTGTGTGGCAAACACTTTACCTATTTGGAGACATCTCCTCTCGGAGTCATCTAGTCTTCACATCCTCTTTAACAGTAGACTAGTGATGGGGAATCTTTTTCATGGCTCTTTTTGGTGATTGTAATTTGTCACTAAGATGGTGTTTTTAGCACCAAAGATTTTGAGTCCTAAAATAGAATCAACACCCAAGACTAATAAGAGTTATTTCCAAAAGAAATCTTCTATTTCTAAAGAGACTATAAGGAATAATGATGTGAGAAACTTCTTGTAACCCTACCCAGTAGAGGTCAGTCTACTGAGCTATGTTGTCAAGTAAACATTATGTATTTTGAAGGTTCTAGTGACATATAGTTCTGTACAGTCACCCTCATCAGCCCGAGAAGGTCATCTAAAAAAAAATTGTATTCAAAATGAGATGATTTACCTACTATCAATCTGGAATTCAAATTATTTTGTAATATATGAGTAGATTTGTAAGTACCATGCCCTAGGTTAAACAAACTTTATATACAGTATTTTAATCTTCACAAGACTTACAAAAGTAGGAGACAGCTTTATTTTATAGAGAAGGAAGCAGACTGATAGATTAAAAACCTATAGCTACATGGATAACTATAACAGCATTTATTTTAAAAGGCAGCGAGGGCTATACAATAATAGAAGGTGGTGGACCTGGGTTCAAATCCAGGTCTGCTTTGCAGTTTATGCTTGTAATTACTGTCCTGATGGAACTGGCAGCATTGTTCTGCGAGGAACTGGGATTCACACTAGGAACACGGATGGTGTGAGGACCTGTATGTATCAGCCTTGCAAATACAGAGCTTTAGGCTCCCCGCTCTCTGCTGTAGCCTGGCTGCAGAGCTGGTTACTATGTTTTGGGGATAGTGCTTCTCTCCTTGTCTCTCCAATCGCTGGCATAGGCAGTTTGGCTGCCATACTCTGCCCCATACCATTTATCTCCTTCTGTGCACAACATCCCAGGCTTCTCTATACTTGTGTATGTGTGAGCTATCTACACAGATACCTGTAACACCATTTATTTAAAAGGAGAATGGGCTACATCTATTAGATATAAATAAACTTTGATAGTGAACTACACATTTAATTAACATTGCCTTAAGAAAAACTAAGTGAACTGCTTGGATACATTTGTAACATTATAACTGGGCTAGTGAAATGTTCAGTATGAGGAGACAGGTGTCTGTTTGGTAGCTGCAAGGTTATTTTCTATTTTGTTCTTCTTTGCACCCTCTTTCCATCCTTGCTTTACAGGTGAGGGACGTGTTGAAAGGCAAGTGAATTTTCACAGAGGGAAAGATACTAAACTGACTTCTTTCTGTTTCTTTCAGTGAACCTCGCTCTCGCGCTGGCAGCGAATGATTCGGTAGGTGTTCATCCGTAGAAACACTAATGCGTTAAAGTGCTTTTAAGGCAGTGATGAAGGGTTGTAGCCTGGAGCTGCACAGTCTAGTTGCAGTCAGTGCATGGTTTTAAGGGACTGAAATGCTAACGTGAGTACGGCTCCATGTAGTAACAGTGGAGTTGCAATCAAATGCTGACCTGTGTGCCACGGTGGCTTTCATGTTCTTGCACAGAGGCTGGTTTTCAAAATAAAAAATTTATTGTTACAGTCTGTATCTGTGAGAGCAGTATTCTGGATTCAACTTTCTCTGAAGCCAGGGCTATAGGATGACTCCTAAACATGCCTAGAACTTAACTTTGTAGCTCAAGCTGGCTCAGAAACCTTCTGCCTCAACTTCCAAGGTCCTAAGATTACAGACATGTGCTCCCATGCCGGCCTGGCTCATCAGAAATAATTTTCAACTTATTTAACTCAGTAAAACAAGTTAAAAGATACTCTAAAAGCAGTGTTAGTCCTTTGGGGGCAGAATTTGAGTAGACTATGTATATAACGTAATATTGAAGGATTGTTTATTCTCCCTTTTATATCATACCATTAGCTGTAGGGTAGTTTTGTATGTATTTATTCACCTTTTCATCTCTTCATATAGACATTAAACCCACACATTCATGTGTGTTTGTGATAGCCCTCATTCATTTGTAAGGTTTGTAGTTTATATGTGTGTGTGTATGTGTGTATGTGTGTGTGTGAGTGTATATATATATATATATATATATATATATATATATGTAGTCATCATGTGTGATCCCCGGCATTAGAGATCCCTGGTCAGATCCCTGGCATTGGAGGCTTGTGCACTTGTGAGCCGCCATGTTGGGTTCTCTGCATAAATAGCAGTTCTCTGAGCTGCTGAGCCATCTCTCCAGCCCCTGCACCTCGTGGTTTTGGCTGCTGCTTTCATGGTTGATTGCTTTTCTTTTGAGTGGATCTTTAGGTTGGTTCCCCTTTTCCCCTTTTGCTCCAATTAAAGGATAGTAGGATTTGTTTATCTTTTCCTGTGGGGTTAATCTAGGGCTTCATGCATTCTAGGCTGGCTGTCAGCACTGACCTCTCACCCACCGGTTTTTTTTTTTAACTTTTTATCATATCCTTTCCTTTCTCCACTTCCTCCCAGGTTCTCCTCATCTCCCAACTTCATGTTCTCTCTGAAAAACAAAAACAGGAACAACAAACAACAAATAAAACCAAAACAGACAATGAACTAAAAAAAGTAAAGAAATTAAAAAAAACCCTAAAAAATAAAGAAAACTAACTAAGAAAAAGAATCAAAGAAACCAAAACCGAACCCAAACTGAAACAAAAAGCGTGCACTAGCCAACACAAACATGGATTCTATTTTGTTGCCCTTGGAGTGTGGCGTGCCCAGTGAAACTCCACTGAGGAAAATTGACTTTCTGGTCTGCAGCAGGAATCAGTTGTAGATAGCTTCCTCCACAGGGGTGGGGCTTTGCGTCTGCTGCCCTCTCAGCACCAGGATTCTGTCCAGTTTTAGCTTGTGCAGGATCTGTTTGAGTGTCAGTTCTGTTGTGTTGGGAAGGTGCTTTTTCCTTGAAGTCATCCTCCACCTTTGGCTCTTAGAATCCCTCTGCTTCCTCTTCTGCATAGATCCCTGAGTGATCCCGGAGTCTTAAGGGGAGGGGTTTGGTGAGGACATCTCACTTATGACTGAGTGCTCCAAAGTCTCTCACTCTCTGCACATTGTCCAGTTGTGGGTCTCTGTACGACTTCCCACCTACTGCAAGAAGAACCCTGATGAGTGCTGAGCCATGCACTGATCGATGGTCTAGCAATGAGACATCATTAAGAGGGATTTTATTGCTGTCTTCCTTTAGCAGATTAATAGTATTAGATTTTTCTTTAGGTCTATGACCTATATAGACTCAGGTTGTTGGCCATGTTAGCAGGGTCAGTCAGGGGTCAGGCCTCTCATGGAGTAGGCCTGAAGTCCAATCAAAGAGTGGTTGATAACTACCACAAGATTCATGCCTCGATTGCACCAGTATATCTTCAAGCGGAAGTAGGTCTTAAGATTGATAGGTGGGTGAAATTGATGATTACAGAGTATTATCCAGCACCGTGAACTCGTTAGGAGGGGTGAAGTTGCACCACTCAATTCTCCATGTTCAAGGACTTAAGCAAGTGTTGTCTTTGGTAATAGGGCCATACTATCACATAAAGGAGAGTAACCAGTAGCCTTGGCAATAGATGTTTGCAGGTGTGTGTGTGTGTGTGTGTGTGTGTGTGTGTGTGTGACATCTTTGCTAACTACCCAACAAGATGTACCATTCCTAGAGCTGTAGGTGGCATAAGTAGGAAATGTCTAGTTGGGATATTGCCTCCCCCATTATATGGTAACTAATTTAAATTTTGCTTATATTTTTATATAGTTTAGGAAGCTTCTATAGTAGTAGGTTTCTTTCTGGGGCTGGAAGATTGAACCCAGGGCCTCATGCATTCTAGGCTTAATGCTCTACCACAGAGCCACTTCTCAGCACACTACAAAGACTTTCCTTTCCTTTCCTTTCCTTTCCTTTCCTTTCCTTTCCTTTCCTTTCCTTCCCTTCCCTTCCCTTCCCTTCCCTTCCCTTCCCTTCCCTTCCTTCCTTTCTCTTCTTTCCTTCTTTCTTTCACATTTTAAATGGTACTTACTACTAACTGTTACTAGGACTGTATGTGTGTGCGGGGATATGCATGTCGTGGATGTAGATGTCAAAGGACTTTTGGGAGTTGGCTTCCTTCTACCTTGTTTTTGAGGCAGGGCCTCTTTTGTGTGTGTTTGTGCTCATGCACACTGCTGCTGCTACATGCTTCAGGCAAGCTGGCTTGCAATTGGGGGATTTTTTTGTTTCTGCCTTACATCTTACAATGGGAGTTCTGGAATTACAGATACACCCCATTATTTTGATGTTTTATATGGGTTCTGGGATTAAACTCAAGCTGTGAGGCTTGTGTGGCAAATGCTTTTACTGGCTGAAGTGTTTTGCCTGCCCTACAATGGCAGTCTTACATTATATTCTTAGATGCTAAGCAATTTATAAAAATGTTCTCCAGAAAATATGTTTGTCTTTCATTTTAGCTATAGTTTTTAGGAATGTTTATGCTCTTATTTCAGATAGATATTATGTTTTTTAGATAGTAAAATAAGAATGAAAATGAACATTGAACATACGATGTAACCTTGCAAGTCATTAGTTAATAACACATATCTATTTTATAATTTATTTTTATACTCCTTTCATGTTTATGAAATATTATTTTGTTTTCTTATTTTCAACTTACTAGGTTTTAAAAATGTTCTATCATATTTTATACTAATATATGAAATATATAAACTATAAATTCATATATATACAAAATATAGGTAAGAATCAATTAATTAATTGATGAATTAATGTGTTTAGTTGTGGCTGTACTTCTCACTTATTATTTGTCATGCAGTTGTAGCTTCCTATGAACATCACATATGGAAAAATGACATGTGTTATGTTTGTAAGTGCTGAGCTAGGGATCTAGCATTTGCTAGTAATCAGAGCTAGGCATGCTCATATCTTAAGATTTGGGCCCTTGTTCCTGACAATGTTATGATATTACACATTCATCGTCTAAATCACTCACCTCATTCACTGCAGAACTGGCTATCCTAGCTGGACTTGTAGAGAACAGATACTGCAGTGTTTCTTTAAGGTCGTGTGCCTCCATCGAGGAAAGCCTACCATCCAGTCAGATTAAAAACCCGTTTCTTTACAGCTCTCTCCCTTGCTGGGGGACATCCATTCTGGCATCTCATCTGTCTTGTCCTTTCCCCTGGATTTCTTTTTTGTTTTTCTGAATGTGTCCTTGAGTTCTATGGGTTGGTAGGCAGATTAATGGCAAAAACTGACTTTCTCATGAAACTTTTAAAAAACAAAACAACAAAAAAGGATTGGTGGCATAATTAGGGTGAAGATTGTTTTTAGATTTTCTTGGTAGCTCCAGCTCAATTCTAAGAGAGTGAGGGGCAGGAGTTCAAGGAGGACCGGGAGGAGGGAGAGGCGGAGGGTATGGCGTTGTTCCAGCTCCACAGCTGTGCTCCGTGCCGCCCATTGTCGGAAAGAAGTAGATGGGTACAAACAGGAAGTCAGCCCTCCTAGTTCTTTACTTTCTGAAGATAACTTTATATTTGATAATTTAAATGAAGATGTAGAATTCTAGGCTCACAATCACTTTTTGAACTTTGAAAACAATATTCCATTTTCCTCTGAAATGCTAATGAGAATGAATGCCTGATGCTTTTCTGATCCATATTACTCTGTAATAACATGTGTTGTTTTCCCCCTTGAAGCTTTTAAGGTTTTCCTTATGGCTTTTAAAGTTTAAAATTGTCGCAACTATGTGTCGGGTTGTTGGCTTTAAAAGCTGCTGCGTGCTTGGAAATTGGCCTCAAGTGTTCTCAGTTTAGAGGCGGCTTCTCTTCATCCGTGTGTCTCTTCTCATTGTGGGAGCAGGTACCGACCTGCATGCGGCTCATTTTCTCTCGTGCTCTTTGGCTGTTGGTCATTTGTGTTTCTCAAAGGCCTTACTCCTTTGCCTACCCCTCTACTCAATTACAGTTATTTAGCCCTTCTAAATTTCTTAGGTTTGGAGATCGCTTTCTGTAATTTTCTAGACCCATTTCTTACTTTCAATGTAATGTTTCTTAAAAAAAGAAGGACGGGGGTGGGTTGGGGTGGAGAGAGGTGTTCATAGGATTCTGATAATTATATTTAATTGAGAGAAATGTAGCTTCCGTTTTCTTGTTACTTTTTTGGGTGTTGTTTATTTAGGATAGCAGGATAGTTGCTTTCCTGATGCCCCCTGACCGGCAGAGTCAGCAGCCCTGGGGAATTTTTGGACACACAGAAGTTCAGCCCTACTTCAGAGCTCACAGTTGCAGCAGAGGGCTGTCCAGTCTGTTTGAACCCTCTGCATGGTGCAGTGCTGAAGTCTGGAACCATGGACCTAGGTAGAGATCTGGAGTTTTCTTAAAAAATGTCTGATCTGCTCATGGCCCCCTTCCTCTTTTAGTTTTAAATACAGCATAGTTTAGCCTTAGCTGACTCTCCCCCTTATCATTTCAGTTTGGAAGAAAAGGAAAACCAACATGCATGTGTAGGTAGCCATCTTGAGGGAAGAGCCAGTAAGCGAGTGAGCTTACTTATTTAGTTATTTTCTCAGCACTTGGTTTGTATCCAGGCTGGCCTTTGAGCTCACACCCCCTCTGCCTCAGCTGTCTCGGTGCTGGTATTACAGGTGTGTACTGCCATGTTACACTAGTGATGTGTTTAAACAGGTGTGTGTGTGTGTGTGTGTGTGTGTGTGTGCAAGTATGTGATTTGTGTACATGGTGTCACATGTCACAAACACTGGAAATCAAGCCCTGGCCCTCTCTCTGTAATGTTTACCTAATATACTACTGACCTTTACTATTGACAATCCTATTTCTTGATATTTCTTCTATTGTTCTAAACTACTTTTATTATGAGTTTTATTTTTACAGTACCATTTTTTAAAAAGTCTTTAGAAACATTATTATTTTTATGTATATGAGTGTTTTGCTCGCATTATGTTGTATCACATGGGCATATTTACTACCCATGGGTGTCATTAGAGAGTGTTAAGCACTGGAGATACAGATAGTTGTGATGTCAGGTGTGTTCTGGGGATCGAACCTGGGTCCTGTGGAAGAGCAGCCAGATACTCTTAACTGCTGAGCTCCAGCCCCTTCAGTATAACTTTAATGCACACTGGGGAAGAGCACTGAGCCAGACTGAAGGAGAAAGTCCAGAGCCATCAGAAACAGTTGACAAGTACCATGAGCTTCCTGAGACAATTCATTTTATTTCAGGAACTATATGGGGAACCTGTGACGTTCACTGTCAGATTCCCTGGGAACATAAAGAAAAAATACACATGCACTGTAGAGACCTGTGGCCTGCTAAGACTTTATCTATAAAAGTCTGCTGTACATACAAGCATCTCTGTAGTATTTATATGTGTGCACGTGTGCGTGTTGTGTATCTGTGTCTGTGTACCTGTCTTAGCTGTCTCTTAGTTTTTGGTGGTGGTAGAAATTGAACCCAGGGTCTGTTGTGTGCTAGCCAGTGCTCTACTACTGATCCATGTCCCTAGCCCTCGCTGGATTTTTTTTTTTTATGGTATATACTTGAAATTGTTTTTATAGCAGTTTCTTTTGTGAATGAGAAAGTGTTAATCAAAACCTATAAGATTTTATTTTATAAAAATGATTCTTTTTTGTTTTGCAATAGTAGAAACATAATCTCCAAGTTTTATAAACCAGCACAGATAAAAGGAAGAAAAATGTCTTAAGATGATGAACTAGATCCAGGGGCAAATACAACAATAAATTACTCATGTTGAGTCCCTTTTACTTCAGACAAAAGCAGTTTTTCCCAGCAGAGTCCTTTTCATGAATGGAGCCATGTTTGATTTTCATGGAAAGAGGTACTGAAGACCATGCTATGTTGATGAGTTTGACAGCCTTCATTGATTGAACTCTGCCTGGCCACATTTTCTCAGCCAGCTCATGTCCTTGTCTCAATTCTTTCCAGTATGCATCTGTTTCTACTATTCCCAATGTAATGACAGCTCACTCATTCATTTATACCTCAACCATGGAGTGCCTACTCTGTCGCAGATACTGTGTTTGGAAACTGTAGAAATGGGCAAGACAGTCTTTGCCATTGTGGAGCTCACACACTAGCAGCACCATGGTGTGACACCCTTCCTGCCTGTGCTCCAGTTCTTCCTGTGTACCCTGCCAGTTCACTCATAACTGTTGGAATCACACAGCTGTCCTGCTCAGATTTACACCGCAAAACGTTTGCTGCTATTCATGCAAAACATTCTATTGTATAACTTACATTTCTACAGGAATGTCCTGTGTAGTTTTCTTCAGAGTTCTGTGTCCTCTTTTCCAGGCTACCAATATGCCTATCCTGGTTATATTCCGTATAAAGGTATGACTGTTGGCGGGAGGCAGAATTGAGTGCTTACAAAAATCCAGCTACTGTCGTAATGTGCATCTTTGGGTTGCTTATAGTGCTTACACAAATAGTTTATCAGTTAACATTTCTCTGAAGTAGTTCAATAAAGTGTTGTCTGACTTCCCTTCAAGTAAGGGTCTTTCCCCAGTGTTGTGAAATTCAATGGCACTGTTTGTATTTTATTATTATTGCATTCATGTGGTCATGCTAGTATTTTTATAACTAACACTTATTGAGCACTTACTATATTAGCACAGATAGTTAGCACTTTACATAGAATAATTCCCAGGCCATGTTTCTTAGCCCATTTCCTGTTAAGACAGGAGCCTGCCCCTTTAAGAGATCAGTCAACCTTTAGAGGCCTGATCTCAATGCCTGAAGCATTTGGGCAACACCTCCCTGCTGCTCTCCCTGTGACTGCATTAACAAGTATCCCTAATGGTGGTTCTAACCAGCACCTTGTTCTTCCATGCTCTTTGTTACATACACTATGTTGAACTAAATTACATGATACGGAACTCCCTCTCGCCATTCCCAACGTTTATAGAAGTCTGATATTTCCTTTTCTCTTGGGATTGCTCTTGAGCTCCTCTGGCTTTCTTCTCATGCTCTGCCTGCCTGTCTCTCCCTGTCTCTTATTCTCACCCTTACTGAAGCTCCTTTCTTGGGCTTAAAGGTCAGCCTCTCCTTCTATGTAAGCCCTATGTTTGGTCTCTCTTATACATTGTACCTTCTTTTTTTGTCTAATGCTCTCCTTCCCACATTGGGGTCCAGTAATGATTTCTAGGCCTCAAGCCTTTCAATAAACTGCATTTTCTGAAGTGTATCATGTGGCAGCTACTTTCTTGGACTGCCTGTTGCTGTTGTGTTCTCTTTATTATTATATTTAACAGCTACTATTGCAATCCCCATTGTAGACAGAGGAAGGAAAAGCACATAGAAATTGAGTGACTTGTTCAAAATCACCAAGGAAGAAAATAACATGACTGAGATTGAATGACAACCTAGACAGTGAACGTTTAACCTAGTGCTCCTGTGTTGTGATTCTTAGCACTCAGAATTGTATTTAGGGCTTGGAGACATGACACAGTGGTTAAGAGTGAGTATTGCTCTTGCCGAGGACTTGAATTTTGTGGCCCATAGTCATTTGTGACTCCAGCTCCAGAGGGCTCTGATGAGCTGGGTCTTCAAGGATACCTGTACTCAACATGCAAATGCCATATACATAGTTAAAAATAAATCTTAAAAAAAAAAAAAACCAAAACTGTTGTAGCCTGTGCCACACAGTGAAACTCATCTTAAATCAAGCCTGTGGTGCAGCATGCACCTGTAGTTTCAGCTATTAGAAATGCTGAAGCAGGATATTTATTTGAGCTAGCCATTTGAGGCCAGTCTGGTTAACATACTGAGATGCTGTTCCAACCAACCAACCAACCAACCAACCAGCAAGACAACTAACCAACTAACCAACCAACCAACCAACCAACCAACCAACCAACCAACCAGCAAGACAACCAACCAACTAACCAACCAACTAACCAACCAACCAACCAACCAACCAGCAAGACAACCAACCAACTAACCAACCAACTAACCAACCAACCAACCAACCAACCAGCAAGACAACCAACCAACTAACCAACCAACTAACCAACCAACTAACCAACCAACTAACCAAATAAATGAATAAAGAAAACAACATGACTGAGATTGAATGACAACCTAGACAGTGAATGTTTAACCTAGTGTTCCTCATTCCCTATCCCCAGTTTGTCATCTCTGGTCTCAGCTGCCTCCAGCAGCAGCTGGTAGAGTGCTTATTATGGCTTGTGTAACACAAAATACATCTTTATTTTGTGGCTGAATTGAGTATCTAGTTTGATTTTCAATGTGTAAGTACAAAGCTCATTTTTCTTTTTCTTTTCTCAAAGTGTTGTGGGATGGGAGCATTGGTGATAGCTTAGTGGCTGTGATGGCTAATATTGATTAATTTTCAAGTCGGCAAGATCTGGAAACACCAGACAAAGCTCTGGGCACAACTGTGAGGGATTATTTAGCCCAGAGGCATGCCTGTGAGAATTATGTTGATTGGATTAGTTGAGGTAGGAAGGGAGTAGTTCCATTCTCTGGGCTTGGAGCTGGGCTATATAAAAAGGAGAAGGCTGAGTACCAGCATTCATGCCTCTCTGCTTCCTATTTGTGCAGGCTAACTAGCTGCTTCAGGCTCCTGCTATCTTGGCTTTCCTGCTATGATGGACTGACCTTTGGACTTTGGATTAAAATAAACCCTTCCTCTCCTGAGTAGTTTTTGTCAACTCAGACTCGGTCTTTTCATTTTATGTGATACTCAGTCATTTCAGCTCTGGTTATGACTCCTGTTCCTTTGATACTAGTATGTTGCTAGTCTAGCTAACTTCCACTCTTAACACTGTGTGTGCATTCCCAGCGCAGTGTGGGTAGAATGAACTCCTTTTCCTATAGTTGTCTTTGTCCCCTGGGAATTGCACAGCTCCCACACATCCTGCGTCAGAGAGGTTTACTTACCTCTTCTCCTAGCAGTGGCTTATTTCCATTCATTCTCCTGGCTCTCTGGGCCTCTGTCCTATCTCTCCCCTAATACCTGGTCCTGTCCCTCTTTTCCCCTCCCCCTCTCCTCTCCTGCCCAAGTTCCTCCCTCCCTCTGCCTCCCATGATTATTTTGTTCCCCCTTCTAAGTGGGATTGAAGCATCCTTACTTGGATGCTTCTTGTTTAACTTCCTAGGTTCTGTGGGTTGTATCATGAGTATTCTGTACTTTTTAGCTAATATCCACTTATCAGTGAGCACACACCATGCATGTCCTTTTGGGTCTTGGTTACCTCATTCAGGATATTTTCTAGTTCCATCCATTTGCCTGCAAAATTCATGTCTTTGCTTTTAATAGCTGAATAGTATTATATTGTGTAAGTGAACCACATTTTCTGTATCCATTCTTCAGTTGAGGGTCATCTGGGTTGCTTCTAGTTTCTGGCTATTATGCCTAAAACTGCTATGAACAGAGTGGGACACATGTCCTTGTGATATGGTAGAGCATCTTTTGGGTATACACCCAGGAGTGATATAGCTGGATCTTAAGATAGAACTATTTCCAATTTTCTGAGGAATCACCAGATTGATTTCCAGAGTGGTTGTATAAGTTTGCAGTCCCACCAGCAATGGAGGAGGGTTCCTCTTTCTCCACATGCTTGTCAGCATGTGCTGTTGCTTGAAATTTTGATCTTAGCCATTCTAAGATTGGTGTAAGGTGGAATATCAGGGTCTTTTTGATTTGCATTTCCCTGATGACTAAGGATGTTGAACATTTCTTTAGGTGCTTCTCCGCCATTTGATATTCTGCAGTTCATTGTTTAGTTCTATACTCCACTTTTTAATTGGCTTATTTGGGTTTTTGGAGAACTTCTTGAGTTCTTTATATATTTTGGATCGATGTAGGGTTAGTGAAGATATTTTTCCAGTCTGTAGGCTGCTGCTTTGTCCTATTGACCGTGTCCTTTGCCTTACAGAAGCTTTTCAATTTCAAGAGGTCTACTTTTGTTCTTGATGCTTCATTTCATTCCTCTTCTAGGATTTTTGCCTTGTGAATTCCTGCTGGTCATCTTCAGTTTGTCTTCACTAATTCTTTCCCTTAGGTCTATTCATAGAGCACAGAATGTATACTGGGTGAGTGAATGAATCACTAACCCTTGTTACCCTGTGTTTGCACTCAAGCTTGAAAGTGCTGTGCACAAGCTATGTCAGTTCCAGGTGTTTTCAATTTTCAACCCTTTGACTTTTCTACTTTCACACTACATTGTCATCTATAAAATTCAAGCTCAAGACCCAAAATTGAGTTACAAAACCAAGTCAAAGCAAAACAAAACAAAATCAAAAATTAAACCAAAAAACCAACCCCAAGAAAACAAAAATAAAACTTGTAAGGGCTGGGGTGATAGTTGGTCAGGTGTTTATTTTACCTTGAATCTATATGGTAGGCTTGACTTCAGATCCCAGAACCCTCATAAAAAACAGGCATAGCTGTGGCCTGCAGTCCCAGTCATGACAAGATGGGACTTGGGGACAGCTGGAGCCTCTGAGCTTGTTGGCCAGGTAGTGTAGTCTACTTGACATTCGAGGCCAGGGAGAGACCCTGCCTCAAACAAAGTGCCAGTGGGCCTGTGGAGTGGCATCCAAGTTTGTTGCCTGATCTTGATATGTGTGTACACACACACACACACACACACACACACACTTTGATAGTATTAGAAGGAAATGTACGTTTCAGCTTTCAACTGCATTTGCCCTGGCTCCAGCTGCACAGCCTGGGCTTCATCCTCACGTGTTTGCAGCTTCTGGGTTGACTCACCTCATCCTTTCTCTCTCTCTCTCCTGATTCTTGGCTCCTGCTGCATTTGCTGATGTCCACCACAGGGGCCAACACTTGAAGGATCTTTATTTCCTGTCCTTCTCGGCGGTATGTTTTCCTTGCTTTTCCTGACCCTTTCAGTTTACCCTCGTTCATATTATTTCACCCCTATACACTTTTTTTTGGTTTCCTACACAGTCAGAAATACTTCTTGTTTCAGAAATATCACTTCTTCAGTCAACATCTATTTTTTAAAAAAATTATTTTTTTATGTGGATTTCTCTTCCTTCTCCTCTTCCTCTTCCTCCTCCTCCTCTGATTGCCAACAGATAGGTCAAATTTCAGTGATGTAAGTAGAGCCAGCATCCTGATCTCTAAAATCTTCTGTCTAGGTATTCTTTAGTAATTAGCTACATCTTGCCACCACCTGTTTGAGTTAGTGATGTACACCCTAAACTTACTAGGTAAAGCTACCTCCATTTTAGTGTGCTCTCAGTTTCTATGGGATAGGGATTTGGACAGAGCAGTAGGAATGGCTTGTTCCTTCTACAGTGCTTCAGCTTCAATGGTGAAGGCCCAAATGGATATATCGAGTTCTTTACTCATGTGCTTGGTACTGGCTGTGATAACAAGGGTGGAGTATGTTAGCATGATTACTATTTATTGCCTACTCTTTCCCAGAGCTTGGCAGCCTCAGTGTAGTGGAACTTCTTTGCTGGTGACTAAGTGTTCCTCAAGTTGGTGTCCTGGTCATTAAGGAGGAAGCTATATGGCCTTTTGTGACCCAACCTGGTTAGTCAGCCTAGTTGAAACTGACATGTGCTTTCTCAGGTTTAATGGGAGGGGACATAGAACTCACATCTAATGCAGGGAACAGCAGAGCCCTTGCAGCCTTCACATTGTCCCGATCTGTCATCTTAGCTCTCCTACTCCATTCTCACCTGACAGTCACCAACTGGAACTGGAGAATTAGCTCATTTCTTTGTTGTAAAACTTTATAATTTTGGCAGGTGCAATGGCACACACTTATAACTCATACACTTTAGAAGGTAGAGGCAGGTAAGAACAACAACAACAACAAATATGACACTACCACAAAACAAAAACCAACCTGTCTTTTACTTTGGTCACTCTAAGCTTCTTCCTGTTGAATTAAATAGTAATTTCTCACACTGTTTGTAGAAATGTTCTCATTGCATGCAGGTCTCTGGCCAAGTTGTGCAGCTCAGACCCTCAGGCTGGTTTTACCCAGTTCTCCTCTCTGTACTGGCTGTACTCCTTGTACTGACTAGATGTCCTCCTTGCCTTCTGTGTCAGGTCCTGTTCTCAGCTCCTCTGTGAAGTGATGTCACTTCCTCTGGGAAGCCTCCTTAGCGGTTTCAAATCACATCACTTCCTCTTTGTCCCTTCATATGTTCATCTGCCATTAGTTGACCTTGGTGTCAGGGCTGCATCTTAAATGAGTTGCCACTGCTGCCTGCCCCATTGCTACATACCTTATGGTAAACTCTTGCTAACTGACTGAAAATAGATTAGGTGTGGTGGAAATTTCCAAAGTTTTGAGTGAGTTCCAGTGCTTTCTCAAATGCCCACAAATTGCCAACGATCATTTTTGCTTTAGAAGAATTACATTTAGAGAAGCATTTGTGTTTCAGCACTTTTAGTTTTCAGTTAAAACATATGCAGCACATTCTCAAAACTTGTGTATGAAAATGTTATATGCTAGAAAACACAGTGGAGTGGCTAAGAACATAGAAAACAAGCTTTGATAAGATTAAAGGCTGGGAAAATAAATCTGAATTCAGAATGTACTGTTTTAGGTTGTGGCATTTTAAAGCTTTAATGTTGGCCGTGGACTGTTTCACATGATAGCTTTTGTTCCAGCCTGTTTCCTTCTGGTCAGGACATGTGTTCGTTCCCTTTTGGCAGATGCAGTGCGTGAAAGGCTGGGGTCAGCACTGCCGCACAGAAGTGGGTCAGAGCACTCAGATGAAGGGGAAGCAGTTTTAGAGAGTCTTTATTTATTGTTGGCACGATCAGATAAAAATTAGGAGATTGAACCTCTCACCATGTCTTGCTTCCACTTCCATCTCTCAGGCTTTGCCAAATTAACCACATCAACCAATTTTACAAAAGGAGGAGTGGATTGCTGTTTTTAATAGTTCTTTTTAAAGAAGTGTCTTGAGAAAGTCTTCCTCTTGTCTCCCATAAGCTTCCTTTGTACTCTTGTAAAGCCAGTTAGAGAGCAGGAGGCACAGGGAACAGTAAAGCGAGCTGGGAGCGCCAGTCCACTGGGCTCTGAAAGGAGATTCCATGTAATCATGGGGCAGATAAGAAGCTGGGGATTGCTAAAAGCAGGGACAAGCTGGGTTGCTGCCTGTGGCTCCTAAACAATGAAACCTTTTTGAATTTAGTTCCTCCCTGAATTGAGTCCCACCTCAGGCAGTCTCAGCAGGCTGCTCGGACCCTCCATGGGGGCAGGTTGCTCTCTGTTTTGATTTTTCCTGTCAACCAAACAGAAAGCATAAGACTTCTCCAAGTCTTGGAGTAGCTTTGGCCTCAAACTTGTCCTGGAATATTATCTGCAGTGTGATGGGTTTTTTGCTAGTCACCATGGAAACTGATTGAAGTGCTAGTCTTGTCCTGTGGGTTCTTTGGGGTGGCTTAAAAAAATGACTGTGTCTAATCCTGTTCTTCAAATGTGCATTTTCTTTAAAAATGATGAAAAGGCGGCATAGTTAATTGAGAATAAGCTCTCTGTATCATGCTTCAAACAGGCTGTTTGAGACATTCTGTGCGGCTGAAGAGTATCTGGGTCAAGAGATAGGAGTGAAAATTTTTGTCATATATGAACATCATTCTTTTAATTTGTGATTTTTATCTGTTGTGCTCTGTGCTTATATATGCAGAAGAATATCATGCTTAATTTCACTTACCTGTCACTGATAGAGGACTTGTCATAGAAATTAAGACATGGCTGTTATTTTATCAAATTACTGTCAAAAAAAGGTTTAAATGATCATGTTAGAGATAATAAAGCAAAAAGCATCTCAGTAATTAAATTGTTTAAGTATTAAGATCTTATAGATGTCTAGTAATACATCTTTTGAAAAGACCTATTTGTAGCTAAAGTAGGAGAGGCTATCTGGTGGTTATCTTTGGGACTCTGAACTTTGACCTTTGCTCTCATTTCCTTAGTGAGGAACTGGTGAGCAGAGGAAGAGTCTGGGAGTTACTGGTGCTGGTGGGAAGAAGCGGTTCCAATGTTGACGCGGTGATGATGGAAGAGGTGTCTTGTGAGCCCAGAGGGCTGCATTAGGAAAGTTTTGCTTAGCCTTGTAGTCTGTTCGTTACTGAAACTTGGATGACTGAGGTTTCATCTTGCTTTTTCAAATAACATGTTTTCTTTCATGTTCAAAAAAAGTCCATGCCTTGACATGAAAAATCAAGGAAGTTGAATGTTGTTCAGTTCCTTCAGTCCTTTCCCTAACTCCTGTGCTCAGTCCAGTGGTTGACTGAGAACATCTGCCTCTTTATTTGTTAGGCTCTGGCAGAGACAGATATACCAGGCTCCTGTCAGCATGAACTTCTTGGCATCCACAATAGTGTCTGGGTTTGGTGACTGTATATGGGATGGATCCCCAGGTCGGGCAGTCTCTGAATGGCCTTTCCTTCAGTCTCTGCTCCACATTTTGTCTCCCTATTTGCTCCTGTGAGTATTTTGTTTACCCTTCTAAGAAGCACTGAAGCACCCACACTTTGGTTTTCCTTCTTCTTGAGCTTTATGTGGTCTGTGAATTGGACCTTGGGTATTCCAAGCTTTTGGGCTAATATCCACTTATTAGTGAGTGCATACCTTGTGTGTTCTTTTGTGATTGGGTTACTTCACTCAGAATGATATTTTCTAGTTGCCTAAGAATTTCATCAAGTCATTGTTTTTAATAGCTGAGTAGTACTCCACTGTGTAAATGTACCACATTTTCTGTATCCATTCCTCTGTTGAAGGACATCTGGGTTCTTTCTAGCTTCTGGCTATTATAAATAAGGCTGCTATGAACACAGTGGAGCATGTGTCCTTGTTATACTTTGGAACATCTTCTGAGTATATGTTCAGGAGTGGTATAACTGGGTCCTCAGGTAATACTATGTTCAATTTTCTGAGGAACTTCTAGACTGATTTCCAGAGTGGTTGTACCAGCTTGCATTCCTACCAACAATGGAGGAATGTTCCTATTTCTCCACATCCTTGCCAGCATCTGCTGTCACCTGAGTTTTTGATCTTAGCTGTTCTGACTGGTGTGAGGTGGAATCTCAGGATTGTTTTGATTTGCATTTCCCTGACGACTAAGGATGTTGAACATTTCTTTAGGTGCTTCTTGGCCATTCAAGTTTCCTCATTGAGAAATCTTTGTTTAGCTCTGTACCCCCTTTTAAAATAGGGTTATTTGATTCTCTGGAGTCTTTTTAGTAGCGGTGAGCTTTATGAGACACTAAAGCAGTGTAAGGACCAGCAAGTCCTGGGAGACACTCTTCTCAGTGGGTTTTCTGAGGTGGGACCTCCAAAGATGGAATTTGAGCAGAGAAATGACTGANCTCATTGAGAAATCTTTGTTTAGCTCTGTACCCCCTTTTAAAATAGGGTTATTTGATTCTCTGGAGTCTTTTTAGTAGCGGTGAGCTTTATGAGACACTAAAGCAGTGTAAGGACCAGCAAGTCCTGGGAGACACTCTTCTCAGTGGGTTTTCTGAGGTGGGACCTCCAAAGATGGAATTTGAGCAGAGAAATGACTGAATTGAGATATGGAGCTACAAGAAGAGCAAACATCCTTTCTCTTGGAATATTTGAGCAATAGGAGGAATGTCATGTGACTAGAATGAACCCGAGGGAAGGTAGATGGTTGTATGTTTTACAATGTAGTGGAATCCATAGTGGAAATTTTAATTTTGCTCTCTCCATGAGTATGATATAGCGGTATTTTAACCAGAGTTTTGACATGATTTATTCTTGCGTTAACGGATTCAACTATACTGTATAGAATAGACGTAAGGAAACTAGGAAGGCTAGCTAATGCTGATGCAGGAATCTGGGCTGAAGATAGGAAGACTGTTGGACTGTGATGTGGGTAAGTTGATAGTTTCTATAAATGCCGTGAAGGAAGGACTTCCTGCTAGTAGGCTGAGGATGGTGAAGGAAAGGTAGCATGGGTTATTGTACTGGCTAGTTTTGTGTCAACTTGACACAGCTGGAGTTATCACAGAGAAAGGAGCATCAGTTGGGGAAGTGCCTCCACGAGATCCAGCTGGAAGGCATTTTCTCATCTCTTGTGGGTGGTGCCATCTCTGGGCTGGTAGTCTTGGGCTCTATAAGAAAGCAGGCTGAGCAAGCCAGAAGAAAACAAGCCAGTAAGGAACATCCCTCCATGGCTTCTGCATCAGCTCCTGCTTCCTGCCCTGCTTGAGTTCCAGTCCCGACTTCTTTCAGTGATGAACAGCAATGTGGAAGAGTAAGCTGAATAAACCCTTTCCTCCCCAACTGCTTCTTGTTCATGATGTTTGTGCAGGAATAGAAACCCTAAGACAGGTATCTGATAACATCTCTTTCCTTTAGTATAGTAACATACAGATAACACAAATTTACCTTTTTAAATGTACAGTTCATTGGTGTCAGCTATATTCACATTGTTGTGTAATCATCACCCATGTCTTTTCCCCCAGACTTTAGTATATTCCCAAACTGAAACTCAGTATTCATTAACAATAACCCTCTCAACTCTTGGTAATGGCCCATCTACATTCTTTCTCTGTGAATTTGATGACTCTATACCTCACCTCATACAAGTGGAATCATAGAATTGCCTTTTGTGTCTGGTTTATTTTCTCTCAGCAGTATGGTTTCACTTATATTGAATTTAATTTGTTGGTAGGATTTTTTTTTTTTTTTACATTTAGCAACTGTGTGAATGCTAGTTGTCTTT
Organism: Mus minutoides; assembly: GCA_902729485.2. Classification (NCBI taxonomy): domain Eukaryota; kingdom Metazoa; phylum Chordata; class Mammalia; order Rodentia; family Muridae; genus Mus; species Mus minutoides. The sequence goes on from LR749714.1 coordinate 1,986,699, forward strand.
CTGAGATGGAGACAACCTGTGAAGGAGAGATTGATAGTTAAAGTCACTCCTCTTTTATATACATTAAGTTCCAAATGCTTAAAAGACACTTGAGAGTATTAAGGAAGTCCAGAGCTCAGAGGGGAAGTTGGGGCTATGGATTTAAAGTTGCATGCCATCAAAGTACAGGCAGCATGTAAGACTACTTAGAAGGAAAAATAGAGTTGAGAAATGATCTTTTTATCAGTTTGTATATTTTTAGGATGTGGTAGAGGAACATGTCTATGTCATTCTACCTAGTTGTTAATGATGTAAAAAAATTAACATGAGTTTTAAAATATCCTAATGGATTTTAAACAGTTGCTTTCCTTATTATTTTATTATTATGATTTAATTATCTTACTTTCTTTTTCTTTTTTTTTTAAAGATTTATTTGTTTTATGTATATGAGTACACTGTAGTTCTCTTCACACACACCAGAAGAGGGCATTGGATCCCATTACAGATGGTTTTGAGTCACCATGTGGTTGCTGGGAAAGGAACTCAGGACCTCTGGAAGAGCAGTCAGTGCTCTTAATTGCTGAGCCATCTCTCCAGGCCTAATTTCCGTACTTTCTTTGGCTTAAAATAGTGGCAAGCTATTTTCTTTTCCATCTTCTTTGAGGAATTAAAGGGTTAGGATGAATTGAGTGTTGACTAGAGGGATTATTCCCCAGTGGTACACAGACTAGAAGTACTACCTTGGTAGAGACAATTAGTAAATTAATAGATGCCAGTGCTAATAGGATAGAAGGGCCTTGATCATGAACAGGGTATTCTAGTGAGGAAGCCAGCTGTGTGTGACGAAAGGTGGCTTCTCTCCAGGGCGAGGTGTCCGGGGAGAAGTGTGCTTGCTCTTTTCTTTACCAGCAGCGGCTTTTAAGCTCGGTTCCTTGTCTCTCTTCTTTTCCAGAGGACTAAGTTTCAGAGGGAAGTCCACACCACCTTGGTGGGATGGACAGGGTGGAGACTGTGTGCAAAATGCTAGGCAGGACTCCCAGAAGCACTGCTTCACAGGCTGTGAGCAGGGACTCAGCACTATTTGTTTTTATCCTTTTAATAAAAACCAGCTTGATCGTCTCCCAGTTTTGTCTTTACAATCTTCATTCCAGAGGGCTTGTGAATTCAGTTCTTTAAAAAATTGTCCCACTTTTATGTTTGAGTATCAGATCATTTCAAAAGTAGTGTGCTAGGAGAAATTGTTCCCTCTATTATAAAACAAACACAAAAGAAATATGGTTTTATTTTGCTAAGAAAATATTATGATCAAAGAAAGGAAAATTTGAAAATCTTAGGGTACTAAGTACCATTTTTCAAGGAGGAAATGAAGTCAGGAAAGGATAGCCCTGTTTGGAAGCAAGTCCTATAAATGGATCAGGAGGAGCTAACATCTGCCTCTGACAAGACTGCAAGGCTGCTGCTGTCCTTGGCTAGGGCTCTGACATTTTCACACGCACTATGGAAATGACTGGGATAATATAGATGTTTTATTTTTATATATGATTAGACAGGGAGGATGGAAGCCAGCTGTTAAGTGTGTGTCTCGTGAGTCACTGCAGGAACTATGACAGAAGCCGTAGTAAACTATAGGCAGCAGGGCAGGGACAGCTAGATGACCCTCTTGTGTCTCATGGTTAACTGTTGCTTTTGGCTCTGGTAGAATTGGGAAGTTAGCAGATCCCATCACACAGCCTGTGGTTCTATGAGTTACTTTGTTAAACTGAACTAACCAGGCATTCCTTTAACTGTTAGTGACTAGCTGATGTCCGTTAGACCGTGTGGTGGGAATTATGGGTGGAGTGGTGAAAAAAGCCATCCAAGCTGTGTTACAGCAGAGAAGTCCTGGTGTTAAGGAAGCAAACAGATCCTAACCTGAGGGTTCAGAGAAGTGTTGCCCTGGGGACTAAATCCATTCCGTTGCCTTCTATAACCACCATTCCTTTCTCTCCTAATCCCATTATGCTTTTTCAGAGATCTAGTTACTTGTCACTGTCCCTTCTTAGTTATATGTTACTCATCTCCTTCCATGTCTCTCCCCAGTTTGAGTGAAAACTTTAGGGAGCTAGAATTTTGGAATTGGAATTTAGATTTTTTGTTATCACAGATTTGACTTTTTTTTTTTTTTTTCTTTTTTCCTGGAATGGGGAGTGTGGTTTTGTTTGTTTTGAGACAGGATCCTACTAAGTAGGTCTTGTTGGCCTTGAACTTGCTACTTGCTATGCAGCCTCAGGAAGGTTTTGTACTTCCAATTCTCTTCAGAGCCTCTGCCTCCTCTATGCTTTGGTTATAAACATCTACATTTGTCTATTTTAATTTTTACTCTGTGTATATGGGTGTTTTGCTTGTATATCACAGATGTCTGGAAGTCATAGCATTGTTATTTTGTTATTATGTTTTAGGTGATTTTTTTGTATTCTAATGAGAGAGAAAAAGGAAGGGTATGGATTTGGATGGGTGTGGAAGTAGGGAGGATATGGAAGGAGTTGGGGGAGGGGAACCATATTAGAATACATTGTATGAAAAAAGTCTGTTCTTAATAATAAAAAAAATTGGGGCTGGCGAGATGGCTCAGTGCATCGGAGCACTGACTGCTCTTTCGAAGGACCTGAGTTCAAATCCCAGCAACCACATGGTGGCTCACAACCATCTGCAATGAGATCTGACGCCCTCTTCTGGTGCATCTGAAGACAGCTACAGTGTACTTATGTATAATAATAAATAAATCTTTTAAAAAAAACAAACAAACCGGGCAGTGGTGGCACATGCCTTTAATCCCAGAACTTGGGAGGCAGAGGCAGGCGGATTTCTGAGTTTGAGGCCATCCTGGTCTACAAACTGAGTTCCAGGACACCCAGGGCTATACAGAGAAACCCTGTCTTGAAAAACCAAAAAAAAAAAAAAAGAAAAGAAAAAGAAAAAAAAAAGCACAAGCATATCAGGGTTCTGGAGTAGCTTACTACATTTTTTGTAGGGTGGCGGTTGCAGTCATTTGCAAAGGAGAGAAAGGGTGTGTTCCCCTGCGGTTGGTTTTGTTATGGAGGAAAAATTTCATTTGGTCCTTTCTAGCTTCACTGACCATGACTGATTCTTTGACCATCTTGTAGCTGCACGAGAGGCTAGACAAGTATAGAATCTGATGTTTTCAAAGAAGTAAACTCTTTGTATGAAAAGGAGGGGGTGGGAGTAGGGGCTCTTGTGGTTTGAATGAGAATGGCCCACATAGATTCACATAGGCTTCCATGCTTCATCACCAGCTGGGAAGGATTAGGATTTGGAAGGGGTGTGTTTCTGGGATGGGATTTAAGGTTTTAAAAGCCTATGACATTTTTAGCTTGCTTCTGCTCTCTCAACCTCACCCCCTACTCATGTTTGTGAACCAGTGAGTATGTTCTCAGCTGTTGCTCCAGCATCATGTCTGCCTACCTGTTGCTATGCTCCTTACCATGATTGTCATGGACTGTAGCCCTCTGGAATCATGAGTCCCAAATTAAATGCTTCCTTATAAGTTACTTAGGAGGCAGAGGCAGGTGGATTTCTGAGTTCTGAGTTCGAGGTCAGCCTGGTCTACAGAGTGAGTTCCAGGACAGGGATACACAGAGAAAACCCTGTCTCGAAAAATCTATTTAAAAAAAAAAAAAAAAAAAAAAAAGATAACCAAGACAGGAACTTAGGATCTAAAGGTAACCACAGATGGTCATATGTTAGAAGCAAAATAGCCAAGGAGATCTGCTTAAGATGTAGAGAAGAAAGGAAAGGGGTATTGAAGATGACTTTGGGTGTTAGAGATGAATGAAATGAGTTTCCAGTGTGAGGTTGAGTTGGATCTTCCTCTCTCACTTGAACTGCTAACTTACTTGGACCTTATGACCTCACTTTCAAACCACCAAATTTAGTAGAAAAGGGAGGAGGCAGATTGAGTTAGTTTTGTGGGTTAATTCTGCTTCTACGACCAGCACTTGCCTGCTGTGTAAGTATCACCTGGGAGCTTGTTAAATAAGTCAGAATCTCTGGGAATTGGTATTTTTAGGTCTGGGACTTGGCCATCAATTTTGTTAACAAGCTCCCAGGTGATTCTGATACAGCCAGCTTTGGGGACTCTTGGTAGAGAAACAATGGCCTTTGGATTCTGATAAGCTCACCCTCTGCATGCCAGCTTTTCACTTATTAACTGCATGAAGTTGAGCAGGGAACTTGACTTCTCAGAACTCAGGTTGCTCACCTTAGAAATGAGCAGAAATAGCCAGGCGTGGTGGGGCACGCCTTTAATCCCAGCACTCGGGAGGCAGAGTCAGGTGGATTTCTGAGTTTGAGGCCAGCCTGGTCTACAAAGTGAGCTCCAGGACAGCCAGGACTATACAGAGGAAACCCTGTCTCCAAAAACCAAAAACCAAAAACCAAAAACCAAAACCAAAACCAAAAACCAAAATCAAAATCAAAACCAAAACCAAAACCAAAAAAAAAAAAAAAAAAAAAAAAAAANTATATATATATATATATATATATATATATATATATATATATATATATATATATAAAATGTATATTTAATGTATATATAATGGTATAATGTCTAGAACTAGTAGTGTGGTTCAATAAATGTATATTAGCTTCTAAATATCTTGCATTTGATTTAGCAAAGAAACACTGTATTCTGTACAATTACAAGAAAATAAATAGTGGCGTATTGTAAATGCTTCTCTCATGGTTTAGTATCTCTTCTTATCAATAGCCAAGCATCCTCTGGCTTCAGATTAAGGTTTTTTTTTTCTTCCATTAACTATATTTTTGACTGTATCTGTTCCATGTAATCTATATAAGTATATACTTTAAAATTGGCAAATAAAACTCTAAACCCAGTTTCTATAAAATATTACTTATTATTTAATAGAGACTATTTTTCATAGCAGTTTGAAGGCTTTAAGGTAGGCATTTTTTTTTTCTCTTAAAATGGACAGTATCAATTCAGATAAAAGTAGCATGTGCACTTTAAAGATCATTTTGCTGTTTTCAAAGTCTTCGTTACATATTTTCCAAGTTAGTAATTGGGATGTTATTTTGTATGGTAGTTTTGTGTAGTAAATACCCACTTGCTGCCAGTGAATGCTTATTTCCCCCAGTGCATAAAGTTGTTTTGGTTGAAGGGAGAAATACAGTAACACCAAGTTTGTACTTTTTGAGGACTTTGACTTAATTTTTCTCTGGAGAGAAGTAGCATGCTGCAGTGGTTGTCTGCAGACCCTGAGAGTATGCCGCCGCTGAGTCCTCACTGCTTCCTCTGACAGCTGCCTGACCCTGGGAAATTACTAACTGGTATGTGGCTTGCTTGCTTCAGACTTATTGCACACCCACTTCCTAGAGTTGTTATCAGAATTAAATACACCGACATGCAAGCTATTGCCATTGCTTTTGGTTGCCCACCAGAACTCGATCGTAAAACTCTATTGTTGAAGACATCATAGGCTTTGGTCACAGTACATGGAGAAATCAACTTTGCCCTGACCGGGAATCTTCCACCCTTGTGTGGCTTTTATAGTATTGGATGGTGCTGTGTAGGCTGCTGAGGAAAAAGAAAGTTATCCACAGTCTTACACAGCAGGGAACTACAAGAATGACCCCATGGCAAGATATGCCCATAGGTACAGTAGTGGCCTGGGTTTTATAGACTAACCAACTGCTTTCTGATTCGATTCAAGGCCCATTTTACAGGAAGAAGCACATGGTTTGTACTTTAATTCAGGCTCAGAACTCATGGTTGGGAATCTGATAGGCTCCAGGGGTAAACACACTGCTATCGTTTTGATAAATGAACGCCATGTCAAACTGTCCTCTCATATCTCTGTACCCACTCAGATCTCATCAGAGAAGGTTGGTTTGTTTGTTCGTTTGTTTTTATTTTGCAGTGGATGGTGGTTAAGGCATTAACTGAGCAGAGTGCCCGTGGAGTGCTTAGCCAAAGATGGCCCTTGGGTATCTCCCCCACCCCAAGGCTCAGCAGCCATGGAGGAAGAGAGTGTGTGGAAAGATTTTAAGAACCAGAGGTCAGGGGGAACTAGAGGAAAACAGACTTTCAGACAAAACAGGAATGCTGCACTTACAGGCTCATAGCAGCTGGAGTTGCTTGCACAAGATCCACACCACACAGGCTCAAGCCAGGGAACATTCTAGCACAGAGGTAGGGCAGCTCACAGCTGCTATTCCTAACTAAATATACATATACAAATATAAACATATACAAAGTGTTCAGGAAGTATGTGGAACACTCACTCTATAACTGTGGCTAGCTATATAGACCATGCTGGCCTCAACCTAGAAATCCTTCTGTGTAATGCTTCTTTTTCTTTTCTTCTCTTTGCCTTTTAAAAAAATAGTTATTTACTGTGTATGTGTGTATGTACACGTGTGGAGGTCAGAGGACAACTTGCAGGTTGGTTCTCTCCTTTCACTATCTAGACTCTGGGAACCAACTTGGCAGCAAATACCTGTATCAACAAGCCATTTCTCTGCCTTAGAATATATTCTTAATTTTTATTTTATAAGTAAGAAAATTGAGGCTTGATAATATGAGCAGCTATCTGCAAGCATGTGTTAAATGATACTAGTGCTAGTTTGCTTCTTAATCTATGATGCTTTTAGTATGTTGTTTAAAAAATAACTTAAAAGGTATAATCACTTATTTTACATGGCACTGATTTTCATTCATTAAAAAAATTATTTGTCTAGATAATTAACTGTTTTAACCTTATGTATGTGCTGTTTTTTAATTTTAAATGTAGATTTATGTGTTAATGTTTGTCTTATATGTACATGTATAAACCATGTGTGTGCTTGGTGCCTGTACATGCATACACCATGTGCGTGCTTGGTGCATATATGTGTATACACCATGTCAGTGCTTGGAGAATATATGTGTATACACCATGTATGTGCTTGGTACATCTATGTGTATACACTATGGGCATTTTGGTGCATGTATGTTTATACACCATGTGTGTGCCTGGTACATGTATGTGTATATATTATGTGCATGCTTGGTGCATGTATGTGTATATACCATGTGAGTGCTTTGTGCATGTATACACCATGTGCACTCTTGGTACATGTATGTGCATGCACCATGTGTGTGCTTGGAGAGTGTGTGTGTATACACTATGGGAGTTCTTGGTGCCTGTAGAGGTCAGAAAGCTGCACTGGATCTCTGGAATTGGAGTTATGGATGGTTGTGAACCACCATGTGGCCACTGGGAATCAAACTCTGTAAGAGCAACACTGCTCTAACTACTGAGCCATCCCTCCAGTCCCTGTACTGAGATCTTTAAAAAGATGTAATATTTCCCTTAATTTAAAATATTGCTATAATATTTAAGCATATATTGCAGTAGCAACTTAATTGAAATTAATTTCATAATTGTAATTTACCTGGGCCTAGGTAGTGATATTTTTATAACCTTGTTTTATAATATTGCAAATATTATAATGATGCTTTGGGAATTTTTATAATTTTTGAATCTTCTTCAAATTTGATAGACCTTTATCATTATGTTTATATTTGAATTCAGTATAATTGCTTGTTCCTCTCATGATTTAGATGCAATCTGTGATTAAGTTGATTACCAAAATCTTCAAGGTTCATACATTTTATAAAAATAGTAACAGTCATGTTTGCTGATTGAAAGCCACTAACATGCTAATAGAATTGTTTTGAGATATGTGCCTGTCTACTCTGTGGTATCTTTTGTAAGAATAATTCAGTGTGCTGAATAAAAAAATTAACATCAGCTGTTGAAATGAAAGATTTTAAATACTAAAGAGACAAAGAAGTACTAAGCCCCGTCTTCTAGCCAGTCTTGTGAGGACGGTCTCCTCACTCTAGCCAGTCTTGTGAGGACGGTCTTCCCACTCTAGCCAGTCTTGTGAGGGCGGTCTCCCCACTCTAGCCAGTCTTGTGAGGGCGGTCTCCCCACTCTAGCCAGTCTTGTGAGGGCGGTCTCCCCACTCTAGCCAGTCTTGTGAGGACGGTCTCCCCACTCTAGCCAGTCTTGTGAGGACGGTCTCCCCACTCTAGCCAGTCTTGTGAGGGCGGTCTCCCCACTCTAGCCAGTCTTGTGAGGGCGGTCTCCCCACTCTAGCCAGTCTTGTGAGGGCGGTNATTGTTTTGAGATATGTGCCTGTCTACTCTGTGGTATCTTTTGTAAGAATAATTCAGTGTGCTGAATAAAAAAATTAACATCAGCTGTTGAAATGAAAGATTTTAAATACTAAAGAGACAAAGAAGTACTAAGCCCCGTCTTCTAGCCAGTCTTGTGAGGACGGTCTCCTCACTCTAGCCAGTCTTGTGAGGACGGTCTCCCCACTCTAGCCAGTCTTGTGAGGACGGTCTCCCCACTCTAGCCAGTCTTGTGAGGACGGTCTCCCCACTCTAGCCAGTCTTGTGAGGACGGTCTCCCCACTCTAGCCAGTCTTGTGAGGACGGTCTCCCCACTCTAGCCAGTCTTGTGAGGACGGTCTCCTCACTCTAGCCAGTCTTGTGAGGACTGTCTCCTCACTCGCTCTTCCTTTTCCATGAGGACCTGGATGGACGCCATACTGGCCTAATACAGCAAGATGAAAGGCTGTCTCAAGCAGCCTTCAGAGAGAAGAGCAGGCGGCTTTCTCCTGCATTCTCCACGCTCAGCGGGATGAACTTTGCACTGTGAATCTGGTAACTAGAAGCAGCGGCAACTTTGTTTCCAATGGCTATAAGAAACTATCAGATGGTGCTTCCTGCTTTGTACCTTTTGGCCCATCTTTTAAATTTCTTTTGATAAAGTGCAGCTTGCTGCAGTAATTGATTCTCTTACTTTGTTCCAGGAAGTTGCTGATTTGGCTTTTGAGTTAGAGAAATTACCTGAAATTTACATTTAATATATTCTTTGTTTTTTAAACTGCCTGTAGCTGACTACACTATAAGCAGAGTTTCAATAGCTGATCTCAATACAAGCTTACCGGAATTTTTCTCAAAAAATAATTTCTCCTTTTAATTCTTACTTCGTAAGTTGGTTCTCACCAATTCACCTTTCCTCAGAAACAATTTCTTTCCTCAGTAAATTATCTTTCTCCCTCTCTTCTCTCTGAGGAGTGTGAAGGGCTTAACCTTAGCAGGGCACTGTTGGAAGAGTTATCCAGAGGGAGGGGTGAGCACATGGGTTCCCAGGAGCTGCAGTTTTATATCAAGAATGGTTACTTGTCCTGTGGGTATGTGATTCCTGTTTCTTTGCAGGATCTCCGATCAGAATTTCCAGGGTTGCTCTTGGCACTGCAGTTAGGGAAGACATCTTGAGAGCTTGGTTGTGCTTTAGCTGGAGTACTTTATTTCTTTGGGAGAAGGGTTCTGGTATTTAGTTACATTTCTAGGTTTCCAGGCTGAGGATCTGGCAACAAAAAGATTAGTTGATATCACCATCAGATTGAATGTTATTTTTAGGGTTTAGTGTCTGTAGGCATCTTTTCCTGCATTTTTATAAGCATTACCATGGAGATAAAAAGGTCTCTAATTTTTCCTGCATATTAAAACTTTACTGACTAAGCACAATAATACTTAAAAAAAAAAAACCAAACCAAAACAAAAAAACAGGCCAAGGATCTAAGATTTTTCTCAATCTTGTTAATGTATTTCTCCATTACTAAAGTAAAAATGTGGGACTGAAGGCAGTTTCTTCTTGTTTTTGTAAAATCTTGTTCTATGAAGGATAAACATAGCAAAATGAACTTCTGTAGCCCTGTTATGTTGGAAACCCTGGTGTACCCTTATTTTGTCAGTTAGCAGATTTAAAATATTTTTTAATTAGCTTTTTAATTTCATGAGTGGCTTTAGTTTTCAAAGCTTTAGATGGTATGTCCTATCCTGTCATGTTTCTCTGTCCACCCACTGTTTCCACTAGCTGCTGTCCCACAGAGTTCTAGTATGGGAGAGTCCCAGTGAATGGAGGCTCACAGAAGAGTTGCTTGGGAAAAAATGTGGTAGTTAGGATTATTCTGCAAGGATGCTTCTAACCCACTTAAAATCTCTTTCATCTTATTTGTATTTTAAACAGAATCTTGCTCTTTTAGCCGAGTCTGGCCTTGAACTCATGATCTTTCTACCTAAACCATATAGTACTAGGATTAAGATAAGCTTTAGAACATTCATATAACCTTTTCTTTAATACCAAAATACACACCCATACCTACAGTGTATTTGCTAGGGGACGTTTGGGTTTGTGATAGGATCTAGTGTATAGTAAGAACTTGCCAAGGACCATCTTGGAGAAGCTAAAAACTAGCAGGTGATCTTTCTGAGATGGTTCCACCATGGCCTGAAATCTATGATAGATTTGCTTCTGTAGGCAAGGCTAAGGAGACTATACCTGAGGAAAGATTCCTGATATTAATATGCTTTTCCTGTTAATACTAAATATATAACAATCACTAGGTATTGCCCACCCCTTTGAGGAGATTTCTACAGACCAACGAAGATGTACTATCTTATAGTAATGCTATATAGACAATTAGATAATGATTCTATAGAATTCTTGATTTAATTCAAATAATTTTAGAAAGAAATTTTTAGAGATGGCTGTAGTTGCTAGAAAGATGTAATAAACTTAGGATCAAGAATAGAATCTGCCCACTCCTCAGAATAGTAAATAAAGGCTGCATAATAAGAAATACAATGAGCTTTAATAATTACACAAAAAGAGAAATAAACTTGGGACAATTTTGTGTTCAAGGAAGAACATTTAGGGCCAAGGATAAAGTCACAGGTGTGCATTATGATAAGTCAAGGCCATGTAAAAACTGTTGCTTTGAACTTATAATGAGTATTTTATAATGAAACACTGCTTTGAACTTAATATCAACATCCTTCTGTAACTCCCATTATATGCAACATTTTATCTCTGAGGTAATTTTCTAAAATCCTTTTGTCTAAGAAGGTATAAAAAGACCAGAGAAAAGAAAGTTGTTGGTTGAATGGTTTGGCTTGGGGAACTTTGTCCTATCATCCATCCATCCAAGTGTGTATGCCTGTTTGTCTATATGTTTGTGTGTAGGTGTGTGTATGTGTTTGTGTGTGTGTGTAAGCATGCATGAATACTTGAGTTGATTGTGGCAGATGGTCAGACCCAGCCAGAGTGTTGGTGTGTGAATGTTTTTGAATGTATTTGTGTCTGTGCATATTTGCCTGTATAAAGCATCTTAATTCTTTTCTTTTCCTTCCTCCATGGCTCACAAAGAGTTAACCAGCTTAGCTAGAGAGGCTTCTGGCTGATTCACCAGAGAAAGGAGCACTAGCAATAAATTCTTTCACTTCATTCCCTGCTGCTAAGTAGTATGTGTTAATTGCCAGATAATAGTGCTTAATGAAGCACAGAACAAAAAGAGTTAAGTTTCCCTAGTGCTTATTTAAGCATAAAGAGTTAAATAAAGCACAGAGAGTTATAATGTGTAATAAAGCACAGAGTTAAAGAGAAAAGAAGCCAGAAGTTTTTAGGACCTTTTAGAAGTTATCAGCAAAAGCATAGTTAGAAAGCCAGAAAGCCACAGACCATCAGTCTTTAAAACTACATCTGGAAACCGGCAGTCTTTAAAGCAATATTTGACGCCATGTCCCACTTCAAGCCCAGTTGAGGCCAGGTAGGCTCCAGGCAAGAACTGATCTAGAAATTACTTTGCAGTCATGGCTGGCCTTGAACTTATGAGCCTCTTGCCCAGCCTCCTGACTGCTGGTATTGCAGGCATGTGCCACTATGCCTGGCAAATAGCAGACTAAAGTTTGCATGTATTGCCTGAATTTTGAGTCTTCCACCTTAACACATTATCATAGAATTATAAGGAGGGAGAATTACATGAAATCATTAATTGTCAAAATCTAAGTGGGAGGCCTTAGGAATTATATACCAATTTTCTCTTAAGGTTTTAATGAGGAACAAATGGAGGTTTATTTATTCATTGGGTCATTCACTCACTCAGACATTACTGGAGGATAGCTGTACCCTCACAGTTCATGATTATGTATGTCAGAAGGCAAAAATGGTAGCTTGGGGTAAGGGAGAGGTAAATCTATGAGACTGAGTGTGGGTTTTTAATGAACAGATTAAGCTTCATTGATAAAAAAAATCACATTTTCAGCAGCAGCAGCAGAGATGTGAAAGAAGTGAGCAAGTATGCCATGTTAGAGAGAGTGTGCTAGAAGTACTTGCTAGCTAGTGCACAGGCTGGGATGTGCTCTTCAGGAAACAGTGGGAGGCTTCTGTGGCTTCTAGAGAAAGTGGGTAGTGAAAATCCATAGAGGTAAGAGCATGCAGTAGGCTGAGGTTAGGCTAGATCCTGTGAGGCCTTGTGCACAGCTATGGGGGCATTTGCTCCTTCAAGAACGCCATGGGTGAGTGGTGTGATGAAGGGCGTGAACAGAATAATATGACCTAGCGTTAATGGGATCATCCTGGCTTCTCTGTTGAGGTGCTGCGTAGTACTGCCAGATGTGACAAACACACATATATGACACCCCTTCAACTTATTTCTGGTTGCTGTGACAAATACCCTTGCAAAAGCAAGGTGACAACAGGTGTTTATTATGGCTCACAGTTCAAGGGTACAGTCAGCAAGGCAAGAGAAGCAGGGAACAGTGGGTCACATCCCTTCCACCATCATGAAGCAGAGAATGAGGAATGCGCAGTGTTGCTCATCACCAGTTCTCCACTTACACAGTCCAGGATCCCAGCCAGGCATTGATGCCATACAATTAGGTGAGACTCCTCACCTCAGTTAATACAGACAAGAAAATCCCTCAACACGCATGCCCAGAAGCCTATCTTCCTGGTTAGCATAGACTCTACCAACTTTCTAGTTTAGCACTAACCACTACAAATACACATTTTAAACACCAATTTTAGATAAGCAATAAATAAATTTGTATACATGTGTTTTGTACAATGTTTGTTGACTACACATGTGACGAGATGTTCACTATGTTACAAACTTACTTAAAGCTTAGCATTCGGACACATACCTATGATCTTTGTACCGAGGGGGACAGGACACAAAGACTGAGAGCTCAGGCCAGATGGTTAGACATAGTGAATTCTAGACCAGCTTGGACTACATAATAAGATCCTGCCACAAACAGAAAACCTGCATACATTTAAAGAGAACCTCTACAAAGAGACTTATGATATCCTTGAGTTACTATTACTGTGATCCTATTGACTTCATGGCTTAGATCTTACAGTAGATCTTTCTCTCTTTTCCTGCACTATGTGCATTTCTGCCTTTCACACTCTGTTCATCCTACACCATAGACTAGAGTTTTATGTAAGTACTTTGGATATCCTCAACTGATTACTAGTATATCAGGATTCATGGGTTTGAACAGGGGATCTCCATGAGTGCCTATTGTTTTATATGCTGTGTGAACAATAGCAAAGAAAACATACAGAATCACTCACTTTTATTGTGTTTTACATTCTCTTGGAAGAAATGCAATAACTAAGTAAAGGTGTAGTGTTGACTATACATTACTAAGAACCAAGAAAAACTGTGAAAGGGAATAGGGAAAGCCAAGTGTATTATGGGTATTATGATTTTAGGGTGGTCAGTGAAAGTCATGATTAATGCATGAAGTAAGCTAGCAGAGATGAGGTTGAGGGCTGGATGGTAGAGGAATGAGGTGCAGGATTTCAGGCCAGAGGAGTAGCAGCTGTGAAGGTCCTTAGGCTGAAGTGTGCTGTAATTGCTTAAGAAACTGCAGAGAGGGAGTCTGTCTGAGAGTAGTCAATGATAAAAGATAATGGCATATGTCTATATCTGCCTTTCCCCACTGAACCACCTTGCCAGCCCATCAATTTCTTCAGAAGACAAAGGTAACCTCTTAGGTTTGTTTCTGCTCTAAAAACAAAGTTTCAAGTTGGAAACGATCCTTTTCTTGTTTTTGTTTTTTTAGCTTTCTTCCAAGCAACAACTTGGTCTTTTCAGACTCTTGGACTCTCCACCAGGGATCTTTGGTTGTGCTTCACCCTCTCCAGCCAACCTTGTCCTTCATAATGCCCTTGCTCCTTTCTTGATTGAACTTGGAGGTTTAGATATCCCTTTGATAAGTGATAGGAAACTCTTCTGTGTGCTTTGTTCAACCGTTAGTTCTTCTGTCAGAGTCTTAGTTAATCCCAGCTAAGAGAATCAGAAAACATGCTTTTTCTAGTGAGAGACTGAAATTCTTTTGAATGACAGCTTGATTCAAAGACAGGCAGAAAGACAAGAAAGAAGAGGCTTGGATCAATTCCAAATTGAATAATGCCAATTACCAGTCTAAGATTACTTTGATTATAATGTGCAGGGAATCATGGGAATGTGAGCTGGGTACGTCTATGGGATGGACAAGCGTAAGGGAAGTCTGAAAGAAGTATTTATTTAGGAATAATTGGATGGGTGTGCTCTCAGATGTTGTTTTGATGGGTTACATTAGTAGACAAGAGGGATGAAAGGAACATGTCAGAACCTTTACAGTCTTCAGGATAAATTCTGCTAGAAGAACAAAGCAGTATCAGGACTGTTGTTGCCGCCTTTGAAATTCAACACAAAAAAATAGGATGTGTAAGCTCTCAAATTGCAGCTTTCATGCAGTAGTAATGAAACAGTATAATCACTCTGAATAATTTTGCTACCATTTACAGCTTTCACAGGTTGGTATATATTATAAAAGAACAATCCAAAAATCTAAATGGTAACTTGGGGTTTGGTCTATCTTATGCTACCTGCTAGGTTTTGAGATCTGCACGAGAGTCAGAAAAAGAGTACATTGTTAGATGACAGTATATGTAGCTGAGTTTATGATGATAAAGATGACAATTACATTTTTCAGTAGTAAGCTTGCAATTGCTTTTGCTAATAGTGATTTTATTTGCTGTGCATTTATAAGGTGTCTGTTGTGATTCTTTCTTTTGAGTCTTGCTAAAATTAAAAGTAACAAAATTCCTAATTGAAGCTTTCTTGACTAAGTAGAATTATTTTGGGAAGAAAGAGGTGGAAAAATATTTGAGACTTAGCTGAACACTGCTGCATACAATTTATTTGTAACCTGCCTTGCTCATCTATTTTCCTATAGTATAGAATCACCTTGAAATTTAAAATTTAAAATTAAATTTAAATTAAAGACTAGATATTTAAAATATAAGCTTACCTAACAATTGTCATAGTTAGCTTCAGTTGTCAGCTTGACACACCTGGGAAACAGTGACCTTCAGTTGAGTGGCTGCCTCCACTGCTCAGCCTGTGGGCATGCCAACTTTGGGTAGGTGGACCTGGTAGGAGGCTCAGCAAGCTGTGGGAGTAAGCAGGAAGGCAGTGTGCCTTCATATTCTCTGCTGTAGTTTCTGCTCCTGTTCTTGCATGAGTTCCTGCCATGACTTCTTTCAATGACTTCTTTCAAGTCTTTACCCTTCATCAAGAAAACTTCTCTTTTCAAAAGATGGAGACCAGTACATAAAACCACAACTAATCAAATGCAGAGTTGTGAATCCCAGTCTCATTGGCTACATCTACACAAAGTCTCCTAGCTTAGGCTCAGGGAACATTCTGAAAGAGGGAGTACAAAGTTGTGAGAGCCAGAGAGTTTAATGTGAGACTGTGTCTCCTAGTAACATCAGAAGCTGTACTCTTTAACTCTCACCAGCGTGACTGTCCAACTGTGAGCTGAACAAGGGCAACACCCCCGAACTTGCCAAACTGGACAGGAAAAGCCCATAAGGAAAAGCACTACATTGAGAACCAGGCAACTGAGGAAGGCTGGGAGCAGGAGAGGTGCTCTTCTCCAGGGAAGAGCACAGCAGTCGGTTGTCCAGTGCCACATGGTCAACCCTGGATACATACATACACGTAATGTTATACAGATTCAACAGGTTATATTTGGAAATATGTCTGTATATGCAAATACTTATATGCTTGTAGTAGCAGTTAGTGAGAAAAGAGGCCATGGATTTGAAAGAGAAAGGAGACTGTATGGGAGCATTTGTAGGGAGAAAAGGGAAGAGAGAAATTATGTAATTATATTTACAAAAGGAAGAAAAGTAAAAGAGCTGCTTACTAGACTCTACTAAGAGTAAGTTAGTACTTGGTTGGTTAACTTGATCGTGAAAACTTTATTCTCTAGATTGGATGTTGGAAACCTATAATCAAATCTTTGACATGCACACACATGCATGTGTATGTGTGTATGTGTGTTTGTGTATGTGTGTGTATAAAGTCTTATTCATGAGTCATTTCCATGTTGTTTAGGCAGCTGTTGATGCTCCAGTAGAAATATTGAGTAGCTGCTGTAGAGATTATGTGATTCCCAAGGATTAAAATATATATGAGGTAAATTTTTGAGAAAAGGTATTACAATCTCAAGAAATAAAAAAATAAATAAAAATTAGTCAATATCATTCTTTTAAAAACTTTAAAAATGTATTTTGAATTGAGATGGAATTGCATCATGTTCTGACCTCTTTTCTTCCTCCAACCCTTCTCTGCACTGTTCATCAAACCCCTCCCATGTCTCCTTTCCCAAATGGGTAATACTGTTCTGTGATTATTATTGATACACATACCTATGTGTGTGTATGTATATATGTACAAATATGCATAAATGCAACTTGCTGAAAAAAATGTGATTCACCCTTTAAGTTTTTTTGTAATTAGATTGTGCTAGAATTCTGGTGGAGATTGATGTGGTTGGGCTTGTTGTTTTTAATTTTGCTTTGTCATAAGAAAGAAAACATAAAACAACTAAAGACTAACAGTCACTGCGGTGTTAGTCTTTCTTTTTTCTTACCATAGTAGGGACAGTACCAGAGTGGTATTACGGCAAGTAGTAAGTGAGGAATGTAAATTCTAAACCTTGTAATCATAGTGTCCCTTTTATTTTTGTATGTGTATGGCAGCCATATATGTTAGCCATTATAATCATGTATGTAACGTCTATTCTTACCACAGCAAATGTGAAGGCAAGTCTCGATTTGTTTATTGGATTGTGGTTCATGAGGAAGGTCTGGTTTTCTTCTAGAAGATAGAGAAGATGCAAAGATACATTCTCACATTTTGAAGAATACTTGAAAATCTATTGATGAAGAAGCTGATGTGCAGTTAGGGATCTGACACTTGGGTATTATCAAATCCACATTTTGGCAGTTAGACAAAAGCCAGCATTCCCTTCCCCCTTCTACCAAAGGAGCTATTTCTCCTATCACTGGCAGAAGGGATAAATGACTCTCTGTGGTCCCTAGTAGCATAGCTAAGGTCCCTCAGTATCATAAGTATCTGTGGCACATGTCTCAGACCTTGCTGGCATCCTGGCTCTTTTCATACAGTCTCTCGTCTAGATTCTTCCTGCTCATGGGCTCCCCAGGCTCTTGTCCTTTTAACCCTGCTACTTTGGCTATGCTCTCTTGCCCCTTTCTTGGCCATCTCTTTCTCTTCCTCTCTTCCTTTCCCTACCCACTGTCCTTTCCTTTCATGGGCAAGTCCAGTCTGCTAGCCATGTTCAGTCTGCTCCTTTCTTTGTCTGCTCTGGACTCTTCCAGAAGCCTAGGATGCCCCTCTCTCCTCATATCAACAATAGGAACCTTTCGCTTATCCATACCTTAGAATGGCCATGTCCTCAGTTTATACAGTTAAGTTTTGTTTTGCTAGAACATTAATTTGAAAGGCAGAGTTATTTTACTTTAGATGATTTTGATTGAAACTTAGCACCTCACTCACTCACGTTA
>LR750991.1:0-25529 GCA_902729485.2 Mus minutoides
CGCGTAACCCCAATGCGATCTTAAAGTCCTGGGGTGTCCCTAGCTGTGTCCGCTGGGCTCAGAGGAAAGATGGCGCGGTGGGAGCGAGTGCTCTGGCTGGGAGAGGCCCAGCCTCCAGTGGGGCGGAGTTCTCAGTTCCTGCCCCTGGGGGGAACTGCTGACCCGCTGCTCCCAAAACCACCTCTGCGCTGCACTCACGCGTAACCCCAATGCAATCTTAAAGTCCTGGGGTGTCCCTAGCTGTGTCCGCTGGGCTCAGAGGAAAGATGGCGCGGCGGCGGCGCGGGTGTTCTGGCTGGGAGAGGCCCAGCCTCCGGTGGGGCGGAGTTCTCAGTTCCTGCCCCTGGAGGGAACTGCTGACCCGCTGCTCCCAAAACCACCTCTGCGCTGCACTCACGTGTAACCCCAATGCCAGTTGCTTCCTTTATAAAGATCTTGTTATTTAGGGTGTTTTGAGGAATGACTTTTATCTTTTGACAAAAATGTCATAGTGTTATTGCTTTTGTCTAACATTTATCAGATAATGTGCTATGGATATGATCTTACAATAAGCTAGAGTCAGGCACAGACCTGCCAGACTCAGAAACAATTATTTTGCTGTTATGCATCTATGAATATTAGGATTGATTTTTTTTCTCTTACTCAGCAAGCAAAGTCTATAGACTGGGTTCATTTTTGATGCTTTTCACATCTACACATAACATATAAGCAAGTTGTTTTTATAGCTTAAATTTTTCTCAAGATAATTGAAGTCTTTCTAGCTATATTTATATTCTTAATAATTGATTTTCACTGGGCTGCATTTATGAGCTCAGAGTTTATTAAACTCTAAGTTTAAACATTGATCAATATTCAATGGATCTAAGTGAGGTTCAGTTTTCCCTAAAATCAACAAGGTATTTTTCTGAGTTCTTGTCCAGACTTCCAGGTATTAAAGCATCAGAAATTAAACTGTATTAAGAGGTCTACAAGAAACCATTGTTAAATAATATATAAAGTCATGATTCCACTTTTAATAAATTTTAATTTTACGTTAGTTTATGACCTTCTTATTACCGTTAATCCATGATTTTGTTTTGTAAATATAACAATAAACCTTAGAAACCTTATTAGTTTCTCAACTATAGAATTAATAAATTTAAGTTATAACGGCCATATTATCATACTATCACACCACTCCTCTGATATTATTCAAGATTTTAAAAATTGCTCATGAAAAGTTCTGGCAATATGGTCAAGTTTTTAAAGCTCTTGTGGCCAAGCCAGTAAATTTGAGTTTAGTCCCTGAGATCCATATGGTAGAAGAAAAGAACCAACTCCCTCCATTTGTTCTCTGAGTTTCACATATTTCTGTGAAACATCATGCACATGCAAATTCACGAACACAGTAAATAAATAATACAATTTTAGGACGCTTATAAAAGTGAAAATTATCCATGATTTTTGAGTGCTTACTGTGAGTGATCTATACAGAAAAGGAGATGGAAATGATTATAAGAGCCAAGGTGGTAATGACTGCAAGAAGCAACATTGTTGAGACACAATAAGACAAATATAGAAATGAACTCACAGACTGAGATGACCTGTACAGACTTATTTGTTTTTATGTGTTGGAATACTTTGCCAACATATATGTCAGCATACTACATGCATGCCGTGTCCTCAAAAGCCAGTAAAATGTGTGGCATACCTTTGCATGCTAGCTTCAGTTATATGATCCCCTTCATAATTTTCACCTGATGTCATGCAGTTTATTTTGTCTTTCTTCAGAACACATTGATATCTAAATTTACTGGATCTGTCTGTCTGTTTTTCTAGTCAGATCTCCTGAATAAAATCAGATGAAGGTTAATACCCTTTTATCTCTGATCTTTACCATATTTTTAATACACGAATCTATGTGTCTGTTTATTAAATGGTTCAAGCTGTGGAATGATTTCACCCTATTTAATTTTCATTTATCCAAAGTAGATATTGAATATTATGCAGAAGAAGAAAGAGTTCCCATTTAAATTGTTAACTACCAGTTGGTTTAGACAATAATTTCCCAGCATAGGTGTGGTGGTTTGAACAAGAGTGGCAACTCTAGACTCATATGTTTAAATACTTGGTTCCAAGTTAGTACAACTGTTTAAGAAAGATTAGGATCGATGGCTGTGTTTGAGTAGCTCTGCCACTGGGAGTGGATTTACATGTTTCAAGAACTTCTATTTTCCCAATGAATTTCTATCTGCCTCATGCATGCAGATAAGATGCAAGCTGGTCCCCTTGCCATGTTTTTGCTCTTCTCTCAGGGACTCTAACCCTCTATTAAGTTAATGCCCAGTTAATTGCTTTCTTTCATAAATTTTGTTGGTCATGATGTTTTCTAATAGCAGTAGAAAATTAATCTCAAGGAGGTCTTTGTATTAGAGTGAAGGCACTGCTACCAGACAGAGTCACTTGATAATTTCATGCATATATTATTAATTACACATAGGGAATCGTTAAAATACACATAGATAGTGGAAGAAAATGTAAATAATATGCTCAAGATCAAAAGCAAAATACAGAAGGTGGCTGTGTGTGACTTCATGATGTGCTATTAGGTGTCATTTTCTCAGGTGGAATTATTTCTTGTTGAAGGAAAAGAATACAAGCCAAAAGATCTATAAATAAATAAATAAATAAACAAACAAACAAAAGAAGGAATTCCCAAACTCCCATACCTCACTTTGAGAGAGTGACAATACCATTAATGAGCCACACTGTGAAATTAATGTACTGCCTTGTGGGAACAATAATCACATGAGAGTTGCCAGTGGTGGTACTGTGACTGTATTTGTCAGAAGTTGTTACAAAGAAAAGTTCTTGGCGTCAGGATGGAAACTACTAATAACATGAATGCTGATATATGCTGGGAAATAATATTTTGGTTTGGGGGGATGTTTCTGAGTTATGGAATTTAATTGTTTAATATTATAATACTAACATTGAAGACATCCACTAGAAAACAATTGCCAAAAAAAAAAAAAAAAAAAAACCTACCTACACATTTACAGTATGATTACAATAGCAGTAGGATACTGAGTGGCTATAGTATACAGCACTCTGGTAAATTGAAGGAATAAAATGACACTGAAGAGAGAATGAGAGAAGAGAAAAAGGAAGGAGAAAACAATAAAAGAAGGAAGTTTGGAAGAAGCAGACAAAAAGAAAAGGTGAGAGGGACAAAGGGGGAGAGAAAAAGATGAAGAAAAAGAAAGGGGTAAGACAGAGAGGCCAGGTTATAATTTTCTTTCTATCACCTGTGACAAAGTACTTAAGGAAGAATAAATTCTGACTATGGTTTAAGGGCCTACCATCCACAATGGTAGAAAGAACATGTAGGGAAGATTTCAGCATGGCTGGATTGTGAGAGAGATGGTTGCAATGAGTAGGAAGCCAGCTAGAAGAGTTGAAGAAAAAAAAAAGACCAGGTTATAAAATCTCAAAGCCCAGCTCCCAGTGACCCACTTCTTCAAGATATATCCCCATCTCCTGACAGTTCCACAGCCTCTTGAAGCATAATTACTAAATGGGGGTCAAGTTCTCAAACAATAACAAGAGTGAAAGGAAGGATCTGAATTGGAAAGGTGGGGGGAGGGGTGGTAAAATGCAAATATCCCTAATCCTGACAACACAAGATAAACACGGGAAGAGTGCCTGTCTGATTAGGTTTGGAGTGAGCTATGTTAGAAGACTCACAAGTCAAGCTTCACATAAATATATGATGAATTAATTATTGGCAGAGGGAAAAGCTGCTAAGCATCAGGAAGCCTTTGATTCCAGAACATATGCTTTTAATAAAAATAAAATTTAAATCAGAAATAAAACAAGGAAACAAAAAAACCAAAATCAGCAAATAAATATGTATCAGAATGCTAATTATTATATTAATCAAAATGTTAATTATTTAATATTTAACATTATGGTGATGATTATCATACAGCATAGTAATACTCTGTCCTATGTATGACTGATATACATAGTTACAACCGATATCATACTTTAGTATAATGTAGATTGGCATTTGAAATTTTGATTCAGAAAATCTGTATTTTTATTAAATTTATTTTCTTTTTTATTATTTTATTATTTATATTTTATTAGATATTTTCTTCATTTACATTTCAAATGCTATCCCTAAAACCCCCTATAACCTCCCCCGGCCCTGCTCCCCAACCCACCCACTCCTGCTTCCTGGCCCTAGCATGCCCCTGTACTGGGGCATATGATCTTCCCAATACCAAGGGCCTCCCCTCCAATTGATGGCTCATTAGGCCATCCTCTGCTACAAATGCAACTAGAGACACAGCTTTGGGGGGTACTGGTTAGTTCATATTGTTGTTCCTCCTATAGTGTTGCAAACACCTTTAGCTCCTTGGGTACTTTCTCTAGCTCCTTCATTAGGGGCCCTGTGCTCTTTAAGGCTACATTGTTTCAGAACTTTAAGTTGCATTTTTTTTTATTCTTCACAACTTTGTATATGTGTACAGTGAAATGTTTTCGATTCTATCCTGTCATCCTTCTACTTCTGCTGTGTAATTCCTAACACATCCTCCTCTGAAGAACATCATTTCTTTTTGGTTTTGGTTGTTTTGTTTTGTTTTGTTTTGGATAAATGTATTTACTCAAGGTTGTGAAATAAAGTTTGACATTTTCTGATTCTGTCTCATAGCTCAGCCAGTTTCTCAGTAACCACAAAGAAATTTTCAGATACATGGAGTAGTAAGTCATCTGTTCTGTTCCCTGAGTGAGTATATTCAAATTCAGTCTACAGGGACCAGTGAGATCACTCAGCATATAATAATTCCTGGTGCCAAATCTGAAAACCTGCATCCTGTCCTTGGTAATCACATTCTAGAGTAGAAAACTGGCTCCTGAAATTTGTCTTCTAATGTCTACATATATACCTTAATGTACTTGTGTTCCCACAAGCTTGCGAGTTTGCACACACACTCACACACACAAATACACACACACTCAAAATGAATGAATCGATCAATGTATCAATGAATAAAGGCATATGTAAATCACATAATAAATTCAAAGAGGAAACAATAATTTAAATTGAGCTAACAAGCAAAGTAATTCTTAAGTCATCATGAAGATTTGATTTTTCATATGTGTTAAAAGATACACTGGCCTCAATTTGCATCATCTTGTAAGAAAGGAAGCCGTCATCATAAGAATGTTTAGATTTCTCCAGGAAAGAACATACAGTATTAATAAAGAAATAAGTAAAATCAAGGCTTTTGAATGCTTTGTGTACCACAGAAAAACTGTCATCTAGAAGTGAAAGTGGAAATAAGAGGATTAGAGAGGGACCTTAACTCATAAAAAAAAGAGCTCTAGGTCATGAAAGTAAAGAAAGAAATCTCTAGTTATTTCAGAAGGAAGATCATTTTCAGAAGGTGAGAACTGGTAGAAAACAAAACAAAACAAAACAAAACAAAACAAAATACTAGGATTATAAAATGTACTTGACTGATGCAAGTCTGAAAGTGAAGAAAAGGGAACAGTGTACTATAGCTCACTGAAGGATGGGAGCAAACTAAAGTTGTACTTTTTGTTGTTGTTTTGTGTTGTTCTTTATTCTTTTGGTTTGCAAAAGATTTTTGGTAGTTACTTGAACTACCTCAGAACAGCTCAAAAGGATATGCTTGGTGTTGGTACTAGGGTTTTTGTTAGATGGCGTTTGACTCTTTTTTTTTTTTTTTTAATTAGATATTTTCTTCATTTATATTTCAAATGTTATCCCCAAAGTCCCCTATACCCTCCCCCTGCTCTGCTCCCTTACCCACTCACTCCCACTTCTGGGCCCTGGTGTTCCCCTTTACTGGGGCATATAAAGTTTGCAAGACCAAGGGACCTCTCTTCCCTATGATGGCCGACTAGGCCATCTTCTGCTACATATGCAGCTAGAGGGGGGGCTACTGGTTAGTTCATACTGTTCACACAAGCGCTGGGGGGCTACTGGTTAGTTCATACTGTTGTTCCACCTATAGAGTTGCAGACCCCTTCAGCTCCTTGGGTACTTTCTCTAGCTCCTCCATAGGGGGGCCATGTGTTCCATCCAATAGATGACTATGAGTATCCACTTCTGTATTTGCCAGGCACTGGCATAGCCTCACACAAGACAGCTATATCAGGATCATTTCAGCAAAATCTGTGGATATTAGCCCAGAAACATAGAATACGTTTGTAAAACACAAGATTCAATTTGTAAAACACAAGAAAATCAAGATTAGGAAGATCAACGTGTGGATACTTCATTCCTCCTTAGAATAGGGAACAAAATACCCATGGAAGGAGCTATAGAGACAAAGTTTGGAGCTAAGACGAGAAGATGGACCATCCAGAGATTACCCCACCCGGATACATCCCATAATCAGCCACCAAAAAGAGACACTATTGCATATGCCAGCAAGATTTTGCTGAAAGGTCTTTGACTCTTAAGAGAGCATATTCTCGCTATTATGAATAAGGCTGCTATGAACATATTCATAATAGCGAGAAACTGGAAAGAACCCAGATGTCCCTCAACAGAGGAATGGATACAAAAAANAGTTGGCCATCATTGGAAAGAGAGGCCCCTTGGTCATGCAGACTTTATATGCCCCAGTACAGGGGAACACCAGGGCCAAGATGTGGGAGCGGGAGGGTAGGGGAGCAGGGCCGGGAAGGGGGAGGGTATAGGGAACTTTCTGGATAACACTTGAAATGTAAATGAAGAAGTTATCTAATAAATATTGGGAAAAAAAAAGAGAGAGCATATTCTCATGGAGTCCTAGCCCTACACCCCCCACCCCCAAAAGAAAGCTACAAGCAATTAATGGTTGGTTGAGAATTAATAAAGTGTAGAAAATAAATCACTTCAAAACAACTGAAATAGCTTCAATGATTCTAAGTATAAATCACCAATACAACCTGAAGAATGAGAGAGTCTAGGTTTTAAAACAACAAAGAACATTGACTTTGATATGTAGAATCACTCATGCAAATGTTTTACTTATTACAGTGTACCTCCTTATACTCATCTACAATGCTCAGGTAAATTTCTTACATCTTAACAATATGACTAATATTTTATTCATTTGGTGAAGAACATGGCTGCTTTTTTGCTCTTTTATGAAGAGTCTGTCTGCCTAAGGCTAAGGTGAAGAGACTCAGATGAGTTGCATTGACAAAGGAAGATTCAAATCAACCAAGTTTACACTTTGTCCTGTGGCTTACTCTCATTTTGATCAAGTGTAGCAAGCTTAGAAAGGAAAAATACAAAATGTATGGTTCAAGTATTAAAGGGGTACCAGGAAGTCGAATGGAGCTAAATCCTGTGTTTAAGGATATTAAAAGTAATTAAGGAATTGGTGATCTTGAGACAAGATTCCACCCAGCTAAATTTATTGTTTATGCTTTTGCAGTTGAACAAGAGATAGTTAATCATGTAGGCATTATTATGATCTGGTTATTGATTTCATTTGGACTTTTAATCTGTAATGAACTATAATCCAGAAATGGGGACACATCTGTGGTTCAGACCTTGAGGCATAGTGACCATGTAGAACGTAGGTCTAGAAAAGATGGTACATGCCTTTAATCCCAACAGAAGCAAGCAGGTCTCTGAACTCAAGGCCAGACTGGGACAGTGCAAGTTCTAAATACACACCTTTTATCCCAGAACATGGGAGACAGATATCTGAAGATCTCTGAATTCAAGATCAGTCTTCAGAGAAAATTCTAGGACAGCTAGGCATAGGTAGTGAAGAAGTTGGAAAATAGAATGCTGGTCATAATGTAAAAGAACAAAGGGGCTTGATTCAGTCCCAGCAAGCATTAGCACGTCACAACTATGGTGATGTGGCTCTGGTTCTAGTCCTCAAGATAAGGAGTTACTGGGGTAACTGATGCTGGTTAGCTGAAGATAGTAAATTACTTGTGTTTAAGAAAAACACCTGCATCACTGAGGTGAAATCTTCTGGGAAGCAGTTTGTTTGTGTGTTTGTTTGTTTGTTTGTTTGCACAAAGGAGCTGTTTTCCAGAGATAGGCATCATACTGGTAGCCAAAATTGGTAATATGTCAGGGTCACCCAGGTGGTATTGGTTTTGAAGGCATGTGGGGTCATGGAGAGCAGCTGAGGTTAGGCACTGTGAGAAGTCAGGAAAGGCCATTGGTGAAGGTATAGTCTCAGTTGCAATTTACAGCCCAGAGAAGATATATAAAAAGACGTTGAGGATTATACCATGAAGAAAGCCTATGAGAAGCTACTGGTAAAGTCTAGTTGCAGCAGAAGACTCCAGATGCCAGTACCATGGGATGATCACCAAGAACAGCAGCATCAGTGAGGAGGAGTCAATCAGAGTCTAGATAGAGTACTAAAGAGGGCAAAGCTGTAGATGTGAACTAAGCCCTTTAGAGAATCCCAGATTATGTGTGGATTCCAGACATTAGAAGAAGCTGTAAAGTTAAGTTGCCTTGGAGACCACAAGATGGTATTTATGCCAGAGCTCTAGGATACTTGCCAAGGAAAGCTGCTAACAGGGAATGGAACCAGCCCAAAAGAAAAAAGTGTCTTGCAGTCATCAAAGCTGAAAGGAGTTGGGCATCAGACATGGAGATGCAGAGTTATGCCAGCTAGTTTTGGGTCTAGCTTTTTGGTCCAGTGTTCTTCACTATGACATTTTCAAAGGGTAATGTATATCTTGTGCCACAATATGTTGGAAGTATATGATATGTTTTATTATTTTCTTTATTTCTTTATTTCTTTCTTTATTTATTTATTTATTTATTTATTTATGGTTTTTCGAGACAGGGTTTCTCTGTCTAGCCCTGGCTGTCCTGGAACTCACTTTGTAGACCAGGCTGGCCTCGAACTCAGAAATCCGCCTGCCTCTGCCTCCCGAGTGCTGGGATTAATATTATTTTAATTTTATAGGAAATTATGGTTAATAGATTGCATTAATCTCTAAAGAGACTTTGAACTTTGGACTTTTAATGTTGTTAAGACTATTGCAAACTATGATTGGATTAAATGTATTTTGCATTATGTTATGGCTTGGTATGGCCCCTAAAGACTCAAGTGTTTAAACAAGCCTATGGAGGCTAGGGAGTGGAATGAGGTTGTTTGAATTGCTTGGCTCTTGGGAAGTGCTATTATTAATAGGTGTGCCCTTGTTGGTGGAAGTATGTCGCTGAGTAAGTGGGCTTTGAGGGCTCATAATAGTTAAGCTCTGCCCAGTGTGAAATTGTCAATCTCTTTTCTGGTTGCCTTTGTATCCAGATGTACAACTCTCACTTTCTTCTCCAACACCAAGTCTGCCAGGATGCTTCCATGGTTCCTGCTATGATAATAATAGACTAGACCTCTGAAACTGCAAGCCCACCCAATTAAATGTCCCTTATAAGGGTTTCTTTGGTCATGGTGTCTCTTCACAGTAAATCCCTAATTAAGACAAATATATAAGATAAAATTTTGAGATATATAATTTAAATTTGAAGTGATTAATGTCACTAGGTTACTGTTCATTGACAAGTAACAAAATGTTGAGAGAAGATTCTAAACTGAGATCAGTGTAAGTAATATTGTGATATATAAATCTTAATTCTTGAAAGATTTTGAAGTAAAATATTCAATTTAAGTTCATGTTGAGTGAATGTATTTTTTTATACAGAGAAATAAACACAAGTATATATACATTCTTCCATGCTCACACCTATTTTCATATACTAGATTTTATTTTATTCCTGTTTTAATCTTATTGCATTTTTCTTATTGCAATGTATTAAGTAAGCAATCTTGTTATCAATGTGTAGGTATAATTTTTTCAACCTACTTTTAATAAGAGTTCAACCACTCTACTAGCCCACCACCCAGCAGAGGTTGTGGAAGAGAAAAGTTATTAGGTTGTGGGGGAAAGGGGCATGTTCAGCAGTAGTTCTTTGGGGGCAAGCTCAAACTTCTTTCTCAGAAGTTCAGTCCCACAGCAAACACCAAATATGACTCAGCATCTGCAGACCAGTCCTCTAGGCAAGCAGATATCAGGCACGAACCAGCAGCTACAGTTCAGTCTTTTCAGTAAGCAGAAACCAGGCACAAACCAGCAGCTATAGATCCTGAAGGAACCACAGGGCTTACCAGCCAGCCTGACCTGAGGCCCCAGAGGTGGCAAACTGCTGCCGGAACCAACAGTTCATTGACTAGATTCTCTCAATGGTGTTGTTACCCAAGTTGAACTCAAGAATGCTATGTAAGGCAAACCAATACATGCCTGTCTTAAAGATCAATATTGAGGTGGAGCAGACCAAACCAATGCTCAGTGCTTGTCTCCCACTGTCTTTGGGGTCATATTTATATTCCTTCATCCTGGATCCTTTCATCTCATTGCTATATCAAAACATCCTTACACTTGTGTCTGATTCAGGAAAACATTCTTTCACATGTTTGCTTTAGTAAGACATCCTTTCACCTATGTGCCCCAACAAAATAACATTTCACATAACTAATTCTCCAAAGAAAATAGAAGTTTCCACTTTATCAACGATAGCCTTTATTTTTATGACATCAAATATAACTGTTCCTATTATTGTTCTCTTGGGCTTTTGGACCAAAAATTGCTATTTGGGATCAGTGAAATACTAAGTAAATTCCTACCAATAAATTAATAAACAATAGGTCACAATATTATAAAGAAGAAAGAAATAGCTAACTACTGAACTTTGTTAAAACCTTGACACAGCCATGGTGGTATGGTACTAACACTCAGGAAGCTATGAAAGGAGGATCATAAGTTCAAATCCAGCCTAAATTATGTAAGAATGGATTCTGATGATTGGAAGATTAAAGAAGTTACCATTTAGATGTCATAGTGCATAAATAGATAAATAATAGAGTTTCACGGTGGTCAACAAATTTAAAATATTTGCGATTCTAAATACTTTTTTTGCAGTTCTGTACATGTTTCTTTATTTTTATATTTTTCATTAATTTATTTATTCACTTTACATTCTAATTGCAGCTCCCTCCTTCTTCTCCTCCTAAGTCCTCCCTTCAAATCCCTCCCTCAATTAACCCTTCCCTTTCTCCTCAGATAAGAGAAAGACCCCCTTGGGTGCCACTTTGCCCTGGGAAATCAAGACATAGCAGGGTTAAGAACATCCTCTCCCACTGATACCAACCAGGCATTCCAGCTAGGAGAATGGGATCCAATGGAAGGCAACAGAGTCAGAGACAACACCTGCTCCTATTTTAGAGGCAGCCACATGAAGACAAAGATGCACATCTGCTACATATATGGAGGGGGCCTAGATCCAGCCTGTGCATGCCCTTTTCTTGGTCCTTTAATCTCTGTGAGACCCCATGGGCCCAGGTTATTTGATTCTGTAGGTCTTCTTGTGGTGTCCTCATCCCACTTGCTCACACAATCCTAACTCCCTCTCTTCCACAAGACTTCCTGAGCTCCAGCTTATGCTTGGCTGTGGCTCTCTGCATCTACTACTGGATGAAGCATCTCAGGAGACAGTTATGATAGGCTTCTGTCTTCAAGCATAGCAGAGTATCATTAAAAGTGTCCGGGGTTGGCACTCTCCCAGGGTATATGTGTCTTCTCTATATTTTGTTGTTGGTAGTGGGTTTGTTTTTTGTTTTGTTTTGTTTTGTTTTGTTTTGTTTTGTTTTTTTCAGACAGGGTTTCTCTGTGTAGTCCTGCCTGTCCTGGAACTCACTCTGTATACCAGGCTGGCCTTGAACTCAGAAATCCACCTGCCTCTGCCTCCCAAGTGCTGAGATTAAAGGCATGTGCCACCACTGCCTGGCTGTGTCTTCTCTATCCATATCCTGTGCTTCTTATAGGCAGGACAAATTTTGTGTTGAAGATTTTGTGGTTGGTTGACATCCTCTCCCTCCACTGGAAGTCTTAAAAAATAGAAAGGGTAAATAATTCCTATGTAGGAAAGTATGTTTTTTGCTTCTTAAGGAGATGGAACCCGAAGAGACCATCTTTAATAGATGGCCCCAGTTGAGGGATAGGGTCACCCACTTATCTCAAAATTTTTGACTCAGAATTTTTCCTGTCTAAAGCAAATGCAGGGACAAAATAAAATGAAGCAGATACTGAAGGAGAGGCCATTCAGAGACAACTCCAATTTAGAATCTACCTCATCTGAAGACACCAAACCCTGACACTATTGCTGATGCTGTGTGCTTACAGGAGGAGCCTAGCATGGCTGTCCTGTGAGAGCGTCTACCAGCACCTGACTGAGACAGATGCAGCTATTTACAGCCAACCATTGGACAGAGCCCAGGGTCTCCTATGGAAGAGTTAGGGAAAGGACTGAAGAAGCTGAAGGGGATTGCAATCCCATAGGAAGAACAACAATATCAACTAACTCAGAGTTCCCAGAGATTAAACCACCAACCAAAGAGTATATGTGGGCCATACTGTGGTCTTAGCTACATAGGTAGCAGAGGATTACTTTATCTGGCCTCAGTGGGAGGGGATACACTTGGTCCTGTGGAGGCTTGATACCCTAAAGAAGGGGGTTACTACAGAGGTGAAGTAGGAGTGGGTGGATAAACACCATCTTAGAGGCAAAGGGGAGAAGAGTGAGATGAGAGGTTTGTGGAGGGGGTAGTTGGAAGGGGACAACTTTTGAAATGTAAATAAATAAAATAATTTTTAAAAAGAATAGCATTTATGAACTGCGAGCTTATTTTTAAAATATCGACTGGAAGGTATTGGGTTTTAAAAGCAGTTTTTTGTTTTGTTTTTTTGTTGTTGTTTTTTGTTATTGTTGTTGTTTCGAGACAGGGTTTCTCTGTGTAGCCCTGGCTGTCCTGGAACTAAATTTGTAGAACAGACTGACCTCGAACTCAGAAATCCTCCTGCCTCTGTTTCCTGAGTGCTGGGATTAAAGGCATGCGCCACCATGCCCGGCTTAAAAGCAGTTTTACAGCAGTAATCTGGTGACCATCCTGATAAAACTGTGAAGTAATTCTGTAAAAAAAAATAAGAAAATTAAAACATCATTTATAGAACAAATTATTTAATTATACTTTTACAGTTTTTAAGTATTTTTCAAGTTGTTCATCAGAAGTGAATAGATTATTTTCATTTCTCAAATGTAAATAAATAGCTTTTATACAATTGCAGAACAATATTTACTCATTATTTAAGAGAAATACTTGCCGAATTTAAGCACTGAGGGTTATGCCTGGTGCATAGTTGATTCTAAACTAGTACTTATTAATTGAATAGGTTAATTTCAAATTTTGAGAGATTATCAATTTTTATTGATAAGTAAGCATTTTTTTATGATTGAGAAGATTCCCATTACTTCAGTATTTGACCTGAGAGATTCATTTAAATTCATTCACTTACTCATTCCAAAATTATCAGCACAACCAAAAACTAATCTTTGAAAGACATTTTTATGTGACATGTAATTTTTTCTTTTCCCATGCTTCTTTATGAATAAGAAAATATACATATCTGAATCATAATATTTGTAATCTTTAATGTGTTACTATTAGCTCAATTTTCAAAGATTTTTCATCTTAAAAGCATTGAGGTATAATATTTAAAAAATAAAAATCCTCCCAAGTCTGTGAGGTTAGAGTAGACATAGAAAAAAATTGCATTTTATGAAATGATGTCATAAGCATATAGTGTGTGTCTAATAAATATTTAAGTTAATAAATAATGCCTTATAGACTAAAGGCATAATTCCCTTTAGAAACTTTTATAGCCTGATCAATTTTGTGAAAGGGTTGGGAATAAAACTCTCTCGTCAATCATGACTACAAAATCAATCAGTTAGAAGAGCGAAGCATTGAATTAGACAGATAGTATTTTATAAGACAACTATAATAATGTTTAAGATATTAAATTACATGTTCTACAATGTAATTTGGTTAAGGATTAAATAGTTTGACTTTATTAATGGTGCCTATTGCTGACTTCCATGATACAATTAAGTTCAGTGCTTCTGCAAATGAGATAATTGGACAGAAGTTGCCATTCTCAGTCTACACATTTTATATTTGATTCCCTTTCATATGAGGATGTCTGTAACTTCAAGGATGAGTACCTATTTTATTTTTCCCTTACACAGTATTTGTGACACAATTCCTCCTTTTTGTTAGCTCAACAAACATTCCTAGAATACCAACTATATGCAAGGATCTTTACATGAGATGTGAGATGTGAGAAATGTGAGAGAATGCATTCAATTTTTCAAGTCTGAATGATGTAAGAGAAGACGTGGTAAGACAGGGGACTCAGGAGGAAACAAAATGGGTTTATTTTAAACACAGAGTCAATTAGGTAAGTAATGAATTAATTCAGTTGAAAACAGTTTGGAGAGAACCATCTGACAAATAGTCATTATCAAATGCTTAGATCTCTAGAAGGAATTTGCATCTCCATGGAGGAAATAGCTAAGATGGAATTCTTCATATTGCTTTCATATGGCATTTCAATCTCCATCTTCTGTCTGATGTCTATATGGAAACTTGAGCATTGTCCGTGCTAAGCATGTAAATGCAAAAAACTTCCCTCCATATCCTCTCTTCTAATGTCTGTGTTGGCCATCTTCATTCTTGTATATAATACTGTTTCTCCTTAGGTGGATATTGTGTTTCTTACTTTTGTTCCTACATAGTTTCATGTCATTTAAATTATCTCATGTATAACAGCTTGATAAAATTAAATACCTTAAATTTTCTGATCACAGAAAATAACAGCATTGTGCTCAAATCCTATACAAGTCTTAAAGTTCAGCCTAGGTTCCAAATATCTTTACCCATTTATTCATATTGTCAGTATCTCTCCCTCCTCTTTCTCACAACAAAGTTCTGTTTTATGATTGCTTTATTCATTTCCTCTATTTAATATTAAGGAACATTTGTTTCATAGTCAGAGAGATAAGTGCTGAGCCACAGAACTAAAGCAGATGTATATAAGCAGCAATTTGGCATATGATAGGGTGAAATTAAGCAGGTGGTGTACATGATACAAAATTGCTTTTCCTTTTCTAACTGCTAAGATCTCACCCAACCTTGAAGAGAATACAACCAATAATTATATTAGAAGAGCAGAAAGAAGGAAGACAGTAAAATACCGAGCAGGAGTACCTTTCTAAACAAGTATAAAGAATTAATAATAAGAAGAAAACATATTATCTTCTAGGCATAGAAAGTACTCAGACGTGGAGAAAGAATAGGAAAATGATAAGGAAAGTACATTATGTGGCTTCTGAGGAAGTCTGGGGCTGGGGAGTTAGGTCTGTTAGTAAAGTTCTTACCATGCAAGTATGAATACTTTAGCTTGGATCCTTAGCACCAACATAAAAAGTCAGGTGGGGCAGCATGGAGCTGTACTCCTAGTGCTGAGGAGACATTGTTGATACTTGCTACCTGGCTATTCCAGATTCAATGAGAGACACTGCATCAGAAAATTAGGTGAAATGTCTATATTCATAGACAAACACAACTATAAACCTTAATATAATACACTATAAGAATATATATATATATATATATATATATATATATATATATATATATACCTTAATATAATACACTATAAGTATATATATGCACCAGACACAGAGAATAAGGGATGACTGAGTGCTTAGCCCTAAGCAGTGCATTTGTACCCATCCACCCTCACTGTAAGGGTAAAGGAACATTATGGACCAAGATATTTATGTTTTATGCATAAAAAAACATAAATATCAGAAGACAGAGACTTGCTGGGATCCTATACCACATTCATGGAAAGTCAGCTGAGCAGACTCATGCTTGAGCTTTCTCTGCTTCCTGGTTGTGAAGATGATGGGTCCTGCTCTTCATGCCCCTGCTACCTTGACTTCCTTACACAGTAAATGAAAGAATGAGCTGTAATCAACCCTTTACCTTTGCAATGCTTTTGTGAGGGAAAGGAACTGAGACACTTCCCATGCACATTTGCTTGGGTGGTACGTCTGAGAAGATGGGAATAAAACAAGAAAAAGGTTCAAGATAAAAGTTTTTAGCCTTCTGCCCAAACTTCCATTCCTCAGCTCTGCCATCATGAACTCTCATCTTTCAGGAACAATAAGCCCAATTCACCCTTTCTTCCATATGTGCTGTGGTCAGTGTTTTATCACAGGAATAGAAAGGTAACTCTAATATGGAATTTGGATCACAATGAACTGGCATTGCAGACAGTTGTGAGCTGTCATGTGGTTCATAGGAACAGAACACTGGTCCTCTGGAAGAAGAGTTGAACCATCTCTTCCAGTCTAGCCTGGCCTACTTTTGTGAAAGACTAAGACCATGCATCCAAACAAAACCAATAATGTTGGACAATACCATGGTTGTGGTCTACATTAAATTGGCTGTACCATTTTTACTTTGTCATGACTCTGAGTTAACTGTAAAGAGTGAGGTGCAACAGCAGGTCATCAGAGGTCCATTTTAAGTTTCCCATGGTCCATCCTTGATCTGTCTCAATCTCTCCCTTCCTGTGGAAATGTGTGAAATCAGTGATGCCTCTGTGTCAAATACATAAAGGGAGAAATAAGAAGAGCACCTAAAGGGGAAAAAAGACATGAATCACAGAAAAGATACTAGTATGGAGGAAATGACTGGATTTAGAGAGAATAAAGTAGGGTGTCAAGAGCCATCAGAATGTACCCATGTATAAAATTGCCAAAAGTGAATTTAACTAATAAAAAAAGATAAAAAGCAATTAAGAAAGGCAGGTAGTGCCAAACTTTTACCTCTACATATATTCACACAACATCCACTTACACACACAAAAAGGTATGTACTTTGATTAGAGGCTAACAAAACCAAAAATATGTTGCAGCAGATGTGTAAAATTGTTAGATTAGGTTATACAGCTCTCACTGACAATGCAAAGAGAGATTATAACCACCTGGTCAAAGTATGCAGTAATGAATGAAATGGTCATAATATCAAGTGCTTCTCAGGTAGCAAGTCAATGTAAATACTATGAGCTGACTCTGAAAAGGAAGTCACATTAGGCTACCCATTCTTTCTCCAACAATACCCTAATTCCAGTTGACCCCTGGAGGGGAAAAGGTAGAATTCATTTAAAAATCTCAGCCAGCAGACAGGGCAGTGATTTCTATAAAGTGCTAAGTACTCTTATTTTGGAAATGCTCCCTGGGTAAAGCTGACTGCAGCTATTGAAATTCTGGAAGAATAATTAGGCTAAGGAGGAAGAGAGATTTATCAGCAATTAGAAGAAAACAGTAATTAGAATCATAGGATAAAATTCAAATGAGAGGCTGTTTAGAGAACAGGTGAAAAAGTACCAAGTCATAACTCAGGGCAACACTCCTCCTCGCTGAGTTCCTTGTATAGGAAAAAAAAAAGTTCACAACAAAGATGGCATGAACCAGATTTTGAAAGTCTGATACTACAAAGGTCATGGGGTGAGAGGTTTTCAAGTAGAAAGTGCCCAGCCATCTACAGTGCAGTAGAGATCAGGGAGTGTAAGCACCAGCTTCTGGTACCCAAATGTAAATGAGTGAATATTTTTCTCCTTTGCAAGCAACCTATGAGTAAGATGTGTTGGTTCTCCTCTTGTGTTGCTGGGAAAGTTACATCTTCTTGTTCTAAAGAGCCACACCAAAGTGCTTGAGAATTCCCCTCTGTTTTTCAGACCTCTGAGCCATCTTCTGGTGTGAAAACACAGATTGATAGTAAATTACCAAACATTTGGCAGTACCTTACTTTCCTGTTGTCTCAGAGTCTGGTTTTCTGTTTTCTGTGAAAAGTAAAACACATCTCTCTAATCACTTTTGCTTCCCTTTCTGCCTCTGAAACATGACTATTGCTTTAACTGGGCACCTGGGTATGACCAAACAGTACATTTGAACCAGTTAGAGAGAATGAAAGAAGCACAAATGGGATTTTTCAGACTAAGAAATATCTATAATAAAATGAATCTGATAAAACGAGGGAAAACGTGATCCAACTTCTTAGAAATAAATTATCCTTAACTCTCCAGGTGCCTCCAGGCTGACTTTAATAACTCGTTCAAAGTAGAACTGCTGAAATACTTGGTCTACATTCAGAGTACTGATTATTTTGTTTGGGGCTTCTCTGCATTGAATTTTGACTGAAACCTTCATGCTTCATTTTAATATAATCATTTAATATAAATGATTATATTAAAATCATAGATCTTCATTTGGCCCCAGCTAATTATACCACATCAAACCATCATGGTCTACACCATGTATATACTCAGTCTTTGTTGAGTAGATAATTTAATATTGCATCTTAAAAGAAAATAAACTAGTGCTAGTAAAAAGGGATGATCCCACATGATGAACTATCAAGAACACCCTCTCATATGTAATTTCCCTTTCAATTTTCTGAAAGGATGTCATCTATCTTGCATACATCTCACACACCGGTTTGATATTAACCACATCTCTTCTCCTTTACTTGTACCATACAGAATATTTTTATTGGATTTTTATAGTCTAGTGATGATACTAAATAATGATAGATCAGTAACTTCTAAATTGCATGTCTGTCTAGCCTCTGTCCCCTTTCTGACTATATACTTGCACTTGTGGCATATGAGTGTCACAAAAGTCGTTCAGTGTCAATTTGAATTTAAAACTTTCCCTCTCTGATAAACCGTTCTGATTGTGCAGATGTATAAAGCTGAAGTTTTCTTTCTTTGTACGTTATAGAATGTTAGCAACAAAGTGTTGGGTCTCGGGCCTTATCAGTGCAGGATTTCTCGCTTCAATCTCTGACCTCACTCTACTATAATTTTCCCCATTACACACCAGACACATTAGAGTGGTCAACTAAAACTTGCTAAAAGAAGTAAAACTTGCCGGGCGTGGTGGCGCATGCCTTTAATCCCAGCACTCGGGAGGCAGGCAGATTTCTGAGTTCAAAGCCAGCCTGGTCTACAAAGTGAGTTCCAGGACAGCCAGGGCTACACAGAGAAACCCTGTTTCGAAAAACAAACAAACAAACAAACAAACAAAAAAGTAAAACTTTGCAAGCCGGGTGTGGTGGCGCACGCCTTTAATTTCAGCACTCGGGAGGCAGAGGCAGGCGGATTTCTGAGTTCAAGGCCAGCCTGGTCTACAAAGTGAATTCCAGGACACCCAGGGTTATACAGAGAAACCCTGTCTCGAAAAACAAAACAAAACAAAACAAACAAACAAAAACAAAACAAAACAAAACAAAACAAAACAAAACAAAAACCAAAACAAAACAAACAAAAAAAAACTTTGCACACAACTTTTAGAAGTTTACCTGAAAAAAAACAACAACCTTGAACTGTGTCATATTTATGTTTCAAATTTTAGTAAAAAATTAAACTTTTGAATTTAAGTTATTATATATATATTAACTGGTTATTTCTACAAACGCTGAAGAAGAAATACAAATGCTTATCTACTTTCTTTACCATGGTTTCTCAGCATCCTAGTCAGTCAGTCAGTGTCTTGCTGAATTAAGTAATTAATATATTTGTGATTTATTTGCACTAAGCATGTCTATTTAAATTTTTAATACCTTATCAGCTATCAGGCTACACACAATTTGTTTTATAATACTAATGCTGTGTGTAATGTTTTAATGAAATTCATTTGTATTTGTATTTTTTCTACTTCATTTTTCATATCTTCCATTATGTTTGTTTCTATTAGACTGGAGGTGTGAACTTGAGAAAATATCTTACAGGCTAGCAAGGAACTTATGATAAAGCCCGGGGTAGCTTGAAATCATGGCAGTCTGTCCACCCTTAATTTCCTCAGTGCTGGAAATAAAAGCATATGTCACCATGCATGAGTTTCTTTTTTTTTTCCAATTTTTTTATTAGATATTTTCTTAATTTACATTTTAAATGCTATTCCGAAAGTCCCCTTCTCCCTGCCCCCTCCCTTTTCCCCTGTCCACCCACTCCCACTTCTTGGCCCTGGCGTTCCCCTGTATTGGGGCATATTGGATTTAATGAGAAATTTTCTGTGATGTTCATCAGAATTTTAATATTTCTCTGAGTTTATGTGTGTTTTGCTAATTGTTGTCTCATTGCCACTTGAGATTTCAGACAATATGTCACCCTAAAAATAGCTTTTTCTCAAGATACAGATTCAATATTTTGTTTCTTACCTTGGATAAAACACTCTGGTGGATTTTTCTTGAATAGTAGGGAAGTATGGATAAAGTCTATAAAACACATTATAGAATTTATATAAAGTGTAAAGGGCTAAGAATAATAAAACAATCTCAAATAAAATTGAGGAAACTGTACTATTAGATATTAAAACTCATGATAAATTTTCAATGTATTTCTCATGACCAAAACCAGAGTCTTTTATGTACTGAAACTTGTATTTTGCCAAAAAGTACATAAATAACATTCTATTAATGATCAGCTCTAGATAAAGGAATATCTTGATTCACTAAACCAAATTTTTATTAGAGTATAAATTTTGAAATGGTCATGACAAAAGAGACATATTGTTTTAGTATAAAATATTTTCATTCAGAGTGTAAATAAAAAACCATAGAAGTCAAGTTTATAATTTGTATATAAAAATGGAAAACTTAGCCGGGTATGGTGGCGTATGCCTTTAATCCCAGCACTCAGGAGGCAGAGGCAGGTGGATTTCTGAGTTCGAGGCCAGCATGGTCTACAGAGTGAGTTCCAGGACAGCCAGGGCTACACAGAGAAACCCTGTCTCAAAACACAAAAAAACAACAACAAAAACTTATTTTTGTCAATGTCTCTATTAGTTAAATGAAAAAGCAGAAACAAAGAGAATTGTACATCTCTTTTACTGTAAGTATGTATATGCAAATAATAGATTAGAAAAAAGAGATAATCTTTAAAAGATTCTTTTAAATAACATAATGAACTCCTAAAAGTTGATATACAAAAAGAAACTTCACAGATAAAAATTGGTGATGATTGAACAATTTCATTTCTTAAAATATTATTTCAAAAGGCAAATCTTAATGACTGCTCAACTTTAATCACTAGACAAGTATAAGCTTACACCACTATAAGTGCTACACATCAACCAGAATCATTCAGTAGATAAAAGAAAGTGGGAATATAAAGGATAAAATATGCAGAACTGAAATTCCCTCCATCACTAATAGCAAGACCACAGCTTGCTAGTCATTTTGACATTATCACTATGACTGAGCTAAAACAAATACCCACCTATTTAGGAGTTTTCTTTCTTATCGAAGTCCTGAGGATATTTTTAACAGAATGATGCCAAATTTTGTCATTAACTCTCTATTTGTTTATTAACTAAATTTATGTCTTTTGTTTATTAACTATCTAGTGTCTTAATGAGCTAATTATATAAATTGATTTTATAATAATGTCAGCTTTCTATGTAGAAATCACATATTTTTTGTTAGCTTATCCATCTATTGAACGGCATTTAACTTAATTACACTTATTGTCTATTGTAAACACATGGATAAATACATCTTTTTATGATTTTGACTTTAGCTCCTTTGACTATATTGGTCTGCACATGTTATTCGGTACTTTACTATTTCAAGGAATTTATGTATCCTTTTCTATCGTGGTTACACCATCTCACCACATGGAAAATCCTTGTAAATGTTATATTAAGTGAGGTAAACTAATCTGAGGAGGTCAAAGCTGCATGGTTATAATGAGGTGATGTATTTAAATTAGTAAAACTCAGGAACAGATGGTAGAATGATGGGTATGGGAGACTGTACTGAAGAAAAGACGGCCCAGGAAATTTCTGGAAATTTTCCTGTCTTCAACTTCCATCTCACTGTAAATCTTTAAAGCTTATGTAAATTTACACCAACACATCTGGGTTTTTAGCATGAGTTCTAGGTATCCAACGTGGTTGTCAGCATAGCTTTACAGGCTCGTTAATCCATTAAATCATATGCCCCACTCCAACCAAATAGATTTAAATTATTTAAATTTGATTTTTCTTTGGCTTAATTTTATTTTATTATATTTCTTTTCTAGCATGCTTAATTTTTAAATTTCTTTAAAATTATTATAAACATTTTTTTCATAGACTATTTCAAGGTATCCTTTTAGAGTTTGAATTTTTTATTCCTAATATTTGTTAGCTGTCAGATAACCCTCCCAAGTTTCTTTTATGTCTGTCCTTTCTGGGCTGTGGATACAGTTGCTCTTACATTCTGCCTTCATGTAGGTGCTTAGGATCTAAACTCA
This sequence comes from Mus minutoides, assembly GCA_902729485.2. Lineage (NCBI taxonomy): Eukaryota > Metazoa > Chordata > Mammalia > Rodentia > Muridae > Mus > Mus minutoides. Next base: position 22,255 of record LR750991.1, read on the forward strand.
GGTCTTCCTTATTGTGTAGTAAGCACTACACCCACAAAGCCATCTTCTCAACCCCTGAGTTCTTGAGGTTAATTCTTAGGCATTTAATATCTTACATTTCTCTTCACCTTTGTTTAAATGATTGCCTTAAGCAAACTTCTTAGACTTGTCTGTCATTCAATCTAAAAATGTATTAACCATATTACTTTAAAATTTGTTCTCTAGTTAGTTCATATTGTTGTTCCTCCTATGGGGGTTCAGACCCCTGCAGCTCCTTGAGTACATTCTCTAGCTCCTTCATTGGGAGCTCTGTGTTCCATCCAATAGATGACTGTGAGCATCTACTTCTGTATTTGTCAGGCATTGGCAGAGCCTCACAAGAGATAGGTATATCAGGGTCCCATCAGCAAAATCTTGTTGACATATGCAATAGTGTCTGGGTTTGGTGGTTGTTTATGGGATAGATTCCCAGAGGGACAGTCTCACAATGTTTCTTCCTTCAGTCTCTACTCTGAACTTTGTCTCTGTAACTCCTTCCATGGGTATTTTGTTCCCCATTCTAAGAAGAAATTAAGTATCCACACTTTGTTCTTCCTTCTTCCTGAGTTTCATGGAATTATTCTGGTGGCTAAATTGATAAGCATTTCACACAATAGCTTAAGTTCTCATGACTGCTATAGTCTGACAGGAGTAATGCACAAAGATCATATAACATACAAACTAATCTTTAAAAATTATGTTCCTCAGATTTTCCTAAGTATGAAAGTGCACAATGAGAAAACATTTCTGGAGGCATAAAATGACAAGTCAGAAGGGAGAATTTCTGCTAACCAAGAGTCAAACAATAAAGCAGAATAGTGTTCCAGTTATTTGAACAGGTTCACTTACTTTTTATTATTTATATTTTCTCACATGTTTGAAGGCAGTCCACACTAAAGCAAAAACCCAGATTGGATCTCCCAATATCTACACCATTGGTCTTCCAGGAAAAGGGAAGTAGAATAGAGTTAGGAGATAAAAAAAAAAATAACTCTCTGTTAGTGAATATTTTTCTATGGTTTTATACCCTGTGTAGTATACCATTTTATGTATTCATTTTATATCCTAAGAATTGTACCCATGGAAGATTGCATCCTTTGTTCAGGGTTCAAAAAATGGTAGAGTTACATGATAGACAAGTTGCACTTCTATCAGGAGGATTTATGAAAAACCTGCTTTCAAGCACAATCTTTTTAGGCTGAACTAACTTCTTTTTGTATGAGATTTTGAATATCTATGTTCTTTCCAATTAATAGCCAGATATGTTCTCAAATTCTGCCATCCATTGGAATTTCATTGCATGCTACTCTCTTCTTATCAAAGAAACATACATGTGACAGTTTGCTATTAAAGCCCTCTTTAATTTATTTGATGAATTGGTCCCATTTCACTGGTCATTGGATCAGACCATAGACATCCAGAACATATCTCCATTTGAATCAGTTAACTTGGGATCTTAATTACAATTTCAAATTCCCTTTAAACAGCACCTATTTGGATTGATGTTTAAATATTGAAAAGAAGTATATGTTTACACATATTAAGAATTCTACTAGAACTCTGCGTACATATGCCTAATCCTGTACTCTGTTCTCTACACTCTAATTTAGACATTTAAATGTGATCCCTAAAGAAATACTTCCCATATTTTTATCTTTGCCAGAGGAGGATCTATGAAATATTTATGAAACATGAGAAGTACTTGAATTTGGAAGTGAGTGAATTTCAGGTTGTCATGGTTAACATTGATTGTTGACTTGAAAGTCTATGAGATAGATCTCTAGCCAAGTCTGGGAGAAAGTATCTGATTACTTCAAATAGGGAAAACAAAACAAAACAAAACAAAACAAAACAAAACAAAACAAAACAAAACAGTATGTAGTAGTAGCATTCTCTGAACTAGGATACTACACTGAAAAGACAAGATTGTGATGTGAGCATGAAGATTTCCTGTTGCCTCCTGATTATAGACTCCATGTTACCAGACTCCTCCTGCCCTGCATTGGTGCCTTACAACTGTGAGCCAAAGTCACTATTTTTTCCTTGACTTGCCAATTTTCAGGTGTTTGCTAACAACTAGAGAAAATTAGCTAAAATTAGGCATTCATCTCTGATAATTCAGTGATTCAGAACCTCAGTTTCTTCAGCTGTAAGGTAAAGTTAATATATATTTTCTGTAGATCCCATAGAACAATGGGCAGAGTCATTATAAAACTCATGTAACATGAGACAGCTAGCAAGTTCAGGTCCCTTTACTTCTTTGTCATGCTTGTTATGCAATAGATCCTACATCCATTTCTATTATCCATAAGTCTTATAAAATGGGAAAGGTTGAGACTTTCAAAACTCAGAGATGATTTGGCTTTAAATGGACAATCTTACATTTTGCTCAACAATTCTGCACTTTGCTTCCTGTTATAAATAAATAATTAATTACTGTCTAGTGTGTTTTTATGACTTTTATTTAATATTTTTGAATCATTCTTTATTTTCCTATTTTGTTTAGATATTTAAAATTCCCTTTTTTCCCCAAGTGGAGAAAGTAGGAATACTGTAAAGAGGATGCCCAACCACCATTAGACTCCCACTATTAGAATAAAAAAATCAAAAATATCTTTTAAAAGGCATTTGTGAAAGATTTGGCAGGATGATTATTACTCGTGGGTAGCATACCAGCTTCTATAATAATTATGTGGGTTGAGAACAGATTCTAAAAGTAAAGTTGAGTTGCAACCTAATGAATGCATTTATTAACTTAAATAGCATCAGATAGAAAAAGGAGAGGACTGGGTCACATAAATGGATATCACTGACTCTTTTAACCATTCCATAAGACCTTCATGATGTTATTGTTTTATAATCTAAAAGTGGATGTGACACCTGAAAAGAATTCTAACATGCTAAAAAGCTGATCATTTAAATCTTTTTTTTCTAATGAGGCATATTAACCTTATATAGGGTTAATGTCATTTGAAACCAGAACAGAGCACCTATTAGGTATGTTCCATATAACTGAACCATCTCCCCAGCAAAATGATAAATTACATTAAATATCTATAGAATGTTTAATATATATCAGTTATTAAAATTGATACAAACATATCACAAAAGTATGTAGGTTACTTGAAAAATCATAAAGAAATCTAGCTATATAATAATTTTCACATTAAAAAGACTATAAAAATACCAATGTGGTGTATTTCAGCTATTCAGAATTCCTCAGTTGAGAATTCTTTTTTTTTTTTCAACTTTTATTT
>LR750991.1:25629-98459 GCA_902729485.2 Mus minutoides
TGATGGCCAACTAGGCCATCCTCTTCTATATATGCAGCTAGAGACACGAGCCCAGGGGGTACTAGTTAGTTCATGGTTATTCTTCCACCTATAGGGTTGAAGACCCCTTCAGCTCCTTGGGTACTTTCTCTAGCTCCTTCTTCCTTGGGAACCCTGTGTTCCATCTAATAGCTTACCGTGAGCTTCCACCTCCATGTTTGCCAGGCATTGGTATATTTTCCCCCGAGACAGCTATATCCGGGCCCTTTCAGCACCATCTTGCTGGCATATGCTATAGTGTCTATGTTTGGTGACTGATTGTGGGATGTTGTTTAGCTCTGTACCCCATTTTTTAATGGGGTTATGAGACAAAGTTTAGAGCTAAGACGAAAGGATGGACCATCCAGAGACTACCACACCAGGGGATCCATCCCATAATCAGTCACTAAACTCAGACACTATTGCATAGGACAGCAAGTGTTTACTGAAGGGACCCTGATATAGCTGTCTCGTACAGAAGTGGATGCTCACAGTCATCTATATGATGGAACACAGGGCCCACAATGGAGAAGCTAGAGATAGAACCCCAGTAGCTCAAGGAGTCTGCAACCCTATAAGAGGAACAACAATATGAACTAACCAGAACCCCAAGAACTCGTGTCTCTAGCTTCATATGTAGCAGAAGATGGCCTACTCGGCCATCATTGGGAAGAGAGGCCCCTTGGTATTGCAATCTTTATATGCCCCAATACAGGGGAACGTCAGGGCCAAGAAGTAGGAGTGGGTGGGCAGGGTAGCAGGGTGGGGGAGAGGGGAGGGAATTTCAGGATAGCATTTGAAATGTAAGTTAAGAAAATACCTAATAAAAAATTGACAAAAAGCATGTTTTGAATAGATAGACTTACATCACATTCTTCTTTCCCTTTTGTACCCCAACTCCTCCAAGAGGCCCCCCTCCTTCAAAACCTGCAATACCTTTAGCTTTTTTATCATATTCTTTAAAATTTATCAAATATTGTAACAATAAAAATTAGTATTAATAAAGTTGTTTGATATTAAAAAAATACCAATGTGAAAAAGAACTCTGTCCTTCCTTATTCCATCTGAAATTTCCTATATTATTTGCATAATAATTGTTTGGAAAATAATTGAATGAATGCTGTGGTATTTAAAAACTGGAAAGGAGGTAAGTGATAACTCCAGAAGTTAAGCAGTTTCTAAAGTTACATTCAAGCACTGACTCTAGTTGAGTAAGAATAACTGTATGTCTAGAACTCTACATTGCCCTTCCCCAAATCCCCGAATTTGGAATCTTGGTTCGATTTTTAATGACTATTTCTTCTGGGAATAGTCTTTCAGGTATCTGGCATTCAATCTTTTAGAACGGTTTTTAAGATAATCTATTTATGTTGTTTATCGTGACAGCACAATGAGATGCCTTCCAAGAACTCTATTGAGTTATAGGAAAGGAGTAAGTTGTGGTTTGAAAGTTCAACTACTGAGCTATTATGTGTGATTAGCCTTTGGCACAAATACATCAAGAGACAGCACATGTAAGATCTATGAGTTTGGAAGCATTTAGAATACTAATTGATCAAGGAATAATGTTGGAAAGGCAGGACAGGAATGTAATTTTCTTTAAATGATGCTTCAGGGACTTGAAACCTAATGTGTTGCCTGTTTATGAGTCAATGTGCTCATTCTAAAGGAATAATGAAGAAATGCTAGTGGATCTGAGATGACGATGCCCATTCAGGCAGGTCACATCAGTGAGCTCATTACTTGGCCTGGGTATGGTCTGGGATTTAGGACTGGAACAATAGAGGCACTCAAAATCCATACTCAATCAATGTTTTGTAAGGAGTACAACATTGATTCTATCACTTAAGACACACCAATCTATTTACTCAGTGCTCTATATCATTTTCTTATTTATTTTTGGTAGAAATAACACCAATAATGTAAAACAAATATTGATTATAAAAATTAAAAACAGAAAGAAACTATTTTGAAGAAAAAAATTCTTTAGCTCTTCTATTCAACATTAGATAATTTGAATTTTTTTCTTCATTGATTTTACTTATTCTTGGTATATGTATCCCTTAAATATTCTCCAAAGTCTTGCAATGTAAATTTTGAGGGTAAATCTATTTTAATGCTTTAAGTGATTTTTATGAGTATTTGTCTGTGGCTATGTATGTATATACATACAATAGATGATATTTAAGTAAATTAAATTATGCATATATATTATATATGATCTATAATAACTTACATCTAATTTAATATAATTAAAATGATTTTATTGTTCATATCCTGATAAGGCTAAATTATATAGTTCCATTTTTATACCATATACATAATTTTAATGAAATGTGTTTACACTGACTTTAGACATTTGGTTTAGAGAATTTTTTATAGTCTTTCAATATGTTTTTACAGTCTAGTCTTTATCCCCCTCCCAGTCCACCCTCTGACTCTTCCACATTCCAAACCTCCTCTTCCCATCTCCAAGAGAATTTCTTCCGCCCCACTCCCCACCCTCCCACCCCCTGCCTACACACTACCAGATCTCTTCACTCCCTGGGGCCTCAAGTCTCTTGAGGGTTAGTTGCATCATCTCTCACTGAGTCAAGACCCAGAAGTCCTCTGCTCTATGTGTTGGGGGCCTAATATCAGCCAGGTCAGGTGGCTCAGTGTCTGACCAATGTTGGGTGTCCAGATTAATTGAGATTGCCGGTCTTTCATAAGCCTTTCCTCCTCAGCCTCTTCCAGCTTTTCCCTAATTAAATCACAGGGCTCACCAACTTCTGTCCATTGGTGGGGTGTAAATATCTGCATCTGATTCAGCTGCTTGATGGGCCTTTAGGAGAACAGTCATGCTAGGCTCCTGTTTGTAAGCACATCATAGCATAAGTAATAGAGTCCTTTGGGCCTCTCATTCAACTGGATCCCAATTTGAGCCTGTCACTGGACCTCCTTTCCCTCAGTTTTTTCTCCATTTTTGCCCCTGCAGTTTTTTTAGACGGGAACAATTCTGGGTCAGAGTTTTGACTGTGGAATAGCAACCCCATCCCTCCACTTGATGCCCTGTCCTACTAGAGGTGGACTCTACAAGCTCCCATTCCCTGTTGTAGGGCATTTCATCTAAGGCTCCTCCCTTTGAGTCCTGAGAGTCTCTCACCTCCCAGGTCTCTGGTACCCTCAGGGTTTCAGTCCCGTTCTGCCCTTCCCACTGCTAATACCTGATCATATTCCCTGATTCCCCTCCCTGTCACTTTTCCCACCCAGGTCCCTCTCCCCTTCCTCCCATCCCCATGATTATTTTCTTCTCTCTCCCTAGTGGGATTGAGGCATCCTCACTTGGTTCCTTCAGCTTGTTAACCTTGTTGAGTTTTGTGATACAATGGCATTTCTAAAACAAGAATGTTTTCTTCTGTTTATTAAAACTACCAAGTTTCAAAATCTGAAGAACAGAACTTTGGAAAATAACCTTTACAAGGAAACAAACTTTCACGAATTGTTAATTATGAGGAAATAATGGGAAATAAATTTGAAAAGAGAAAAAAAGAAAGTTAGATTGTTAAGCCAGAATGCATATTTTCTCTAATACTATCTTGGGATGAGAATGAAAGTGAGATCTTTGTAGGAAGAATGTGCTTTTAAAATGTTTGGGGAAAGAAATAAAGGAATATAAGGAGCTTGTGCGAGTTCAGCAGTTAAGATCACATATTGCTTTCTGAAGACCTGAGTTTTGTTCCCATAATCCACATCACACAGCCCACAAATACCTATTGCTCCATATGTAACTTATTCAATGCCCTCTGTTGGGAACAAAAAATGGGGACCCAGGGAAAAAGGGGGGAAGACCCACACCCCACCAGAGCTTTATGTAATCTCTTGTCTGTCAGGCATGGGAAAGCTGCCATACATTTTCCACTCAGCCCTGGGTGGGCATTCAAGCCTCTGACCTACTCTTCAGGGGGTGGCCAAGGGGCAGCCCTACCTGGGATCCCTGGAGCTACCTTGCTAAAGCCCCAGGGTTATAGGAGAGAGGGATGAGGGAAGAGGTTCCCAACACTGATGAGAGTGAGTGCAGCAGATCTTGACTGGAGCACAGGAAGGCCTTCTAAGGGGAGATTAGAAAGGACTCACTATGAGAAAGCCTGTCCCATTCTCCATGTGCAGTGGGCCTTGATGAGCAGAGACATTCTATGGTTTTAGAGCTTTATTATAGAAAGGGAGAGAGGGAGAGAGGGAGAGAGGGAGAGAGGGAGAGTGAGAGAGAGAGAGAGAGAGAGAGAGAGAGAGAGAGAGAGAGAGAGAGAAGTCTGGAGAGAAAGAGAGTAAGAGATAGGAGAAAGGAGAAAAGACAAAAAGAAAGGAAAGAGGAGAGAGGAGTGAGAGAAATGAGACCTAAGAGAAAAAAGGAGTGAGGTAAGAGAGACAAGTAAGAGAGCAGAGAGTGAGGTGGGGCAGAACAGCCCTTTTTATTGTCTTCATTGTTGCTAGGTAACTGGGGTGGAGTTTAGCCTGAAGGTCAGAAGCTTGGGCCATTGCCTACTGACAAATGACCATGCTTCTCTAGTAGGGGCTGGGGGGTATGGTAACTTAGGTAGGAGCCAGAGATCCAGGAGCATGAGGGAAGGCCTACCATGTCACTTAGGTGAATTATCACCACCAGGGTTCAGACCTCAGCTCAACTGGAGACCAGCCTGTCTGTGCAAAGTGCAATGACCCACAGCCCTCCTCTGGATTCCACAAACACTTGCACTGATATGTGTGCATATTTACATCCCAGCCCTAACACACACACACACACACACACACACACACACACACACACACACACACTGAAACATATAATATATCTCAGAGCAATGAAGAACTTTAAATATCTACTAAGGAGATTCTTTAAGAACAGGTGCAGGTACATGGATAGTTTCCATTTGGTTAAACTTTGCTGAGTTAGAAATTTTCCTTCTTCCTGATGACCAAGTGACACTGACACGGTTACTTCAGGCCAACTAATAATAATAATAATAATAATAATGAAATTAAAAGCTTATGTGTTACCATTAATTCTCCTGACTTCTGGGCCTCTCTCCTGTCTCTTCCCACACTTGATCCTGCCCACAGGGAGAACAAGAATGTCAACAAACCTGGACTTTGAGAACTCTCAGAGACTGAGCTACCAAGAAAAGAGCATGCCTCCAACACATATCTAGCAGAAAGCAGCCTTGTCCTGCCTCAGTGAGACCTAATCCTGCAGAGAGTGGGGAGACAACCAGGGGGGCCCACCTTCACAGAGGCAAATGCAAGGGGGTACAGGAGGAGGGATTCTCTGAGGGGGACACTGGGAGAGGGAGCAGCATTTGGGATGTAAATTAATTACTTAATTTTTAAAAAGGAAAAAGTTTATTTGTAGTCAATTCTCATTATTTACTGCAATGTTCTATGAATATGATACAAAGTCTAAATCAGAAAATACTGACCTTTTAAATTTTTATTTATTTATTTATTTATTTATTTATTTATTTACATTACAGATTTTATTCTTCCCACCCCATCCATCCTCTGACTGTTCCACATCCCATACCTCTTTCCCACTCACCCCTGTCTTCACAAGGATGTCCTCCACCCCACCTGACCGTTAAACCCTTGGGGCCTCCAGTCTCTTAGGGGTTAGATATATCATCTCTGATTGAACATAGACAAGGCAGTCCTCTGCTGTATATGTGTTGGTAGACTCATATCAGCTGGTGTATGCTGCCTGATCAGAGGTCCAGTGTAATACTGACTTTTTTAATGGACAATATATTTTAAGCTGTTCTAAGCATCTGGTGACAATATTTTCATTAACTAATGATCACACAGCCTTGTGTTCTAGTAAAAATTTAATGGGGAGTTTCTACCCCACCTTAAATCATTCAGTTCCCAGATGAAATACACAAAACCTTTATATTTATAATAAGCCTTAATAGTACTAGAGCTGGACAGATATCAGCCCTCTAAGATAACTTGTTTAACTTCCCTGTTAATAACACCAAAATATGACTTGATATGTTTTTCCTGGACTGCTCTTTCTCATACTGGCTAACCCTCATGACCAGATTTCAGGATCCCTTACCCTATGCCATCTTCCGGTCTTCATTCTCCTCTCCTTTCTCCTCTTCATGGTCTCTGCATCAGACCTCAAGTCCTGGAAACCAAAGCCCTGCCTATCTGTCTCTTGCACAGATATAGAATATAAGCAGTATTATTCAACTAATAATTTTAAATTAAGAAGTAAAATTACATCATATCATTTAGTGTATCTGAGGATTTCCTCATCCCTGAGGCAACCAGATCTTGGGGCCAGTATTTAACATTTCAGTATATAGCAACAGACCAAACTGTAGCAACCTTGTTTTAGGGAAGTTTATTTTAAAGAATATATATATATATATATATATATATATATATATATATATATATATATATATATATACATATATATATATATATATATATTGATTCACTATTTTATTTTATTTTATTTTATTTTGGTTTTTCGAAACAGGGTTTCTCCGTGTAGCAATGGCTGTCCTGGAACTCACTTTGTAGACCAGGCTGGCCTTGGACTCAGAAATCTGCCTGCCTCTGCCTCCCAAGTGCTGGGATTAAAGGCGTGTACCACTACACCTGGCTGATTCACTATTTTAATCTTTTTTAGAATATAGCATTTTTATCCATTTCTGACTATAAGTCATTTGATTTATGTATATCTTATAGAAATCACAGCTTCTCTATGCTTAGAAATACTACATCACATGTAAGTTCTATCCTTGGGGCAATATAAGAAAGCAAACTCTGGGAAGAGAGGCCCCTTGGTATTGCAATCTTTATATGCCCCAATACAGGGGAATGCCAGGGCCAAGAAGTAGGAGTGGGTGGGAAGGGGAGCAGAGCGGGGGGAGGGGAAAAAGAACTTTCGGGATAGCATTTGAAATGTAAATTAAGAAAATATCTAATAAAAAATTGAAAAAAAAAAGAAAGAAGGCAAACTCAACACCAAAGCCTGTAAAAACATGGACTTTCTGAAAGTAAATACAGTATAAAAAAGAGATTTGCATTTGTGAGAACTCACATCTCTTTCAATCTCAAATGAGAATATCATGTCAGGTCACTATGATTTTAAACCTCTATCCATATTTGTTGATAACTCTAAAGTAATCCAACATTAATATGAATTATTAATTGAATTTGCAAATGCATAATGCTGAGACTCAAACCCAACACTGGGAAAGTGTTATACTGCTGAAATATATACCAGGGGAACACAAGTCGAATAGACTATACATGATGAGCAAAAATGCCCACTAGTGAAAAAAATAAATGATAGCCAAACAGACAGATATTCGATAAGTCTTTAAAAAGTGCTTGAAGTGTGACATGCATGTCCTTAGTTTTCTTTCCCTTTCTGCTTGTTGTGGTAAAATGTACATTATTGGAAGCATTAATATGTCACCATCATGTTGAAGACCATATTTTTAAGCAGTAAAAAGAACTGGGTGGTGGAAAGGAAAGCTTTGGCTTTCCTTAACATGAATTTTATGTTTTAGACTCTTTTTATTCCTTGTTTGAAATGCTCTGTCATTTTAGAGAAATATGACAGCTCATTTGTAACCACCATAATAAGTAATAACCAGTGCATACAGAAACTTTTCACCATAAATTATTCTTTCTGGGGACTTACCTTTTTATTATTTATTTATTTATTATTTATTTTATTTATTATTAAAAAATAATGACCCTGTTTAGCTCATAGTTATGGAGAATTTTCAGTTTCTACTCTAACTCAATGATGTGTGTATTTTTTTTATTTTACTATAAATTGGAAATAACTGGATCAAAATAACTTTAAGTTTACAGCATGAGCTAACAAGGCTTATGGCAACACATCATTTTTTTTCCCCCAAAATTGTTAGAGATTTACGCCTGAGCAAAACAAAAAGTGAAAGAACAGAGTCAAAAGATGAGCAAATTAACATTCTTGGATCCAGATACCTTTCATCTATGGAAACATTACCCACAAGAGAGTTTATCAAAACCAGTCTTTTGCAAACTCCATTAAATTCAATGAATGGATTGTGAAGAGTAAATTGAGCCCATTATCATCTCACAATTTTATATAACATTCATAATCATAGTGTTACATAAGACTGAGCTAACATTAACCAAAAGAACAATTTGAATTCACATATCCAGGGAGAATGGGGCTCTGCTTGACAGACAGAGCTTCCTGTCCTGTTTGCAGTTCGCCCATGCAGCTAGCTCCTGGGTGCCAGGGAGACCCACACTCTCCTATCAGCTACAACAGAGGGAGGGAATGAGGCAAATAAGCCCACTTCACTTCAACTTGTCAGCTTTAAATAAAACCTTCTGCAGCTGAAAAAGAGACACTTGAGAGAAGATAATGTGTGAAGTATCCAGATTCAACACTGGGACAAAATTCTCAGCATTCCTTCCTCTTCCCCAATCTGTCACAAAGTTATTATTTTTTTAATTACTCCACAGATAGCTTTTAATAAGATACTTCATCTAAATGCCCTAAGGAGAAAAATTGGCTGATTTGGCTTGCTTATTTCTTTTTCTCCCTTCCACCCTTTTGTTGGGAAATAACTCACATCATTGTGGGAAACCTCTGGAATACACTAAGGATAATCTATGACCTTTGCAGAAAATCATAATTATCAATATTTAAATCAGAATTGATATAACATATCATATTTTTAAATATTCATGCATTTGTTATATTTTAATTTCTTGCCTAATACTCACTCTGTTACTTGTTTTACAGTCAAATTATTTTATTGGACACGACATTTATTCAGTGGAAAATAAAATAGATGAGGTAAACAATGGATCATAATGCAAATCTGTATCCTCCACCAGCTGCTAGAATTGAAATATCTTCCTGCTTTACAGGCCAGGCACCACTCTACTCTTCCCCTCGGATCCCTCCACAATACCTCTTCACTTCTTTTGTGTTAGTTTATTAAATTGTCAAAGTTGTATTGGAGTATATATTTCCTCAAAGAAGGCTTCCATGCTTTTAAGAAAGGACAGCATCACTTGGTGCAGAAGATGCCCACCACCAGCTCTGTGCTGCACTGGAAAGGGGAATAGATAAATAAATAACTCCTCTTCTAGCTTCTACAAGGCATACCATTTCGCTCAAATGTATTTTCTTGTGTTTATTTACAATGGTTTATTTCCTTTAATTTCTACATAAATTTATAATACTTTTCCTCATTCTTTCTGTTCCCTCATGGTGAGAGTTGATTTATGAGGTGAAGGGTCCCTTCCCTCTTACTGGCATTGGTATCCCATCATTTAATCTTTTGAAGTTATGCAAATATATGATTTTAAGTTTAAATGAATTTTGAATGTACAAAGGCTGGAAAGGAGCATATGTACTGTAGTCACAGGATAACTACTTACAAGTTATTTTAACCCTTATAATTTTTATCTCTTGTATAAATAATAACAATATCATGCAGTAGTATACTTTAATGAATACTGTGTATGTTTTGGAAATATTTTCTAATTTTTAATCCCAATTTTGTTATTCTCATAATGATTATTATAATTTAAACCAAAGAAAATATTTAAAGTTAATTTGACATATTAAAATCCATGAAAATTATGCAGAGTAAAATTGTGAAACTTGCATTATATTTTATAATTTGTGAAATCCTGTTAAAAATATTGGCTTCTCTTATACAATTCAAAGGTAAGATTATTGTGTTCTGATGTCTGAAGCTACATTTTCCATCATGGTATTTCCTTTGTTTTTACTTCTAACAGGCTGATAGGTACCAGTCACCTCTGGAGTACAATGCATGGTTTTCATGAGGCCTGTTAATAGTCATTTTACAATTAGTCTCTCAAACTGGAAAGATTCATTTTCCCAGAATATTTCTACTCTAAGCTGAGGGAACTGTTTTTGCTTGTTTCCACAGTGATGGCTGGGCTGACAGGTATGATGTGACAGATGGGTATCAGCGAGAAGCTGTCGGTGGAATTACAATCAAGCTCCAGTCTCCTGATGTCAAGTGGTTTGATGATTATTATCTGAAACTCCGGCCAGAAACAAACCTCAGAAACCCTTGGTTTCAAGAATTTTGGCAGCATCGTTTTCAGTGCCGGCTGGAAGGGTTTGCACAGGAGAACAGCAAGTACAACAAGACTTGCAACAGTAAGCCGATTTATTGTTTCATTTAAAGTGGATAAGGCTAAGTCTCCAATTTGTGTGAATTGTGTCATGGGGATAGAGACTATCATTTGTTAGTGTGGAGGACTCTTACATAAACAGAGTGGGAATTGCTACTTAATGGTGATAAGCAGGTTTTATTCTCACTAGCCAAAACATATCTAAGCAAGTGTTTACTCTATTGAGATTTAAAATAATTAAATTACCACTATTTATAGCATTAAAAAATTAAATGTGTTTCTGCAAGGCACTGTGCTAGAAGCATCACATGAATTATCTCCAGACTGAAACTCCTCTTGACATCTCTGAAGACAGGGGCTCTGTTGTATGCATTTCTCTCATCTTGAATGGTTAGGCAATGGAACATATGTCTATAAGAATGAAGGAATAAAAGTCAGAGAGCAGGTCTATTTCCTACTGCAAGAAATAAAGCAGAAATAGTAACAGGAAGTTTAATGTATATAATTATAATACTTTAGGAAGCATAATTCCATCAAAACAATTCTTCAATCATTAAGCAAGTACTTACAAAGGCTCAACAATGTGACAAGTTATTGCTTTAGTTATTAGGGTTGTTTGCTGTGGATGGTTCATTATCTTCAAAACTTAAGCACCTTAGAAGTTAGGTAATACTGCTGACTAAAACTCAGTTCTGTGCTGTCAATGCTGTGAATGACATAAGGCTTAGACAAGTATAGAGCTGTGCGTACAACATCCTAAAATCATTCCTTGATCTTAAGAACCAGGCATAGCTAATTTTGATTATTGATATGTAAGTCAATTTCACAAAACCTTTGTTAAAATTGATAAGGAGTGTACGGAGAACGACTTATCCCACATTGTGCAATGAAAACAAGACATATATTTGCGAGGAAAATAAATGTCACAGTTCTCGTTACTTTTGTTCATCCTGTGAGAACACTAGCTTGTGTCAGCCTTTGGCATTGCAACTCCAATTCTAGTCCACAGATGGGTTGCCACATTCCTGTATCAAATAAGAAAAAAAGTGAGTTCATAACGCAACCTTTCTCTTGGGTCATAATGCAGCCTTTCTTTCTCTTAGGTCATAATGTAGCCTTTCTCTTAGATCATGATGCAGCCTTCCTTTCTCTTAGCTCATAACACAGCCTTTCTCTTAGGTCTTATGAATCTCATGTTGTGCTATTAGTCCATTCTCTTCATAAAATGATGGATATAGTACTGATAGTCTGTGCTTCCTTTATCATTATTTGAGAAAACAAGAACTTATCCACCTTATTCTGGTTCTTATTCAGGTCAGAGGGAGGTAAGATGCTTTACCTAGGGTTTTTATTGCTTAGATGAAACATGGGAACCATAAGCAACCTGAGGAGCAAAGGGTTTATTTAGCATTTTCATCGAGGGAAGTCAGGGAAAGAAGTCAAGACAGGGACCTAAAGTTAGGGACTGCCAAATAGACCATAGAGGAATGTTGCTTACTAGTTTAGTCATTCTGAGTGCTTATCCACCCCAAGACCACCCGCCCAAGAGTGGCACCACCTACAGTGAGATGCAACTTCCCACATCAACCATCAATGAAAAAAAAAAAAAAAAGTGCCATAGACTCACTCCCAATCAAATGTGATGGAGTGGGGAGGCATGCAATTTCTCAAGTGTGTTTCTCTCTTCCAAAATAACTGAACTGGGTCAAGCTGACATACAACTAGGCAGCATGGAAGGAAATCTGGAATGTAGAATATTGCATTGGTCAACGCAAACACAAAATCATAGGAGAATGAGCTAAGCCTATGTTCGCATCTCTGTTGTTTAATTTCCTGCCCTCTCTTTCCTAAATCTGCAAAGGCTTGTTTATTTCCTTTGTTTTTTGTTTTCATTGTTATGAAAAAAAGAACTGAGAATCAGCAACACTTCCACTGATGCTTCACAATTTTGTTGTTTTTTTATATTTCTACCAACTTTTGAAATGGCATACTCCTTTCCAGATTTGAAGAGCATAGTCCTCTCTTTTGTATTTGTTGATAGGTGAGTATTCATGTACCTTGGCAGAGTGATATAGAGGGAGCATCTCTGTAGTCTCACCTCCTGAGTCCTCTCCTTCTTCTTCTCCTTCTCCTTCCCCTGATTCTGCTTCTTCTTTCTCCTCCTCCTCTTTCTCCTCCTCCTATTCCTCCTCCTCCTCCTCTTCTTCTTCTTCGTCGTCACCGTCACCTTCTTTGTCTTCATCTTCATCTTCCTCCTCTTCTTCCTTTTCCATTTCCTCTTCCTCTTCTTTGTCTTCTTCTTTTTTCATATAAACTTAAATTTATTTATTTTTTTTCTAGAGGATATTTATTTTAGGTTTTAGGACAGAAATGACAAATAAAATATTTCATAAAAGTTTTACATTTTCACAGATCTACCTATAATAAGGAGAATGTCATCTGTAACTTGACCTACTAACATATGATTTTATTTTCCATCTAAAATTGATAAAATACTAGGTTGAACATCAAGGCAGCATGCCCAGAATTAAAAGGCCACCTTTAGTTTAATTAATAAATTAATCTATTTACTTCATACCCACACTGCATGTTCTCCTTCCTCCTCTCCTGCCTTCTCTCTCACTTCCCCTCCCCTGCCATCTGCTCCTCCTCCCTTTATCTTCAGTAAAGGGGAGGCCTCCCATGGGTATCAGCCTTAGCATCTCAATTTGCAATAATTCTAGATGTATCTTCTCCTATTGAAGAAAGAAGAGGCATCCCGGAAGCAGTGAATGGTCCCCAAAGCAGGCAACAGAATCAGAGACAGCCCTTGTTCCTGCTGTTAGGAGTCCCTCATGAAGACCAAACTGCACAACTGTTATATGCATGCAGAGCGTGTGGGTCAATCCCATGCATGCTCCCTGGTTTGTGGTTCAATCACTGAAGTTCCCCATCAGCCCAGGTTAGTTGATGTGTAGGTTTTCTTGCGGTTTCTTTGATCTCTCTGCTGAGCCCATTTTTTTAGAATTTCTAATCACTTTGTTATCTTCTTCTCACTGAAAGCACTTATGTCCCATTCTACTTCCTTCATTTACCTTTTGCTAGGTTTTGTCATACAATAACTTGAAAATTGGAATGGCTCAGCTCTGTCCTATGTGCTCATAACTTCTAGTTCATCATTTTCCAAAATGCACTCCTTGCATATACATCATTGTTTGCCACTGTTACAGGATATCTGTCTTTATATTCTTTACTTCCTCAGCACTTCCTCATATTAAAATAAGCATTTATCCATTTCATACATAAGCGGCTTAGTCATTTGTGATTATGCTACCTTTGGAGAGGCATGCTCACCTTTTGAACAGGAAATTGCTGATATAGTTATTTCTCCACAAAGAGAATCATTCACTGCATGGGTAACAATTGCCTTGTCATTATCCACACAAGCAGCTGCAGTCTACAGAATTCATTCCTGTTGTGTTACAAAGAATTTTCATCTTTTTATCAGCATGAAAAATTTTTATAGTCATCCTACAGACTCCTATATTTTTAAAGGCTTTCTTTTTTATCTTTATTTTCCAAATTCTTAGATACTTTGTAACTATAGAAAATATTTAATAAACATAGTGAAACAAGTATCACTTTATATCTGTTAGGCACAAATAGTATTACAACAATAACTGAACCTCCCAATCTGATCCTTCTGATCCTAAGAACCCAGTTTGTCCTTCCTTACAGGACTATGGTTATCAGTTCCAAGGCTATTGTGTGCCTTGTCTGTAATGTTCTTGAAAAACCCTGTACTTGCCTTGTGCAACATTGTTTGGTTAAGCTTCTTTCTGACTTTATACCATTGTTTGATACTTCCCACTGACTCTGTCTCATTTCTCTCCTGAAAACAGTATATAAGATGCTGTGCCTCTTAATAAGCTTGCTTATTATAAGACCTAGCTTTTCTGCAAGACCACCTGATCTTAACTGTTGTGTTCTCTCTCAACCTTCTCATATCCTGGCTACCTCCCACTTAGGGCTCTGCCCTGAAAAAATGAGCTCAGGTCATTGCTTCATCTTTTATTTACTTTTCAAAATATCCATTAGTGCTGCAGCTACTGTTCAGAACACTTAGGCATCTCTCAAACTGAAAACATGACATAAAAAAGTAGACTTTTGAGAGCAAGTGGTTATGTGAAAGAAAGCCGTTAGAATTCAAGAGCAGAAATGTAAAGGCCAAATGAAGTGAGGCACATTCTACCTTAGTAAGGTAACGGTTTTCTTCCTGATATTCCAGATAATAACCTTTTAGAAAAAGTAATTCAGTAGAATTATTATTCAAAAAAACAAGAGTTAAGAAGCAGGAGTAAGCCAGGCATGGTGGCACACGCCTTTAATCCCAGCACTTGGGAGGCAGAGGCAGGGGATTTCTGAGTTCGAGGCCAGCCTGGTCTACAAAGTGAGTTCCAGGACAGCCAGGGCTATACAGAGAAACCCTGTCTCGAAAAATCACACACACACACACACAAAAAGAAGCAGGAGTAATTATGTTTGGGAAATGTGATTTTTCTAGATTAATACTCGTCATCAAAAATTATCCTTCCTCCAGGAAAAGAAGTATCTAAGACTACAACTTTAATCCAATATGTATTTTTTTTTTTAATCAGATAGAGAGTGCTGAGAGTTGAATCATTTGCTGGATGCAGGGAATGTATTGTATAAAACAGTAGATTTAGATTCAGAAAAAGCTACAAAGAAATTCAACCTATAACACTGATAGAATATAACACACACACACACACACACACACACACATTCACACAAAGCCTTTTCAAGCACTGGTTCTTCATAGAAATATAGGCAATACTTTAAAGAACATTGTAACAGGTGCCACTGCTTGTGCTAGTTATTATAAGTATATTTATCCACAAAAATGTCACAAGTACGTGAGATTGTCCCTTCCACAGCCTCCATGATTCACCTACTGTTTTAATATCTTAGTAATTGCCAGTGCCACTACCTTTAAAAATTGTACAGAACCAGCTCCCAAGCCAGATGGTTACTAAATAATGGAGCTGTTATCCCCTACAGCTGTGACATGGTACTAAAATAACAGGACAAGCTTCTATGAAAGGCCAGGTCACTGAGAAAATCATGGTAAAAAGCTTGATTTTTTAAAAAAAAAGATAATTTGCATTAATGAATTATAATTAAGTTTTGCAACATCAGGCAAATCAGAGGCAGAATCCAAAGGGATGTATGATCTGGTATTTGACATCAAAATATCTAAATTCAATTCAAGAACTAAAGATACAAAGAACTAAAATATTAAAACAAAAAATTGCATATGTGTTGAAATACATAATGGAGTGCCTATCATTCATTTATTTCCTAGTTGTCAAGATAGAAAGCACTATTCAAAATACATAAACATAATTATAATAATAGAAAATCTACTCTTGTTTAGGAAAAAGAAAGCAGGACAAAACTAATGAGAAAATTATACATTATTTTATATTATTATAGGAGAAGCATAAGCCCAAAAATAGGATTTATAATGTACAAAGGATGCAGTTTTACTGGAGTAATCAGCTGTGATTTTACTGAGTGACTGAATTTTCATGAAGTCTAGAAGATTAATGAATGGTACTTGTGTCCACCAGGAAAAGAATCCAGAAATAAGAAATCACAGTAATACAGTCAAAAAAAGTGGCCAGTCTTTAGACAACAGTTAGAGAGCAGTGTAAAAAACAGAGTAAGATGTGTGAAAACAGTAGGAAGTGCTACCAATTAAGTAACAGCAGTTAAGTTCTCATAGAGCCTTGTGGACACTGTATATTGGATCTGGCTTTTACTCCAGAGAACTAAGAAAACAGGATTAATTAAGCAAAAGGAGGATTGCCACAGGTGCCCCTTGTCTTTTTGTTTCAGGTTGTTGTTATTGACTGTGTTCTATTTTGAGGTCTATTTAATTACATTTATTTTTCTACAGATTCTGTCAGGTGATGAAGAATTTGTTGTATGTGTATGCTATATGGCAAGAGTCATGGGCATTTCTTTTATGAAAAATAACTACACATTTATGCATCTGAGAACAATGGAAAGGAATTGTGGGTATGAAATGGATCAGGGAACATCAGAGATATAGGGTGATAGTGTGAGAGAAAGGGATCAACAGATTGGCTAGAAGAGTCCACTACGGAAAGGTAATGATAAATTCTTGTCATGTTCACAGCAATGAAGATATTGGATTGACTGAAGTAGGGTGAGACTACAAATATAAACAGAGGGAAAGTAGAATCCTTATGGATGCTTGATGCATAGATGAAATGTCTTAGTTGAAAATACAGTGTTGTTGGATACCTGTGAGCTTGTCTGCCTTTGGAATGGTATTAAAGATGATCAGGTCATAATTTGAAGGAATTTTATCTTTCAAGAATTTTTCTCATACCATTAAAACTAATATAAATGTCTTTTTGGTGACACTCCCTACAGAAGAACAGCTCTCAGAACCAGATATCAAATTCGTTCATATATTAGAGCAGTGGTGAGGGCAAGATAGAGAAAATGCTCCATAAATTCATTTCTTTCTCTTGATTCAATAGGAAATCACCATTTTTAAACTCATCTTGCAGTACATAACTAGTATTGGCCAACAGAATATGTTGTGAAATGATGTTTGCCATTTATAGACATCATATGATACCTAAAATCTCACAGATTCTAGACTCATACTTGTGTCTATATCCGTATGACTGAAAATAAGCATTCAGGAAAGCCAAAGTCATGTGGCAGAAGTGTGGTTCCTTTAGTCACTTGGAAGACTCAGGAGAGCTACACAGTTGACCTGTTTTATGTTATCAAGTGATACCCTTGTATTGTTTTAAGACACTAGATATATGAGGGTTGTTGTAGCAGCTATTAATGATCAGGACTTGCTACCTTCCTGTTTTTTTCCCAGTAGATAACAATTACCAGGCTTTTGTCAAGATGTGTAAATGCCAGTCAACAAACAAAGTGACTACTAGAATTATAGGATCCATCTGTTACCATGGTAACTCCCCAGTGACTCACAATTTACTGCCTTTTGGAATATATCCATGATATTTAAGCTGTTGCTTCCAAAATATTGTACAGATTAGTCAGAGACGTCATGATTATCAGAAAAGATATAAACAGTCTCTGAATGGAACATGATTTATTTTCATTTAATGAATTATTGAAATGAATCCAGCACATTTATTAAATTTAAATTTGATAAAAAATATTAACTGTTTTTTAATCAAATTATTCCTTTTTCAACACTCCATTAAGCAAGATCATGAGCTAGTTTTACAAATAATGGGGAAAAATTATAGTTTAGTTGGTCTCTTCCTTCTGATATTTTTTATTTCATCTGCAAATATTTTAAGTACAAATTTTGCAGAAAATAAAGAGTGATTGAAATATTGGGGCTGGTGATGTGATTCAGTCAGTAAAATCTTTACCAAATAAGCATGAAGACCTGAATTTGATCTGTAGCATCCAATTAGAGAAAGACCTGGAAGTAAACAACTTGTAATCCCATTGCTGGTGCTGAGGGTATCTGTAACTTGCTAGCCAGACAGTCGAGCATAATTGGCAACCTCTGGATTTGTTGAGAGATCCTATGTCAAAATATAATGTGAAAGAGTGATTGATAACCATACTGATTATTATATTGATAAACACATTGACTCTGGCTTCTGTGTACATGCACATACACATGTCAGTATACCTACACATATACAAGCATGTGCATATACATAAGCATGTGACTATATACACACATTCACAGAGACTAAAAGGCTGTTAACTATTTAAAAGAAAGAGAAAACTTGCACCTAGGAGGATCAATCCTTAGTGAGTACTAAGTTTGCTTGGACTGTAAAAGGGAGTATTGACAACAAAGGTTTTATTCTAAGTCTAAAAGAATAAGAAAGCAAGGAATTGAATTGATAGAATATAAGACTTATTTTGGTCATCAAAAACAAACACATTTAATCAGGCCAGAAGTGTCTTATAGCAAATATCCTAGAATGACAGTTGGCAAATTCTCTGAGGACATGACATAGTAGGATTTGACTCAAGTAATCTCATTATAATGCATATTTATTACATATGTTAGATAACAAAATAATATAACCACTCAATATCTTTGAAAAGCTTACTCAGAATATTTTAAAGTGTTTGGTTTTGGGTTAGGGTGTTGAGAGAGAAGAAGAGAGATGGAAAGATGACAGGTAAACAGACTGGATGATAGATAGATAGGTAGATAGATAGATAGATAGATAGATAGATAGATAAATAGATGGAAGAAGGGTAGGCATGAAAGTGCAAGGATCTAAAAAAGGGAAAATATGATCAAAATATATTGTTTGAAAAGAAATTTACATAAATTCTTTTAAAATCAGAATATAATTCTACTTTATTTTTTGTCTTTTTTATTAATTGTTTTATTTACTTATAAAACTTTTAAAAGAGTTAGTTGAATAAAGAAAAGATATTAGATATGATAAAAATGAAGCCAGTATTCTATTTAAATTGTTGAGAATTTAAGAACATTACTACAGCTTCTATTATATGAAAAAAAATACTAGAGCAAACTTTGAGAAATGCAGGGTTGAAAGAATGGGAGAAAACAAGGGTCACACTTTGTTTTCCAAATTAGGTGACTGATAAATGTTTAATTGGAAAATAAGGAAAATAGGGAAATGAATTATTTGGAATGATTCTTCATAAGGAAGATAAAAGATTTCTGATAGACACACATATTATTTCAAGTTTGAGGTTACAAAGATGTATGTTTACAGATAATTTAGAGAATCTAAAAGAGCTTTTAGTGTAGTCTAGTGGTAATAAAAAATACCCATACAGAAGAACTGTAAGTAAAAGACTAAAAGCCTGAATGAAAGCAATGGGAAGACAAAGAGAGAGGTTAATAATGTCTCCCTAATGTGCATCTTCCTATAGAACTTCAGGAACAGCTAACCCCATTGGACCCAAAAATTTTAACAGGAAAAATAAGGTAAATTCACATATGAATAAATTGACCAATATTATTTAATTGACAGTAGCATGGTAGCAAAATGGTTTGTGACAAGTAATGGGTACATTACTTAAACTCTTGTCCCTTACTCTTGTCTTCTGCTGTAAATGTGGGATCATATTAAATGTCTACCTGATAAAAAGCCCATGAGTACATGTGGTGAGCACTCACTATAGGGTCCTAAAGATGGTTGAGGAGAAACATGTTTGTGCCCAGGACTGAAGAGAAGAGGCCCATTAAAATGTGTGGGTGAGTTTTAGTGAGAGTTCAGTTCTTCCAGTGTAGATGATGTCCTCACTGAGTTCTCCCTAGTTAGAAGAAAGAGAAAATGATCACATGTTTCTTCTAAAACTACTAACCCTCTTGTAAAGGCCCAATCCCTGTGACTTTGCCCAAAACCAACTACCTTGAAGAATTTGAGAGATGATACCACATAATGCAATCTTTAGTACTTAAGAAAACTCAATAAATGTGTCACCATTAGGCATATTCCATTAGCATCACATTTTTCTAAAGAAAATCCATAAACTAAGCATTCTAAACCTTCAAAATAAATTCAAAAACTATCATTCTAAAAGTGAAATCAGTTAAAAATTGCATTTCATGAAGAAAGATAGATAAATGGAAATTATTGGGGTTATAAGAAGAACAATATCAACCAATCAGACCCCCTAGAGCTCCCAGAAACTAAACCACCAACCAAGGAGTATATATGGATGGACCAATGGCTCCAGCCTCATATGTGGCAGAGGGTGGCCTTGTTGGGCATCAATGGGAGGAGAGGCCCTTGGTCCTATGAAGGCTCAATGCCCCAGTGTAGAGGAATATGAGGGAGGGTAGGTGGGTGAGGAACACCCTCATAAAAGCAGGCAGAGGGGGAATAGGATAGGTTGTTTCTGGGATGGAAACCAGGAAAGGGGATAACATTTGAAATGTAAAAAAAGAAAATATCCAATAAATAAAAAAAGAATTTAAAAAAATATATACACTGAAAAAATATATAAAAAAAATTCCATCACACAGGAATAAAATTTTAAAACATTTGTACATTTATAGACTATTCTTGCAACAAGTGTCTCAGGTTAAGAGATTATATAAGTTTTATTTTAATTCTTGTTCTGGCTAAATGTATTTCAACTTAACATAGACTATAATCACCAGAGAGTAGAAAACCTTGGTTCAGGAAATATTTCCATAAGATCAGGCTGAAGGCAAACCTGTAAAGAATTTTCTTAGTGATTTATGAGGTGAGGGGCAGCCCATTTGTGGGAGGTGCTGTCTCTGGGCTTGTGGTTTTAAGTGCTATTTGAAAGCATATTCAGAAAGCCATGGGGAGCAAGCCAGAAACCTCTACCCCTCCACTGCCTCTGCACCAGCTCCTGTCTCAAAATTCCTACCCCGAGTTCCTATTCTTTCTTCTTTCAGCAATGTGGAGGGTAAGCCCAATAAAACCTGTCCTGTACAACTTGATTTTCAGTCATGGTGTTTCACTGTAGCAATTGTAATCCTAAGGAAGACAACTGGTAAATGTTCCTAAGGCATACAAGTGAAATAAGAAAGCAACATTCAATCAAGTTCAATTGCCTAGTATGATATTCATGTTATGCAAAATAACTCATAGCATATTAAAAGCTGACTTGTGCCCTTTTGTAGCTCTAGAGTCTTGGGCATCTTCAACTATTTTCACTTTTGTTCTAACCTGTAAAATTTCCTTTCAATTTATAGTTTTTGGCGGTAGTAGCTAGGGAATATGCACCTGAATGTTTAATGTGAAGACACCTGGTTTGAAAGGAACTGTCTGCTTTACACCTGCTCTATTTTTGTGACATCTCTCGGTGCTCTGTACCACAGCCTCTCAATTCCAGTTGGCATTTCTGTATTTGTCTGGGCTTTGGCATCGGGGAGTTATTATAGCTTTGTTTTGCCTAAGCTAAAAGTCATATCTTCTTTTCCAGGAAGGCATTTTGTTTTGTGATTATTGTTTTTAATAAAAGCACTCAAACATTCCTTGTAGATTATAGCATTCTTAGAGTAAGGAACATGACATCATGAACACAATGTAACATAATGCAGACAAATGCTAGTATTTAATAATTTTAATAGTAATCTAAAACAGTGACCAAAGCAGAAAGAACACGCTAGCCCACTAGGTACTCTTTTGTAAGGATATTTTGACAAGATTCAAAGATGGTATGTGGTATACCTTTGATAAAACTCAGAGACACAGGATATTCAGACAGTGGGATATATGATGGTCGTGTTTTTTATTTCCACGCATTTCTCTTTAGAAAAGAGCTAAAATGGGGCACATTTTTATCTGAGATCAAGTTTAGCTATTTTGTTCTTTCTGTCTTTTCTCAGAAAAACCACTTACTTACACATAAAAAGATATGCCTTGCTGGATCTTGTATGTTTCTGTTACTTAGTCTTCTCCTGTAAAAGCTTACATATATTATTGGTGTAATATTTTAATCTAGAGAGAGGGGAATGAGTCTCTTTGATTTTGAATTTAAGTTTATTTTTTCCATTGTTTGTGATTTACATGTACTTTTATAAAAAATGATAAAAATTAGTGATTATTAGTGAACTTCATACATAGAAGTGGCTGTTTAAGTCTAGATTCCTAGCAGTATTATCTTCTTAGTGTTACTGGGAAGATGGATAAACCCTGGAGTCCTAAAAGAATAGATATGCTTGGACACTGTATTGTACTTCTATTGCTATAGTAAAGTATCATGATCAAAAACAACATATAGAAGGAAGAGTTTATTTGAGCATGGTTCTAGAGAGATAAAGGTCCATCATGACATGAAATTGTGGAAGCAGGCAACAGTTAACAGTAATAATAAAAGTCAAGTGCTCACAAATAGAACTATCAGCATGGAAGAGGAAGAACAACCTTAGGATGTCTCAAGTCTTAGGCTCTTTGTGCCTTCATTCAATGACATATTTCCTCCAAAAAGGTTACTCACTAAGCTTACTCAAACAGTGTCATCATTTGCCCAATACTATGGGGAACATCTCATTCACAACATCCCTGTGCAGTGATTGAAGCAGGAAAGAATCTCTGTTCTTAGTGGAACTATGCTTCAAAGATTTCAGGTTTAATGACCTAAGATCTCAGTATTATGTAGTAAATAGAAGGAAAGGCAAGAATGATCTCAGCCCAAGTCATCTTGACATGGCCATAGTATAACTCATTACCATATTATGCAATTATTTTTACAAAGGGCCATTTAGGGCTTTGTTGGTACCAAAAATCTCTATACCTGATTGTATGTGTCCTTTGCCTTGAGATATTCATCCATTTATCCAAGACAATTGGAGAGGAGAAATGTATAATATTCTATAAAGATATATTATATATTCTATAAAGGAGAATATATAATATTATTTATTATATAAATAATAAATATGATGCAACAAGATGAAGTAAAAAAAAAAAAAAAAAGCAAAGTCACCTAGTTCAAGAACTGGAGAATCCTTCCAGTGCTATCAGAACCCAATTCTTTTTCCAGAACAAAGAAAATAGCATAAACATGCATGGAGTGGATTATTTTAAATGCAAGGATAGTTTAAAATGACAAAACCCTAACTGTGGTTAGAATTGTGATTTTTATACAAGAAGCTCTAACTAACTGTCTCAGAAGCACATGTCATTTTTGCTAGTCAGGCTTTCTCTAATGCCTGGGATTGTCAATCCCTTATCCCAGTTCCTGTTATCTGTAGAAAAGCAGATATAGACAAGTACTGGCTTTTGTACTCCTAGGCATGATTTGATTACATTAATTCAGCAGACCAGAAAAAATAATCTGTAAGTATAAGTAATATAACTGAATTCCAGACTCAGGTAACTGAAAAGTGTTATCCTCTGCTAAGTCACAGGTAACTGGAAGGTGTTATCATCTGCTAAGTGAGCTCCATGGTATAAGGCATCTGCCACTAGAAATGGGAAACGCTATTCTAGTGAACTGTATTTGACATGTATTTTCATTTTCAAAGAATGTGTATCAGGAAATATTTTCCTTTAGGATTTTAGCTTTTATTTTTAGCTCCTGACTATTGTTTATTAAATTTTTCTTTTCATGTTAAAGTCACCCAAATACTTTAGACAGAGCTCTGGAGTCCTATTTGTGAAGCTTATCTTGATCATGGGACATAATACTCTTACCTTCAGCTCATGACAGTGCACATCCAATACCACCATTCCGAAAACTCGCCCATGTGTTTCACCCTGATATGGTAAAAGTTTATATGAGATCTTCATTATATAAACATGATTCCGTGGCACACTCATGGAAAATCTCCAGCCTCCAAATCATCAGATGCTGAGTGACCCAAAACCTCCACCCAATAAACAGTGCTTTACCTCCACCCAATGAGCAGTGCTTTACCTCCACCAATGAGCAGTGCTTTACCTCCACCCAATGAGCAGTGCTTTACCTCCACCCAATGAGCAGTGCTTTACCTCCACCCAATGAGCAGTGCTTTAGCTGTCAATATTGTTTATTTGTTGTTGTTGTTCTTGTTCTTGTTGTTTTCTTTCTGGCATGGCCAGCCCTCACCAAAAATCTATGAGGCTATTCTGACCCTAATAAAAGACAATTCCATCAGTTATGATATCAATGGTCTCCCAGAAGTAGAAAAGTGAGAATAGCCAAGGCCAAATTATTTACTATACAGGCTTTACTTAGGCAATATTGAGTCTGTTTCCTCTATGGGAATTTACTTTTATAAAAGTTAAATTTTATTCCTTTATTAAACTTTGGCCATGTAAATAATCCTCAAATAATACCAAATAGGTCCAGTGTAGTAATTATTAGAAGAAACAATAATCATTATATTAAAACTTATAAGATCAGTAAATAATTATCTATCTGATGGCAAGTTGCTTTCCAAATAACTATTTGACTCATATCATTATTATTTTATTGCAATCACAATGAACTATTGATATTGTATTCTATTAAGTAAATGAAAGTAAATATGTGCTTTCAATTACTACTTGGAAAAACACTAATAGTGTCCTAGCAGGTAGAGGACCAAAAGTAGATGCCTGTACTGGTTTTTCAGGTTTCCATTAAAATGTAGGGCTCAACTCTTAAAATTTGGACACAGATTTTCCCAGTCCTCTTTACAATACTTACCTGCCTTTTTGTCATTTAACTTTCTCTAGCTTTCTGAAAAGGTGCTCCAATATATTGAACATGTGTTAAATTCTCATTACCAAGAAGATAAGGAAGGCAGAATACAGCAGGATGACTTCGCTTCAACCTTCTGAATGATAGGATTGGAAAGCCTCACATAATCTAAAGTGAAAAAAATCATCAAAACTAGCATTGAGATTGATATTTTATGAAGCTTCTTACTAAAGATTGCTCTGTCTTAATTTAATAATTTGCAAAACTTAAATGGTCTTGTTACCACTATCATTATTATAATTGGCATTTTAAAGCTATTGATTGTTAGGTGTTACATAATCATATTTTCTATTCCAATCAATCTTATGAGATATTTACCATGCATGTGCCTTTACTGTTAGAGAAAAAAGAACAAAGAAACAACACAGTGCCAATTGCTTCTTTGAGATTATATAACTCATAAATTGTCTAGCAACCTCAAGTCTCAGGTTACATAATTCCAAATAAATTAAACCATGTGCATACATAGACAATTGATCTCTCTGTCACTATTAGATATTTTGTTGATTCTATAACTTCATACATGTATAACAATTTTCTGGGAACCCTATTCACTAAAACTGCTTTTATAGGTAGGTGGTACTCAATACAGAGTTCAGAGACTACCCCACCACTGGGGATCCATCACATAATCAGTCATTAAACTCAGACACTATGGCATAGGACAGCTAGTGCCTACTTAAGGGACCCTGATATAGCTGTCTCGTACAGAAGTGGATGCTCATAATCATCTATAAGAGGGAACACAGGGCCCACAATGGAGAAGCTAGAGATAGAACCCCAGGAGCTGAAGGGGTCTGCAACCCTAGAAGAGGATCAACAATATGAACTAACCAGAACCCCCAAAACTCTTATCTCTAGCTCCATATGTAGCAGAAGATGGCCTAGTCGGTCATGATTGGGAAGAGAGGCCCCTTGGTACTGCAATCTTTATATGCCCCAATACAGGAGAACGCCAGGGCCAAGAAGTGGAAGTAGGTGGAAAGGGGAGCATGGAGGGTGGGGGGGAGGAGGGGATTTTCGGAATAGCATTTGAAATGTAAATTAAGAAAATATCTAATAAAAAATGGAAGAAAAAAAAAAAGAAAGCAATAAGCAGCCTTGACCACTGGGGGGGGGGGGGCGGGGAGAGTAAATGAATGCATACCACCATTTGGTTAAAAAGTAAGATGTCAGCAGCTGGAGTCTTCCTCTCTATTTTAGCCTTGTGGAGCTGATGAGTTATAAATCAAAGGGCATTTACAGCCAGCTTATAAATAAAGAATACATACAATAACAAAGTGAATTGTAAACTTAATTGTCTTCATCACTTCTTTCAAAATATATTTTATAAACTGTTCATTTGTGATGTGATACATTGTTAAGTTTCCTCTGGATGACTATGTTCTTCAAATCATAGCTTTTCCACATTGATTTTTGGAGTGGACCATATCACTAAAACTGCTAAGTTTGAGTGAGCTGAAACCCAGTGAAATTCAAATTGAGAGCAGTTGGAGTGGGGCCAATTCCCTGCCTAACTCTATCTGCTCTAGAACATGTAACCATGACACCCCACTTCTAGGACCATGGCAATCAGCCACATAACTTAAAAAACTGGAGTTCTCCATGTTAATGGAGTATACAGATAGGCTCCAAGTACTGAGCCAGCCAATAAGCTTCCCTTCCTAGGCATTTCTTCCTGCAAACGATATTTAATCCCTGGTTCACAGTGAGTAGGCATTCACTTCCATCATGAAATAATAGCAGTTTGAACAAGCAATGACCCTCTCTTCATCAAGGATCACTGCAGGGGCTGGGGGTAGGGGGAGGCCTTCATCTTAAAGAGCAGCACCTAACTCTCCTGGAGTAGGACTTCTTTCTTCCAGCCCCTCTGTATTCTGTGAACTCATTTGGAACTTAACCAGGTTGAGCCCTACCTCCAACTCCCTGCCTGGCATGGACACCCTGAGCAAAAATGTGGACTAGGACTCCATTCACAACTCCCAGGAGTTTGGCAGCAGTGCCAAGAAGACTGGGAACCAGAGCAATCATCCCAGACCTCGTTGTTTCCCACCTGGGAAAACAGACTGAGGACCCCATTATGGGCTGCATTTTGCCTCCCCTGAGCACTCCTCCAGGTACCCCCAACCCCAATGATGATATAGCAAGATATAGCAGATACTAATAAGAGAAAATTTGTATCACTCCCTGGTGAGATATGAAAGAATCTCTATTATACATAAGGCATCAATAAAAGACCAAGAAAAGTAACCCAACCATGTCTAACTTAATGAAAAAAAATTTCATTTCCAGGTGTATGAATGAATCAAAGGTACATCATTAAAAACTCCACTCCATCATGGATATGTATCCACAAGCTTCCTGTGAAGTTTGCTGGAAGTTCTGTGAGAAACCCTGTCTCGAAAAACAAAAACAAAAAACAACAAAACAACAAAACAAACAAATAAAACCAATGCTAATAGCTTTATAATATTTTTGAAAATGTTATGTAATGATTACAATACTCAGTCTCGTCAAACTCTCTCATGGACCCCTGCCTTTCTCTTTCAAATACACAGCATTACTTTCCCCAACTGTTGATATGTGTATAAATACCAGAGAAAACAAAAGTTGGTCTAAAGCTGACAGGAACACAAAAATATAGCTTTTATGGTTTTGAGAAGCTTAGAAGCCTCTTTATTCAACAAATCATGCATAAGTAACCCATTCATAGGAGTGAGATATATAATCACCTATAGCTTACGAAAGAGCCTATTTTCCACTCATATTTGACATCTTCATTCAAATTTTTACTTTTTGAAATTCAAATATAATTACACTATTTTTCCTTCCATTTCCTCCCTCTAACACCTTCCATGCTCCACTTTTATTAGTCTTCTCTGACCTCTCTCCTCTCTCCCTTTCCCTATCTCCCTCTCCCCCACCTCTCTCTCTCTCCATGTATGAGTGTGTGTTTGTTTCTCTATTCTAGATTTTTTCCCAAATCTGTCTAACAGTTTTCCAAATCTACTTAGAATTTAGAATTATATTATTCTATAAATGCAATGGAGTTTTTAAAATGAGTATGGGCAGGGTATGTTAATGTCTACTGCATCAAAAGATTCTAAGACCCAGGAGCTAAGGGTATACTAAAAATACAACCTTATCAAAACCTAGCACAAAAATCTTCATTTCCTTCATTTTGTATCATCAAATTACAGCATCTTGAATAGGGGATACTGCCTTATCAGCTCTATAATGTATAATGCATTGTTATTCTCTACCAGCCCCCCTGTTTACTATCCCTTTACTTCAGAGTTTTTATGTCTCTCCCTGTCCCATGAACATTGTCTGAACATTTTGCACTATTCAGCCTTGCCTAGGTCCCAAAGACAAAGTATTTTCTTCTCTGTCCCCCTTTCCAGTATAGCTTACTTCTGAGTTCTTACAGCATCTGTTGGTCACCATGGCCATTGCCTATCCATCCACCAAACCTGGCACCTGAAAGTCTGCTGGTATATAACAATACCCCCCCCCCAGGATACCTACTTACACAAGGAAACTTGGCTTTGCATTGCTCACTTTGAATGGATAATTGACCATCCCAGAATGAGTGTAACTTTTTTTTATCCTGTTATTGCTTTCCAGTCCTTTCACCTTATTTGTTAACTTTCTCAGACTTAACAATTTCTAAAGACTTTCTATGTATTCCAGAGGCTAATTAAAAAAGCGTTTGACTTTCTTTCACAATTCACATCCCTAGCAATTCCAGATAGGCTTAACTCTTGCTATGTACTCTTTTAAGTGAACTGGACATACATCATTGACTGCTTTTCATTCTCTCCATCACCTTCTGAGTTTTTAACCATTTTATGATCCTTATCTATATTCTGGTCTAAATAATTGAGAATAGACACTGTCTTTCCTATATCATAAATAATACCTCCAAATCTGCGATCCATTCCTAATCATATTAATCCTAAAAGTTCCTCTTGATGTGCGTTCTCATTTTATTTTCGTTTTGTTTATTTTGTTTTGTTTTAACTATCCTGAAAAAGCAGTCCTGCCTGCCATACTGAAGTTGGCATCAAAACCAACATTTATGTCTGATTATTTTGGTAAGGATTGTCCTTGTTAACTAATATTTCACCAGAAATAACCCAATGCTCCTAATGGTACATATGAGCCAATCCATCAAGGACTGATTGCGTATTATCTCTAACTCTGTATTATTTGTCTCAAGAGTCGAATGTTACTTCTATCACTCAGGTTCTCCCATGCTACAACACATAGACTGACACCATGTATCATGTCTCATGGCCAATATGTCAAAGACTAAGTCCTTATTTAAAAGATACATTTTTTTTTCTAATTCAGACTGTTCAGATATAAATTCTTCTTTAATTATCACAATTCAATTTGTGGAATCATGTGATTGTCCTTCCTCTGTATTAATAAGAGTGGGAGACTTCAACACCCCATTCTCACCAATTGACAGGCCATTGAGACAGAAACTCAAAAGATAAATAATGAAATTAAGAGATGTTATTAATCAAGTGGACCTAACAGATACTTGGAGAACATTTCACACTAACACAAAAGATTATACCTTCTTCTCAGCACCTCACAAAACCTTTTCCAAATTTGACCATGTACTAGGTCACAAAGCAAGCTCTAATAGATACAAAAAAAAAAAAATTAAATAAACCTTTGTATCCGATCAGGCCACCATGGAATAAAGCTGGACTTCATCAGCAACAGAAACAAAAGAAAGCATACATACTCATGAAAACTGAACAACTCTCTACTCAATGACCACTGGGGAAGGGAAGAAATAAAGAAATTAAACACTTTCTAGAAGTCAATGAAAATGAAGGTACAACAAACACAAACTTATGGGACACAATGAAAGCAGTGCTAAGAGGAAATTTCATAGTACTAAGTTACTTCTTAAAGAAATTGTACAGTTATCATACTAACAGTTGAAAGGTATACCTAAAAGCTCTAGAAATAAAAAGAAGTAAATACACCCCAGAAGAGTAGACAGTAGGAAATAATCAAAGTCAGGGCTGAAATCAATCAATTAGAAACAAAGTGGAGAATATAAAGAATCAACCAAGAGCTAATTCTTTGGGAAAATCAACAAGGTAGACAAACCCTTAGCCAAACTAATTAAAAGGCAAAAGGACAGTACTCAAATTAACAAAATCAGAATGAGTAGGGAGATATAGTCATGAATACAGAGTCAATTCAAAGAATCCTCTTCACTTTAACCTGGTTCTCTCCTGCCTCGTGGCATGTTTCTATCCATGAGATTCAGACTTTTGAATCCAAGGAAAGGCTTTTCAGCACATATCTAATTTATGTTCTTTTTCCTTTAAATTCTGCCCAATGTAAGAAATGTCAGGCCTACTGCTCCATGTTATTCTTTTGGTTATTTCTCCTTCCAAATCAGAGATTAGTATGGAGGCAAGCATCAACAAGTCACCCTACATTGAAGTTCCTCTGTTACACAAAAAAAGTTCTTTCTGGTAAGAGAGTAGAACCTCAACTATATGTTTTATTACCCATAGCAATCTGCACACTATCCTTGCCATAGCCTACCCAACACTATTTGTGCTATTTTATTATGACAATACCTTACATAGCTTATCAGGTATTTGGAAAATATCCTCATACTAAAATAAATGATATCACTCGGTGTGTTGTTCCATACCACATAGAATAAGATGAACAAACTCATAGTTCTACCCAAAAGGATTCTTTACTGTCAGATGACTTATCATTGATTCTTTGTACTTTATGTCCAATTGGAATGTAAGCCCTACCAAAGATAACCACCAGAGAATTAAATCTTTTGTTGAAATTGCCTACTACTTAAACTAATCCAGGAAAGGATGCTGTGTGTTTTATCACTTTTATGAACTCCTTGTGCCTTTTAAGATCTATTAGCTTCTTGAGTTTGATTTATTTATTTATTTATTTATTTATTTATTTATTTACTAATGTCAGAATTTCCTTTTTTAAAAAATGATTTGTCTTCATTCCCTTTTTAAATTAGATATATTCATCATTTACATTTTAAATGCTATCTGGAAAGTCCCCTATGCTCCCCCTCACTGCTCTGCAACCCATCCACTCCTGCTTCCTGGCCCTGACATTCCCCTATACTGGGACGTATACTATTCGCAAAACCAAGGGCCTCTCCTCTCAATGATGGCCAACAAGGCAATCTTCTGCTACATATGCAGATAGAGAGATGAGCTCTGTGGATACTGGATAGTTCATATTGTTGTTCCTCCTATAGGGATGTAGACCCCTTCAGCTCCTTGGGTACTTTCTCTAGCTCCTCCATTGGGGATCCTGTATTCCATCCAATAAATGACTGTGAGCATCCACTTCGGTATTTGCCAGCCACTGGCATAGCCTCACAAGAGATAGGAATATCAGGGTCCTGACAGCAAAAATTTTGCTGGCATATGCAATAGTGTCTGGGTTTGATGGCTGTTTATGGGATGGATCCCCAGGTGGGGCAGTCTCTGGATGGTCCTTCCTTCCATCTCAGACCCAAACTTTCTCTCTGTAACTTCTTCCATGGGTATTTTCTTCACCATTCTAAGGAGAAACGAAGTATCCACTCGCTGGTCTTCCTTCTTCTTGAATTTCATGTGTTTTGCAAATTGTATATTGGGTATTATAAGCTTATGGGCTAATATCCACTTATCAGTGAGTGCATACATTGCGAGTTCTTTTGTGATTGGATTACTACACTCAGGTTGATATCCTCCAGATCCATCCATTTGCCTAAGAATTTCATAAATTCATTGTTTTTAATAACTGAGTAGTACTACATTGTGTAGATGTACCACATTTTCTGTATCCAATCCTCTGTTGAGGGACATCTTTGTTCTTTCCAGCTTCTGGATATTATAAATAAGGCTGCTATGAATATAGTGGAGCATGTGTCCTTGTTACAAGTTGGAACTTCTGCTGGGTATATGCCCAGGAGAGGTATTGCTGGATCTTCCTGTAGTACTATGCACAATTTTCTGAGGAACTGCCAGATTGATTTCCAAAGTGGTTATACCAGCTTGCAGTCCCACCAGCAAGGGAGGAATGTTCCTCTTTCATGATATCCTCACCAGCATCTGCTGTCACCTGAATTTTTGATCTTAGCCATTATGACTGGTGTGAGGTGGAATCTCAGGATTGTTTTGATTTGCATTTCCCTGATGATTAAGGATGTTGAACATTTTTTCACGTGCTTCTCAGCTATTCAGTATTCCTCAGTTGAGAATTCTTTGATTAGCTCTGTATCCCATGTTTTAATGGGGTTATTTGATTTTCTGTAGTCCATCTTCTACAGTTCTTTGTACATATTGGGTATTAGTCCCCTAACAGATTTAGGATTGATAAAGACCTTTTCCCAATCTCTTGGTGGCCTTATTGTCTTACTGACAGTGTCTTTTGCATTACAGAATCTTTGCAATTTTATGAGGTCCCATTGGTTGATTCTCAATCTTATAGCACAAGTCATTGCTGTTCTGTTTAGGAATATTTCCCTTGTGTCCATATCTTCTAGGTTTTCCCCCACTTTCTCCTCTATAAGTTTTAGTGTCTCTGGTTTAATGTGTTGTTCCTTGATTCACTTAGACTTGAGCTATGTACAAGGAGATAAGAATAGAACAATTAGCATTCTTCTACATGATAACCACCAGTTAAGCCAGCGCCACTTGTTGAAAATGATGTCTTTTTTCAACTGGAGTGTTTTAGCTCATTTTTCGAAGATAAAGCAACCATAGGTGTGTTGGTTCATTTCTGGATCTTCAATTCTATTACATTGATCTACCTGTATATCGCTATACCAGTACCATGCAGTTTTTTTTTAATCACAATTGTTCTGTAGTACAGCTTTAGGTCATGCATGGTGATTACACCAGAGGTTCTTTTATTGTTAAGAATAGTTTTTGCTATGCTAGGATTTTTGTTATTCCAGATGAATTTTCAGATTGCCCTGGAATTCGAAGTTGGAATTTTGATGGGATTGTATTGAATCTGTAGATTGCTTTAGGAAAGATAGCCATTTATACTATATTAATCCTGTCAATCAATGAGCATGGGAGATCTTTCTATCTTCTGAGATCTTCTTTGATTTCTTTCTTCAGAAACTTGAAGTTATTATGATACAGATTTTCATTTGCTTAGTTAAAGTCACACCAAGGTATTTTATATTATTTGTGACTATTGTGAAGGGTGTTGTTTCCCTAATTTGTTTCTCAGGCTGTTTATACTTTGTGTAGAGAAAGGCCACTGATTTGTTTGAGTTAATTTTATATCCAGCTACTGCACTGAAGCTGTTCATCAGGTTTAGGAGTTCTCTGCTGGAATTTTTAGGGTCACTTATAAATACTATCATATCATATGCAAAGAGTGATATTTTAGGCTAGGCGTGGTGGCGCATGCCTTTAATCCCAGCACTTGGGAGGCAGAGTCAGGCAGATTTCTGAGTTCATGGCCAGCCTGTTCTACAAAGTGAGTTCCAGGACAGCCAGAGCTATAAAGAGAAGCCCTGTCTTTAAAAAGCCAAAATAAATTAAATAAATAAATAAATAAATAAATAAATAAATAATGATATTTTGACTTTTTCCTTTTCAATTTGTA
The DNA here is from genome assembly GCA_902729485.2 of Mus minutoides. Lineage (NCBI taxonomy): Eukaryota > Metazoa > Chordata > Mammalia > Rodentia > Muridae > Mus > Mus minutoides. The sequence continues at coordinate 58,705 of LR750991.1, forward strand.
TCTACATGATCTCCATTTTTTTTTTTGTCTAATTTTTCTGGCTAGGACTTCAAATACTATATTGAATAGATAGGGATAAAGTGGGCAGCCTTGTCTAGTCCCTGATTTTAATGGGATTGCTTCAAGTTTCTCTCTATTTAGTTTGATGTTGGCTACTTGTTTGCTGCATATTGCTTTTATTATATTTAGGTATGGGCCTTGAATTCCTGATCTTTCCAAGACTTTTATCGTGAATGAGTGTTGGATTTTGTCAAATGCTTTCTCAACATCTAACGAGATGATGATGTGATTTTTGTCTTTGAGTTTGTTTATACAGTGAATTAAGTTGATGGATTTCCATATATTAAACCATCCCTGCATCCCTGGGATGAAGCCTACTTGGTCATGATGGATGATTGTTTTGATGTGTTCTTGGATTCGGTTTGTGAGGATTTTATTGAGTACTTTTGTATCGATATTCATAAGGGAAAATGGTCTGAAGTTCTCTTTCTTTGTTGGGTCTTTATGTGGTTTAGGTATCAGAGTAATTGTGCCTTCATAGAATGAATTGAGTAGAGTACCTTCTGTTTCTATTTTGTGGAGTAGTTTGAGGAGAATTAGAATTAGGTCTTCTTTGAAGGTTTGATAGAACTCTACACTAAACCCATCTGGTCCTTGGCTTTTCTTTGTTGGGAGACTATTAATGATTTCTTCTATTTCTTTAGGGAATATGGGACTGTTTAGATCATTAATCTGATCCTGATTTAACTTTGGTACCTAGTATCTGTCTAGGAAGTTGTCCATTTCATCCAGAATTTCCAGTTTTGTTGAGTATAGCTTTTTGTAGTAGGATCTGATGATGTTTTGGATTTCCTCAGGTTCTATTGTTATGTCTCCTTTTTCATTTCTGATTTTGTTAGTTAGGATACTGTCCTGTGCCCTCTAGTTAGTCTGGCTAAGGGTTTATCTATTTTGTTGATTTTCTTAAAAAAATAAACAACAACAACAACAAAAACAGCTTCTGGTTTTGTTGATTCTTTGTATACTTCTTTTTGTTTCCACTTGGTTGATTTCATCCCTAAGTTTGATTACTTCCTGCTTTCTACTCCTCTATGGTGATTTTGCTTCTTTTTGTTCTAGAGCTTTTAGGTGTGCTGTCAAGATGCTTGTGTTTGCTCTATCAAAATTTTTTTTTGGCAGCATTCAGAGCTATGAGTTTCCTCTTAGGATTGCATTCATTGTGTCCCATAAGTTTGGGTATGTTTTGGCTATATTTTTATTAAACTCTAAAAAGTCTCTAATCTCTTGCTTTATTTCTTTCTTGACCAAGTTATCATTGAGTAGAGTGTTGTTCAGCTTCCACATGAATTTTGGCTTTGTATTATTTATGTTGTTATTGAATATCAGCTTTAGTCCATGGTTATCTGATAGGATGCATGGGATAATTTCAATATTTCTGTATCTGTTGAGGCCTGCTTTGTGACCAATTATATGGTCAATTTTGAAGAAGGTACCATGAGGTGCTGAGAAGAAGGTATATCCTTTTGTGTTAGGATTAAATGTTCTGTATAGATGTGTTAAATTCATTTGTTTCATAAATTTTGTTAGTTTCACTGTGTCTTTGTTTACTCTCTGTTTCCAGGATCTGTTCATTGATGAGAGTTGGGTGTCTCCGCTATTATTGTGTGTGGTGCAATGTGTGCTTTGAGCTTTAGTAAAGTTTCTTAAATGAATGTGAGTGCCCTTTCATTTGAAGCATAGATATTCAGAATTGAGAGTTCATCTTGGAAGATTTTACCTTTGATGAATATGAAGTGCCTGACAAATACAGATGTGGATGCTCACAGCCAACCATTGGAATGAGCATGTGGATTCTAATGGAGAAGTTAGGGAAAGGACTGAGGAGCTGAAGGGGTTTGCAACCTCATAGAAAGAACAACAATATCAGCCAACCATATCCCCACCCCCACCCCCACAGAGATCTAAGGGAATAAACCACCAACCAAAGAGTACACATGGAGGGACCTCTGGCTCCAGCTGCATATGTAGCAGCAGATGGCCTTATCTGACATCAATAGCAGGAGAGGCCCTTGGTCCTCTGAAGGTTTGATGCCCCAGTATAGAGGAATGCCAGGACAGTGAGGTAGGAGTATGTGGTTGGATGGTAGAGCACCCTCATAGAAACAGGGGAGGGGGATGGGATGGGCTTTTTTGGATGGGAAATCAGGGAAGGAGATAACATTTGAAATGAAAATAAATAAGATATCTGATAAAGGAAGAAATAATTACCCTTTCCTATTTGTCAATTATGTTACATATTCCCTCTCATTTGTTCTTCAGATGCTCACAGAAATTAATCAGGAATATCATTTCCATTCTCATATAAAGAAAAATGGCATTATTTTTGCTTCTTATTTTTATTACTTATTTTATTTATTTACAATTCCAAATGTTGCACCCCTTTTTGTTCCCCCTTCCACAAGTTCTTCACCCATTCCTCCTTTCCTCTTTGCTTCTGAGAGAGTACACTCCTACCCACATACCCACTCTCACCTCACTCCATTAGCATCCCCTTTCCCTGGGGTATTACATTTCTAGAGGATTAAACACATCCTTTCCAACTGAGGCCAGATAAGGCAGTCCTCTGCTATATATGTAGCAGATGGCATGGACCAGGCCAAGTATGCTTTTGGGTTGGTGGCTTACTCTCTGGAAGCTCTGGGGATTCCAGGTTAATTGACACTATTCCTCTTCCAATGGGGTTGCAACCCCCTTCAGCTCCTTCAGTCCTTCCTCTAACTTTTCCATAGGACTCTAACCTCAGTCCAATGTTGGCTGTTTAAGTATCTGCATCAATCTTAATCAGGCGCTGGTAGAGCCAATCACAGGACAGCCATGCTAGGCTCCTATCTGCAAACACAACATGGCATTAGCAATGGTGTTGGGGTTCAGTGCCTGCACACTGGATGGATACCAAGTTGGGGCAGTCTCTGGATGGCCTTTCCTTCAGTTTCTGCTCCATTTTTGTTTCTGCATTTCTTTTAGGCAGGAACTACTCTGAGTCAAAAATTTTGAAGATGGCTGGGTGGCCCCTTGGCTTAACTGGGTCATATTTATCTACTGGAAGTGGTCTCTTAGGTTCTGTCTCCCCACTATTTGGCTAAGGTGAGCCCCATTGGGGTTTGGGAGCCGCTTTGTGTCTGGTGCTTTCTAGAGGTTTGTGTCTGGGACAACCTTGGTGTCTGGGACTTTCTAGAAGTTTCCCCCATTGAGTCCTGGCAGCTTCTCACATCCCAGTTCTCTGGGAATTTCTAGAGGTCCCCCTAGTGCCCCCACCCCCACACACAGCTGCATATTTCCATCATTCTCCTGGCCCTCTGGGCTTCTCTCCTGTCTCCCCACACACACTCCCATGCTTAACCTTGCCTCCCTTTTGCTCCACCCCTTTACTCTCCTAGCCAGATACTTTCCTCCCTCTGCCTTCGGTGATTATTTTCTTCCCCCTTCTAAACAGAATTGAAGTATCCAAACTTGGGCCTTCCTTCTTTTTAAGAAAGCTTCATAAAGTATATGGTTATATCATGGGTATTCTGACCTTTTTGGCTAATATCCACTTATCAGTGAGTACATACTATGACCTTTTGTGTCTTTGGTGTCTGGGTTACATCACTTAAGAGAAAGTATATCTATTGGACCTTTACTGAGAATTAAGAGAGAATAGAGGTGTACATAGGAAAGGACAGCCTGCAGGATCATCTTGAACTAGATTTTGAAATTCTAACTCAATATATATTGTTTTTATGTCATTGTCATTATATCCTGTCTATGAGTCTAATGTTTCTGATTTAAACAAGGGCAAACTTTTATGTTCAGCATGCACATAGCAAACTCACATTTCTATTAGAATGCAGATAATGGATGTAGTGTACCTGGAAATAAGTACGGTAAAAAATTGTTTCTTCATTCTCATTCACTCTTTTAACTGCTTATGAACCATTCTGTGATAAAATGGTTCTGTGAAATCATTATTATCATGGCCAAAAGTGGCAATGTCATCATTTAAAGTAGTTCATAAAATAAATAATCATGCACCACCAACACAATGACTACCACCCTCAGAAAAGATAAATATATATGTATATATGTATGTATGTATGTATATATATATATGTATACATACATATATACATATATATACATATATACACATGTATGTACACACACACACACACACACACACACACACGGATATATGACCATCAGATATCTCTAATATTCCATGACTATATGTTCTACTCTAGTCAAATTAGTCTTCCCTGTGTACAGTTTGTGAACTCAGTAATTGTAGTTCAGTTCTTTATAGAAGGTTTGGATATAGTGAAGTAATTCATTCTTTTGCAATTTTCTACTTCATTTCAATTACAGATTTCATTATAAAAGATGAGTTTCTAATTTAGCATGCTTGTTCTTTTTAATTAGAAGCAAAACCTTAACAGAAATGTTTTTTGAAACCTTACAATCAGAAATTTAAGTGATTATTATTGTACGTCTTAAAGCCCTTAATGTGGGCAGCACCAGCTTTGCATTTACCTCAGACTAATCTAGTTATATCTTGAATGTACATTATATCATGTGAACAGCAAGAGCACATTTTCAGTCATTTGGTGCTTCTCATTGGAGTGTGATTTCCATGTGTGTTTTCTCAACTTTTCACAACTCTACTGGAAAGTATAATTTTCCTGGTTTTCAACATGAGCTGATCATGAAAATACAATCATTCAGGTCTATTTGGAAGATATACCAAAGTTACAGAATAAAATTTCTAATGAACTACATTTAAAGTTATATGGTAGGAAGCTATGTGTAGGATTGGAGAAATCACCTGGCTTTGGGACACATCACAAACTGTAGTTAAAATGGAATTCATAGAAAAGAATGGTTGCACTAATGATAGAGAGATCAAAGTGAGAAGATTCTTGTCTTGCTGTAGAATGAAGACTGCAGTATCCAAATTTTTGCCTCAGTCTCTTAAATATCATTACTACCTGGGTTCTTATTGCTATAGAATTCATTTTCATACTATGTGGAAGTTCTTCGAAATTCCACGATGTGTATGACACAGCTATGGTTGTCTCAAATCACTCATTAATGTGAGGGCTATCAACCAGTTGCTGGTGGTACTATTAAAAGTTGGCATCCTGCATGGAGAAGTCTATAGTTCCCCACTGGACTTCTGGGGCTTCTGAAACTTTTCAAATCTGCAGAGATCAGTTGTGTTGCCCCATGAGGATTTAGAGGCCACTTCTTTATATTTCAGATAAATATTCAATATCCACAGGGAACTGGTTTTCCATTCAGAACAAATCTCAAATCTTATGGTTGGATTACAAGCTCTGCAAATAAATAAATAACACAAAATCCTGTTCAACAAATATTAAAGGATTGAGTGAGATGTTTGCTTTAATCCACAGTGCTAGAACTTGTGAAAATACAAGAAAAGCAAGATTGTCTTATGATTCAGAAAACTCATAATCTATTGGAGGAATAGTAAATTTCATAGATAATTCTAATACATGTCATAAAGTATTAGATGTTGTGTCCATTGCTAATTTTCCTTGCAACCATGACTATCTGAATTCAATACCCAGAATTCACACACACACACACACACACACACACACACACACACACACACACAAAAGAGAGAGAGAGAGAGACAGAGAGAGAGAGAGAGAGAGAGAGAGAGAGAGAGAGCTGTGATGGTGCACACTTATAATCTCAGTGAGTGATGGGGAGGCAGAAACAAGTACATCTCTTTGTTTTATTGACCAGTCAGCTCTCTGATATCAGGCCCATGAGACTGTTTCAAAAACTTAAAATGATTTTCTGTACTGGGCTCCATCTCTAAAATAGGTAAGTTTTCTTGATTAGAAAGACTGTACTTATCTGTAGGTATAAGACAAGTGATTATAGATTGATATGGATTATAATTAGTAATTAGTATAATTTAGTAAATTGGTGGTTATATGTTGTCCTACATTAACTACGAATTCACTGGTAATGAGTACTTAACTAGGTTTCCAATACCAGGAACGTTTTCCTTGTTGTCGAGTAGGTCTTAAGTCCAACTAGAGAACTTCTAGTTACCAACAAGATATATGTGCTACTACTGCACCCTTAAAATTATTATGCCAACAAGTTATTGATGTGGTTCATATACATCAATAACTGGTTAGTACTATTAGTTTTACCTTCCTTCTTTGGAAGCTTATGTGGTACATTCTTCATGAAAAATTTTCAGAAGTTATGCAAATACAGCCTCAACTACGTGATTGCCAATATGTGAGCTGAACAAGGACAATACTAATGGGTATATCAAAATGGATAGGAAAAATCCTCAACCATACACAAAGAAATATAAGCAATGAAGGGAAGCTAAAAGAGGCAAAGGTGGTCTTCCCTCAGGAAAAAGACAAAACATAGCTGACCAGCGCCAAACAAGCAGCCTAGAAAATAGAAAGATAAGTAACATTATAAGGAATATACATGATATATTTAGCAGTAAACATGTACATGTATGCGAATAATAACAGTGCAAAAAATAGGTACTGAATTGAAAAAGAGCAGGGAGCTGTTCATGGGAGGGTATGAAGGAAGGAATAAGAAGAAATGTAATTATATTATAATTGCGAAAATAAAATTTTCAAAAATGAGGAAAATGGCTCTTATTGAATGATACCTCTGATTGGTCTCCCACATAGACATACATATTTGCACACAGAGACCTTCTGTCACAACAGGAAACAAATGGTTGTTCCATCTACTGTGAATAACAAATTTATTGTGTATAATTAATAACTATATAGATTTAAAAATCAAACAAGAGTGAATAAGCCTGCTTCTGTGCAATGTTTTTATTATAAGGTTACATTGTATTACCCAATAACACCTTCAGAAACTTTCAGTTACTTTCTTCTACATACTTTACTGTCTTCTCTTGTATTTTCCTTTCTGTTTCTTCTTACTGGTGGGTAGACAGAAAGTAATAGGTATAATATGAGAGTGTTTTAAGAGTTAGAATAAGAACAGATATAAAGAATTAATGTGCTATTTTTAAAATACACTTTTGCTCATTGTTTTACCCCAGAGTCATGAGTTAATTTGATAAAAATATTATAAAATTAAAATTAATTTGCCTCTAATAATGATAATAGCACTATTTAAAAAATTAGGAGGCAAAGAGTCTTAGAGAAGTTATTTCTCACCACTTGGCCTTATTTTTCTCATTTGTAAACTGAGTTTATTGAACCACACTAAGAATTTGCCATCACAAATGACTTCACGGCCTAAGGAGATGTCATGAATGTAGAGAGTTGGTTTTCATTGGGTTACAATGAGGAAATTATGGTTATGTCTTTATTTCTGAGTGTGTTTAGGTAGTTATATGATATTCCTATAAACTAGCATTTAGGACACTCCATTTATATCTGAATGCTAAGTACAGCCTGAGTGCTTCCTTTCTGTAGCATTTGCACTAGAAAGATGCTCTTACAAGTCCCTAATATGCAAACCTTCTCAGGTTCAGTCTTCCTCATGTGGTCTTAATCTAAGCTACAGATAGATTGAAAACAGGTAATTTATATTTAAGGTGTTTACTATAATGACAGAACCACAATGTGATAAAGGATTATCTGGAGAGTAATAGAAGATGATATGGAGTCATAACACACAGAATGCATTGATACCTATGCCATTGCCAAAGAACAAACTTGAAAATGAATGTGCTAAATTGTTTTTTAGGGAGGAAAGGGCAGTGTTGACAGGTATTGGAGGGTGATAAGAAAAAATGGAGTGTGAGAGCAATAAGAATGTATTATTTGTGTGTTTGAAATCATGAAACACAAAACTTAATTAATAAAAATGGACTTTAGTAACTCCAGGAAAAAAGTACGCCATCTAGGATTATATAAAATTTTATAACCATAGTGGAATAATTTTCAGCCAGATAAATAATGTGGCATCCATATACATACCCTCAGGGACAGGATATCAAGCTCTACAGTACAGCATTGAAAGCAAGGTATAGAAATATTCTACCATTTGTGGGAGGACATCTATATGATAAGTTATGAATGAAACTAATAAAGGCTTGGAGAAATAATAAGCTAGAATATTGTTAATCTTTTTTACACACAGAAAATTCTGCCTGAAATAAGTACTAGATATCTAAAAACTGCAAAAGAGGGAATTATTTTCATTTTATTATCTTTAAGTTTTTTGCTTTGACTTGAATCTACAAATATAGGTATAAAAATAGCCAAATAATTAATATATTTCAAACTCCAAAATTCTGTGATAAAAGTTGGATTAGAAGAAAATAAATAGATAAAAGGAATATAGAAAGATGTGGCAGGTTGAATGAATATAGAGTGATACCTTCTTTTATAAGATGTTAAGTTTGAGCCGGGCGTGGTGGCGCATGCCTTTAATCCCAGCACTCAGGAGGCAGAGGCAGGCAGATTTCTGAGTTCGAGGCCAGCCTGGTCTACAAAGTGAGTTCCAGGACAGCCAGGGCTATACAGAGAAACCCTGTCTCGAAAAACAAAAACAAAAAACAAAAACAAAACAACAACAACAAAAAAGATGTTAAGTTTGGCATGCTTCAGGAAGCTTTTGATAATTTAATTGGATTTAGATTCAAAAGTCATTAGACATCTAGCTCACAGATCGGACTCCAGATAGACTGCAAAGGTTTAAACCTAGTTCCTGCTGCCTAGTTGCTGTGAAATATTAATGTAAATTAATGCATGTCTGAATCACTCATAAAAATAGTACATATATCTTCAGGCAATGATAACAATGAATTTCATCAATATTTATATCATATTGAAAAAAACATATTATATTGGTTTTAAAGAATCCTTAATTATATGACAATTGAAACATTGGAAATAGTTTCAGGAACTGAACAAGGATTCTGATATCTCATAAAAATATAACCAATCAGTTAAGTTTGTTCTGTTTTCAAAATGTGTACGGAATCAGAACATGATCTGTCCTTAACATAAGACAGAAAATTTATCTTTTGTAACTCCTTTCAAAAATAATTGGGTGCATAATAAGTATCCAAACTGCTAACAATCTTAACTTTTTTATCTATTCAGAGCCTGCCTACAGCAAACCACTCAAGCTTCTCAGTATCCTAGAGCACTATTCTGTAAATTATATCACTACTTCAACTTTCATTCATTTTCCACAAAGAAAAGTAAAGCTCTCAATGAAAATCAGAAAAAAACCTTTCAAAACCATATATTACACAGCCATTTTTCGCTTATGAGTGATATTATATTCATTTCCTACTTCTATATAATCATTAAAAAACATACTAGACATAGATGCATTGGCACAAGCTAATGTGTCTATCTAGATAAAAATCCTCCTAATCTTATATTTTAGATATAAAACATTAACCAGCCTATTAGCAACAGGACCTTCATGCTTCATTCACCTGTTGCCGTGCTTTTCACAATCAATACAACTTCATGTATAATTTGACATTGTAACATTTACTGAATTAATAAATTAATTATTTAGTGCTTTATTCCATAACTTTTACTAGGGCTGTTTATGAATGACAAAATTATGTTTTGAGACTGGAGGAGGTGGGTGATAAATTTTCAAATAAGTATAATAGAGAAAAAATACTATATGTCATGTTTTTCTGCAAAGAAGACTTATCAGTTGAGAAATGAAGACTGTTTGAAAATTTGCATTCCAGGGAGGTACAATCTCATAGATTATTAGAGAAATTAATTTGAAAATCAAGTAAATAGGTAACATAAAAGTACAATGTTTAGCTGGGCAGTGGTGGTGCATGCCTTTAATTCCAGCACTTGGGAGGCATAAGCAGGAAGATTTCTGAGTTCAAGGCCAGACTGGTCTACAGAGTGAGTTCCAGGACAGCCAAGGATAAACAGAGAAACCCTGTCTCGAAAAACAAAAAACAAAATCAAAACAAAACAAAACAAAAAAACCCCATAAAACAAAAAACAAAAAACAAACAAAAAAAAGAAAGTACAATGTTCTTCTGACATAAGTCACTGGAATAAACAAGTCTTAATGTTGTTAAAAAATCACCTCTTTCTTCGAGGTCCATTTGTTTATTTTATATCTGCTCATATATTACATCACAACTACAGATTCATCTCTCTCTCTACTCCTCCCAGTCTCTCTCCTACCTTCTCTGTCCCCAAGATCTATTGTTCTCTTATTTACTTTCAGAAAAGAGCAAGCCTCCCAGGGATTTCAGTGGGACATGGCATAATAAATTACAATAAGTCTAGTCACCTCCTCTCATGATAAGGCTCGACCAAGTAACCCAGTATGAAGAAAAATGTTCCAAGGGCAACAAACGAGTCAGAGACAACCCAATTTCCATGTTATGACTTCTACAAGGACACCAAGCTATATAACCATAACATACATGCAAAGGATATATCTCAGACCCAGGCAGGTTCCATAATTGTAGGCTAAGTCTATGAATTGTAGCCCTACGAACACTGGTTACTTGATTCTGTAGTCCATGTTCTTGTGGTGCCATTGACCCCTCTTGTTCATATAATCCTTCCTCTCTCACTTCCAAAAGGTTTACTGAGCTGGTGATTGGCTGTGGGTCTCTGCATCTGCTCCCATCAGTTACTGGATGAAGCCTCTCTGGTGAAGATTGGACTAGGATGTAGTCTATGAGTTGCAGAATATTATTAGAAATCATTTCATTGACTTTTTTGCCAGTCATATTTGGTTCTATGCAAGTTCTTTGGGCTATCTATCCTCTGATTTCTGATCACCCCATGCAGCATATCTTGAAGGCAAGATATATTGTAGGTTGAAGGTTTTATGGCTGTGTTGATGCCCCAGTATTCAACATTTTAAAACAAAACCCACAAATGGTGGAGAAGAGTTGAGAACAACATGTTCACAGGTGTTTTGTGTGGTCCACAGTTGTAAATCTGATGAGTTCTTTCTCATTGTTCAGGATCTATGAATGTAGCTATAGAGAGGAGCTGGGTAATATTTCAAAGTTAATCCTTTACTTATTTCTCAACAGGTTCTCTGACTCTGAGAACGCATCATGTTCAAGATTCCAAAATGGGATTTGTGATCAATGCAATCTATTCTATGGCTTATGGGCTCCACAACATGCAGATGTCCCTGTGTCCAGGCTATGCAGGCCTCTGTGATGCAATGAAGCCAATTGATGGGCGGAAACTTTTGGACTCCCTGATGAAAACCAACTTTACTGGAGTTTCTGGAGATATGATTCTATTTGATGAAAATGGAGACTCTCCAGGAAGGTACCGTTACAATCTCATTGTTGACAATAGTGCCTGAATAGTAGTCACTTTCTATCCCAAGTGTTTTTCCCTTTTGGTTACTCAGGTTTCTGGAGCAGGTTTGGTTAAAGCTCTTATTCCAAAATGAGGCAACTCAGATAAGGATGGCCTCATTTCTCTGTGGCCAAGAAAGAACAGCGATGTTAATACTCAGTGTATACTTTTCAATTCATCACCACATTTCAGTGGCATAAACTTAAGAGACATAATCCTCATTTTATAATAGCAAAGAAAAATGTATCCCTTGGATCCCTCTGGGCATGTTAGTCGGGATGTTCCTAGTCTTTGGTTACTTCATATCACAACATTTTTCTTAGACAGGAGCAATTCTATTTCTGGTAGTCCAGGATTATGGTGGAGGTCCTTGTGCTCTGTTTACTCTATTTGTTGGTGAGCCACATCATATGTTCCTTTGTTATCCTGTAACAAAAGCACTTATGCCCTTGTTGAAGAACAAACTGCCTTTCAATCTGAACTTTGTATTATTTTTGAGGAGGTGACAGAAAATTATGGAACATTTTTATAATTAAGCCATCCTTTAGAGAAATCACTATGTGTTGAAAACTTATGAGAATTTATCTCTATCTCCAACATTGAAGAGTTAAGTTTTGTTAAACACTGTACTTTGAATATATAAGGGATAGTTAATTGAATTTATCAGCAGAGGTAGGTAAGTACTCTGGTGTACAAAAGAAAACAACAACAACAAAGAAATGGAAAAAAAAAGCACATAAAAAAATAATCCCAAGGATCCTTTCATTGTTGCTGCTTCTCCCAGCTGCAATTGATGCCTCCCAGCTGTGTTCAAATAATTATCTGCATACAGTTTGCAGCTAGTCCTGCCAAGAGAGTGACATGAGTACCCTCCACTCAACTTGCAATTCATGTGGTGACCACACCTCTGCCAGCAGCCTTGGTTTAGCACATTACTACATACTGAAGTAAACTGGATCTGTCCATTCATACAGCTGGCAACATTACACAAGCTTTACTGCCAAGAGGCAGACAGCTAGTTCCAGGTCACATGGCCAAGTGAAAAAACTGGTATTTTCTATAATCTAGAGACATAAAGGGTTTTATACTAGCCCAGACATTTGCAAAACTAACTGGCTTTTTATTATTTTCTATTTTGGGAATCTTCTGTGTGTTTACTGTTGGAAAATATAAACATTTTCTTAGTAGTAAAGGAAACTTCACATGCACTGTATGTCTGAATGCTAAGTCTAAATTCTGATTCTTGGGTATGGATTTACTGTTCTTGTATAAACATCTATAGCACCAGTGTTACCCTGGGCCCTGTTAATAAATTGATGATGGCAGTATCACCAGCTCAAGAGCTTTCTTGTCATCTGTCCAAGACAGATCCACAAACCATAGGAGAAGGAAATGTCTCTGGTGGCTCAACTCCAGCCCAGTGGGAAACATTAATGAATTAAGCAAACCATCACTACTTCATTCACAGTATTTCAAGATATTTGTGATAGAAGTACTTTGAGGATACTGCTCACCCCTTTTCAAATCTCTTCAAGAATAATGAAATTATAGATACCTTTTCAGTAATAGCATGTACACTATTTTGTAAACAAATTTCATGATTTAGTATTTGCTTAGAGTCTAATCATGAACTTCTATATTTAAGTATTAAAACATTAACAATTAGTAATTACAAATTTTTGTTTTGCTAATGCATCTAGTTTATATAAGGTTTATACTGAACTCATTAATAAATAATACTAATATAAATAGGCATATAAAATATGTATACAACCAAATGAGGCAATAAAATAGGAACCCACCTGCAATGTTTAACTAATATTTTTGTCAATGTGTGTAGTTCAAAACACACACTAAGCTAAATGTTCAGTTTTTTAAATCATATGAAATAAGCAATCTTCTATCCTTCTTTCTATTAATAGAAAGTAAAGTGTACAAAGGGAAAATTTGGGTTGGTTAGGGAGATGGCTCAGTGTTACAGAACATAAGCTAGTGTGAGGACCTGAGGTCAAATTTTCAGAATGCACATAGAGCTTAGCATCGTAACGTCTATCAATAAATGCACCAATCCGACTGTGCGAAGTAGAGAAAGAATTTTGTGGAAGTCCATGGACCAACTGAACTACAGCACACACACACACACACACACACACACACACACACACACACACACACACTACAATGGCTGGCCCACCCAAAGCAATAGTATAAAAAATGAGTGTTAAGGTTTTCAGTGTTCTAGGCTTCAACACCTCACCTTATACATGAGCCCCACTATCCACCAGATCAAAGTAAAGTAAGCATATATATTGAGAAATGTATTTTCAGGAATTATTTTAGGTTTTGTGATGTTAAAAGTTTCCTTTACACTGGATTAAAGGAATTCTCAGCTGAGACAGGAAGCTGAGGAGCCAGGGGTAGTAAAGGATACTGTTAAATGAGCAGAGTTCTAGAGGATCCTGGACAGAGAAAGGAAGACATTGGTGAGTTAATGACTATTCTCAGAGCTGTGACTGTATACCTGACAGGAAGCCACTTTACAGAAGGAAAGATTTTTTTTCAACTATTGATCTGAGGGTTCAGTCCATTGTGGTAGAGAATGCATAGTGAAGGAACCAACTTGCAGCTGAAGCAGAATGAGTGTGAAGTTCCATCAGGACCACAAGTCTAATGACCTCTGTTTCACCCCTTGCCTGAACCGGAGAAAGCACTTCTTGGGTCACTGCTTGAATATAATACCCCAAAAGCCCTTTGATCAGGCACTCTTTTATTAAATAAAAGTTTCCAAAGCAAGTTTCCATTGCTATGTCTTGATGCTATCATTATTATATCATGTTGCTAACAACTGGTGGGACACTATCTCTAGGGCATCTTTTCTATTGCAAAGTGTTTGGTTTTTCCTTAGTGGAATTTATACCTTTAAAGATATATAGTTACTTGGCCCAAAGCCACTTTGTCCACAGTGCCTGCCACTATAACTATACATTGTACTTTTCCTCACCAGACTACAGAGTTTTCATAGCTTTTGGTCCCTTTTACTGTAAATACAAATAGAAAGAGGAATGAGTCAGCTCACAGCTTTGATATTATAGTATGCAGCATCTTTTCATGATTCTGGCAGTTGGAATCCCTCATCACCCCAAGTTCTTTTTTCCTTTCTCCAATCAACTTAGTCCTTTCCTTTGGAATTCACTCAAGCTCAATATTCAGAACGCAGCAAGTCTTTAACAGCATTTAACTTGAATGCTTAGGATCCCAATTCTGAACAACTTTGTACCCCTTTTAAAACCTCATTATTATAACTTTATTATCCACATCTCTGTTTGCACTGTGATCTTCCCCAAACCCTCCAGAATTCCTTGTTGTTCTCTGCATGTAGGACTTTATGTGTCCGTCTTGACACACATCCCAACTCTTGCATACTCCTCTCAGAAACAACCTCCAAATGCTTAAGCACTAGGACAGGTAGTCATAGTAATAATCCCGGTTCTCACTATCAATTTTCTGTTTTCGTGGATAACTATGACAAAATACTTGACAAATAAAATGAAAAATTAAAAAAAAAGGATTGTTTTGGGCTCCCACTGTGAGGTTTTAATCCAACATGGATGACAGATAGTGGGGTAGTCATAATATCTGTCACTTATGGTTACAAGAATATAAGGCTTCTTGACCACGGAACACAAGAAGCAGTATGCAAACCTCAAGCCTGCTCCCTAGTGATCCTTGTAATCCAGCTAGCTCTCACCTAGTAGAAGTTCAGCAACCTTCCGAAGCGTCTCCACATCCAGGACACAGTGAAGAAACTCATGAGCACACGGGGACATTTCAGATTGAAACCATAAGACATAGAAGTCAATTTTGACTCACCCATTTAGATTACTTAAGCATACTCTTTGGCTGTTTTTAAACCTTATTCATGGATAAAAATGCTATTAAACTATACTACTTTGAATTTTTAAAACTGATCTATTTGTGATATAGACTCCTGAGTTTTTGAATTTACAGAAGTTTACATGGCTATTATGTCTCAATGTGCTGTGCAAAAGCAATCCTTAATTAACACATCAATATTTCTAACCAGGACATATGAACATTTCACACTCGGCTTTATTAATGGACTATAAATAACTTCATAAATGTCAGGTTTTATTCTGAGATAATTTTAGATAGATTTATGTTATGCTACCAAATGAGTTATAAAAATATCATGGTTTTCAGAGTTCTAGGGATTTCAAAATTGCACATAAGAAGCATGAACCTTTATTCTTCGTTATCAATAATTTAGGTCATAGGTTTGAAAAACAGGTTTTGTAAGCCAAGTCAAAATTTTAGTAATAAAGTTTTAGAGTATATAGTAACATTCAACTAATTATACTGTGTCTGTGAATATATTGTATTAACAAAATTGAATTATTAAAGATTATTTCAAGTATGTTAAAGATGCTGTCTAGTATAAAGAACAAAACTTGCTGGGAAACTTTGTCAAAAGCTGGCCTTAAGAGATCTGGCTTAAAAAAAAAAAAAAAAAAAAAAAAAAAAAAAAAAAAAAAAAAAGATCTGGCTTCTGGCTTCTGTCTATGTTGATCGTAACTGCACAGAGAAGATGGAGAACATGTGGTAAATACAATGCAACTTACTATTCAAAGCAAAATTAAAGAGTATAGAATGGGATATAAATGAGTATGTGAATGTAAAATACTGGCAAATAACGATATAAAGGAAAGGAATATGATATACTAGGACAATGTTCTTATATTTTATATTAAGTAGCTAAATATTAATTTTAAGTAGAATAACAAGGCATTCTGTAGTCCCTTTATATATATATATATATATATATATATATATATATATATATATATATATATATATATATATTCACCTGAAAAAAGACAAAAAGACAAGAGAACTATAAATGGAAGAGTAAGAAAACATGGAGAGTGAAAAGAGCAACAAAAATTGGGGGAAGTAGTGTGCACCTAAATAATTCTAGATACATTGTTATTAGGGCTAAGGGATCATAAATAAAGAGATTTTCTATATAAATATATTTTTATTTTCCTAGATAGAAATCCGAGCCTTAACAAAATAAAAAGATAACCCTTAGATCACATAATCACTCATTTATTTTTATATTACAAGTGAAATAGTTTAATCAGTATAGCAAGAAATCCATTATTGGTAATACTATATTAAATGTTCACCAAATTCACTATCTGGTCTTCCTTTCAGTTGTGATTTACCTAACCTCAAAGATATAGCCCTTAAAAATGCAATGATTTCAGGGCAGGAGAGATATGACTCAGCAATAACAAGCTCTTCTATAGGACTTGAGTTTGATTCCCAGAACCTATATAATGGCTTGTACTGTAGCTTGAACTCTAGGGGATCCAACAAACTTTCCTGGCCTCTGTTGCACCAGGCAGACATGGAATGCACAAACATACAAGTAGGCTAAAACATCCATAGATACATATATAGATGATAGATAGATAGATAGATAGATAGATAGATAGATAGATAGAGCCATAGTTATTAAAAAAACAAACAAACAATGGTATATCTTGTGGGGCTTAGCTGCAAGTACATAATATGCCAGCCCATTGCCAACTTGACATACATTTACTAATCACATACACATTAAGAAACTTGCATCTCCACAGTTTTGCTTTCAAGTTATTGTTCAGTTCTCAGTCGCATTGGAATAGTCCTTTTTAAGGATGCTTGATATAGCTTGCAAAATTCTAGACACTAGAATAGCCCTACTATGGTCTCTATCTTAAACTTAAATGGAATTTGTTGGCATACATGCTTTTAGCTTTCTTTTTTACTTTTGTTTTTGAACGCTATATAAAATTGATTTGAAATTATCTTAAGGATGCTTACTATGAATACTTGGAAAAAGACAGCTGTGAAGGAAGAATTTTTGCACAAAATGATAAAAAATTAAGAAGCTATAGTAAGAGAAAAGTGCAATGGGGAGGGAATTGGGAAAAAGGAGAAGACAAGCTGGCAGTAATAAAATCTCTCTAGCAGAGTCCTGTAATTAGTATAACACTTTAATCTTTGTTTCTAATACTGTTTTGTAAATGAGGTCTATAACAAACCATCAAAAGGCATTCTAAATTATTTACTGATCTTCTTGGAAGATAAAATAAAATTCTCTAGGTTAAATTATGGCTAAACTCTACAGGGTGCCACTAAATTTTCACCTAAAGTTTGAATATGAATACTTTTGACACATTCATTTTTTTTTAACTCTTGAAAAAAGAATGAATTCTACATCCCCATTGTGGGTATTGTTTTAAAGTGTCTTTCTGTTTTTTGAAAAAGTGGAGAATCTGTGCATGGAGAAACATTTCTCTCTACCTCAGTTTTTGTTTGGCGCATAGATACCCAAAGTTGTTATGATGATACTATATGTTCACAGATAAGCAATTACTGATAACATCTTTGTTGTTGTTGCTGTCTTGTATGAAAAAAAAAAAAAAGCCAGTTCCAGAGCTAAGACTCAGTCTCTGGGTCAATTCTTTCAGTTTGAAGAATTAAACAGAAATTAAGAATTAACATTTCTGAAGTCACTTTCTGTCCATCAGTCAAATGACGTTCCCTAGAGTGCTTATATTTATTTTCAAACTCAGTGTCTCCTTACCCTTTAGGCTTCTCCTTTACAGAAAACTGAGGTCATGAGACATAGATCATGACTAATTTAACAAGAAGAAGGAACAGTAGGCTTAACTTATAAAGGCTTGCGTTGGGTCCTGACTCTGACATCTTTGTTCTATATAACCTAGTCATAACAATTAATTTCAATGGGCTTCTGTTCTATTACCTATAAAATTAATATCTTAGTCTAGACATTTCCAGGATTGAAATTGGAAAAAATGGTATTGTTCATCAATTTTTTGTGTGTGTGAGCAAATAAGAGTCCTTATATCTCTTCAAATCTGTCATCCTTCAAAGAAGGCTCCAGATACTGACATTTCTTTCAGACTATGAAGTTCAAAGGTTATTTGCTTGGAGAAGTAAGACTTATAAGTCTATTTCTTTGAAATAGCCAGTGACATAATTACATAATTATTTTACTTGGCTGATCTCTGTTCTAACTCCTTAAGTCATTGCATATTTAGAAACCACAGGCCAATCTGACAGCATGGAAGAAATATCCCTAAAATCATTATTTAGAAATAAATAATTTGAAGGCAAATGAAAGCAATTCAAGACAACCTTAAAATTATTGACCAGGTGAAAAAGTATTAGTATAGCTTAACTCTGAAAATGAAAACACAAGTATAAGTTTAATGAATAGCCAATAGAAAGTGGGATCACTTTATTACACTATTTCGTAGGTTATGTAAAGCCCATTTCTTAAGGTTTTACATAAATCATCTGATTGAATTTGCCAATTTGGTAGACATTATTATAAATATAAAAACAAAGCATTGAAAGTTGTAGAGAATATTCATGAGCCCTTCTGGTGTTGAAAGTTCAGCAAAGTAGGAAAGATAGTATATAATATGAGGACATCGCATACTAAGGACCACCTATAGCAATGTGAAAGGCTGTGCAGTGTTACACTGAAAGATCTCTGGAAAACTGTTTCATAAATACTCCTCTGGAAATATGAGAAAGGGAATGAAAATTGAACATTGTTTTATGTTCCTTATATTTTTGTCCCTAGACTCAAAATAAGAATGGTAGCGAAGAAAGACTGAGAACCCATGACATGCACTTGCTATGAAGCATTTTCAGCTACAGTGCTTTAGAAACAATTTTCAGTATTTTTAAAAACACCCCTTAAATTACCTTTATACAATGAATGTTACCACTGATAAGTGGTGAAATAAAAGCAAAATCAGACCAGTCCCTTATTTATTCTAATTCACAAGCTTTCTGTAGCTTTGGTTAACATATGTAATAAAAACAGTGGAACTCAGACATTTTTAAAAGCTCAGCCTCTTTCAGATTTCCAAAGCAAAAACTCTCTAGTAGTAAACACCAATTTCAAGAAAAGAGATATGACTGGGCATCATCATGTTTCATAAAACAAAATTTGTAGAACTGAAGTATTATTTTTTAAATTACCCTTGCATTCCTTAGCACCCCAAAATGAGTTCAAAGAATAAGCATATTTCACAGTGAGTAAGGACACTCTTCAGCATGTTACTCGGACATAGTTAAACACCTCCCTGGATTCTTCCAGAAGACCACCATAAGTTCATACTTAAAATTGCTGCAGTTATTTCAAAACTGTCTTTCATCTTTCCTAAGATACAGCCACTTTCTCACATGGGATTATTTTCTATTTCAGGTGTGAGTATGACTCTAAAAATAGATCTCTGGTTGTAAAAATGAAAAAAAGGTAGAATTTTGTATAAACATACTGTTACAGAAAATTTCAGTATGATTTACAGAGCAGAAAGTATATTTAGGGTAATGAAACTATTCGCTTTGCATATACAAATATATATATTGTATTAGTTGAATAACTATTATATTCTTGTTTTGAAGGTATGAAATAATGAATTTCAAGGAAATGGGAAAAGATTATTTTGATTACATCAATGTTGGAAGTTGGGACAATGGGGAATTAAAAATGGATGATGATGAAGTGTGGTCCAAGAAAAATAACATCATCAGATCTGTGTGCAGTGAACCATGTGAGAAAGGCCAGATAAAGGTAAAATGGAATCTAGATTTCTTTAATTGTTTCAGACTTAGTGATGTTAATTCGCATTGGCTGTTTTGTTTTTATTTGGCACTTGTTTTGCCTTTTATATTGTAAGATAATAATTAAAGACAATGAGTTCGTCCTTTTATTTTATTCAGATCAATTCTTTAGGAAGGTTAGCATTCCACTCACAATAGTCTGAGTAATTAATCTCTGCTCATTGATCCAATTAAGGAGTCATGTTTAATTCTGTTCACTCTTTCTCCATATAAATACTTAGAAAAATAAAATTATAAAAATAAAATGATTCCTGAAAATGGATAGCATAGAGCTGGAAAATATAGTTAACAAACAGCTAGTATGCCCCAGTATAGGGGAATGCCAGGCCAGAAAGAGGAAGTAGGTGAGTTGGTGAACAGGGTGAGGGAGGAGGGGATAGGGGAAAACCAGGAACAGAGATAACATTAGAAATGTAAATACAGAAAATAGCTAATAAAAAAAAATTCCATGTAAGGGCTGGAGAGATAGCTTAGCAGTTAAGAGCACTGACTGCTCTTCAAGAGGCCTTGAGTTCAACTCCTAGCAACCACATGGTGGCTCACAATCATCTGTCATGGGAACTGATGCCCTCTTTTGAAGTGTCTGAAGATACCGACAGTGTACTCAAAAACATAAGATTAAATAAATACATTAAACAAAAACCCTCCATATAACAGTTCATTAAGACCAATGGAACAAAACATATGTGTTATTCTAATTGGAGTATTTAATATAAATGAGGAAAAACACATGCAACAAAAGCAATATTATGAAAATGTAATAATTTCATTAAAAAAACAAACAAACAGAGGTGAGCAAGAAAAACAAATGGTGAGTTGTTCTGAATGAAATTTGAAGTGTTAGATCAAAATCTCATTATAATTTAAAGGAAAGATCACTGGTGTATGGAAAACAGAAATAGAGAAGGTACAGAAGTAACAGATAGGGCATTGGAATGATATTGACTAATCCAGTGTATATAAATGGTTACTATAAGTAGCTATCAAAAAAACATTAAAATAACAGGGTAAAACCAATTTTATGGATAATTTTTAATATTATGCTAAATAAAGAACCTATATTTTATTACATGGAAATAGTGATATGATATTGACTAAAATATTGACACATGTTGACCCACAGTAGCAATTGGGAGGTGAGGTGACAAATGATCAAACAGGAAGGAAGAATTAAAATACAGGATGCTGATTGTGATGGCAAAGAAAGGAATAATTAGGGCCAAAATAAGTAGAAGTGACACTGGAGAAAAGTTTGCAGATTACAGCAACTTAGTGCTAGCAGCTGATTCAATATTAGGTCAGGGAAATAAAACAACATATGAGAAAATCATCTGGCACTCCAAGTACCTTTGGCATAAATGAAAGAAAAATGAGTACCTGAGAGATGGTTCAACAAATAAAGATACTTAGCAGAGTACCTGACTAACAGGGTTCAAACAATCTCCAGAACTCATAATATGGAAAAGTTAACTCTTGTAATTTCTAATGTCTGCAAGAACATACAAATCTAAACAGAGAGGGAGGGGGAGAGAGGTGGTTTCAGAGAAAGGTAGATGGATTAATTTCAAGATTTGTTAATGTTTTTATATGAGGCAATGATAATTGTTCTAGGAAAAACTAATGTTAAAGATCCAGGTTTAGGAATAAACTAGTTAAGAGTTTAAATTGACAGTCTTTGAATACATTTAAAAATGGCCAACCTGAAAGTTTAAATAAAAAATATGAGAAGTACATATAAGCCTTCAAAAATATCTGCTCTGAAAAGATAAGGAATGGAGAGGTTGAGCAAAGCCAAATCAGAGAGGAAGACACCAAGGGGAATCCAATCAGCCAACATGATGGTCAGCAACTGGCAGGCTAGGGAGGAGTAGGAAAGAGGGACAAACATGCAAACTGAGAATTTGCCTGTCCCCTTGTTCTTCTGGGACAGAAGGCAGTGAAATGGACAGAATACAGTGAGACAGAGTATGTGGGGGAATGCAAGTAAGAGGCAATTTGCTACTCTGAAGACAATAATTTTAAGTTAAACAGGGTCTGTCCAGGAAATCAAAAGCCAATTAAGAAGAAACAAAAACATAATTACAAAAGCAGGCAAAGTTAGTTATTGAAGCATAATGTTCTGGGATAGGAAAAATGATTCTGAGATAATTTAATTGCCCATTAAATAGGCTTCACCATTTCAGGCATGCAGAATATTTGAAAGAATTTCAATAGATCTTTTCAATCAATACTTCCTTTACTCAAACTTACAAGACTTTTGAAATGATAGATGTAAGTTGTATTAATACCAGTATTAAAGTCCTCAGCCAGAAGACTAAGAAAAATTGTCTAGCTAAAACTAGACAAAGAAAAAGACCACCAAAAAATGAGAATAATTTTAACACTGGCAAATGGTTTAACAGCTTTTGGAATTTCTAAAATTATCTGTATCTTCTGCTATGACATATGACAAAAATCGAAACTATGACCTAAAAGCTAAATTTGATCTACTGACTAACTTTATAAATAAAATTTTTGTGGAATATAATGACACTTATGTATTTGTCCTTGACGTGTTTTTGGTAGGTACACTAATGCTTTTCCACCATGGTTAGGTAGCTTAGATATTACAAATATATGCTCCAAACTTAAGTATACAGTATTTGATATAAATGTTTCTGAACACTTGGTACATGATAACAGAATCCATCTTCATTGTGGCAACTCAGCTTGTAATTAAACTTTTCATGATAAGCCCTTTGTGGGTTATTCTAGGGTATCAACTATTTTTAATTTTGATTGCTACTTATAGAAATGTATACAATTTAGCAAGTGTGGGTTGTATCTGGATTTTTGTCAATTCATGACATTACAGTTTGAACATGTACTTATAAAATCCTTGAATAGCTGAATAGATCGATTTCTTGGCATGCTTTCCTATGTTGTATAGGATATAATTTATATTATGATAGAGTTTGGTTCCCTGTCACCATTGTATTAGCATTAGTTCTATACTTACATTTGCCTAGTTCCTCATTTTTAAATTATTTTCTGGGTTTCTATGTAAATCTCATTTTCACTCATCGAAGTTGTATTGAGCACCTTCATTTATAGTAAGCTCCCCTGGCACTGTCCAAAGATTTATGAACTTGATTTCAGTGAAGATTTGGCATCTTTTCAATGGCAGTGAAGGCACCTTTACTTTCAATTCACAGTAAGAACTGTGGAAATGCATATTGCCACTTATAATGAGGAATGCATGTGAATCCAAAAGGTTCATGTGAAAAAGTTAAGCCAAATTGCTTTTGAATGATCAAAGAAACTATACCATGATGTTGTGATTCAAAGAGACTATTAATTGGGAATTATTCTTGGAAAAGTGAATACATTTAGATTGGCAAAATATTGACAATAATAACAAATGGAAAATGAGCCTTGGACTGTCAGATTATTTCAAAGGTGAAAAACTTAGTACCTTGAATTTATAAACCCTTGTAAAGGTCTAGAAAGAGCATTTCAGTTTTGTTTTTTAAGTGAGCTTACTTATATTACATAATCTAAGAATTATCTAACCATGGTTCAAATTACCCCAAAAGTGAAATTCTCCATTACTAGGTGTATTTGTATAGTTTTATTAATAAAAAAAAAAGGTCAAAATTTAGAACCTAACATTTTATCAATCACTGATATTTATACCAAGGAAACTAGATAAAATGAAATATGTTTGGATAAGATATATGTTTTATTTTCTAAGTTGCAACATTAATCAGAATGTTAAATATTCCCCTTAGGTGATCCGGAAGGGAGAAGTCAGCTGTTGTTGGACCTGCACGCCTTGTAAGGATAATGAGTATGTGTTTGATGAGTACACCTGCAAGGCATGCCAACTGGGGTCCTGGCCCACTGACGACTTGACAGGTACATGAAACACAGTGTCACCACAGTCCTCTGAAGTCCACTGAAAAATGATGACGCTATGGCAAGGATAGGGTCCCTCCATGCATTTTCACATAGTTGTGCTTAGGGGACAAAGAATTTCCTGGGAAACAAAAGCTTTACCAAAGCCTGACTAATCATTGAAAGCTTTTGTTTTCAGGACCAGTTCTGCCTGACTTCTATCCTCATCCCCAAACAGAGTTCTTGACTGTCTATTGGGCATGCTCAACTCATCCTCAGAACATCCTGAGTTCCTAAGTAGACCATGAACTTCCTGTTAAGAGGCTGATGTCCATGTCCAAGAAGAAAAAGATAGATTTTATTTTAAAAAATTAAATTGTATCTTTTTCTTAGTTATTGTTCCCTTGTGGAAACTTCAAGCTTCCAAGTAATCAATGTTGCTTTTAAATAATGTTGGCAAAGGGCAAGACAGACCAGCCATTGTTTGTTTGTTTGTTTGTTTGAATTTGGTTTAACTTAGGGTACTTATTTCAAAAGCTACTCCTTTACTCCACAGCATTCATTCTAGGCTCTATAATTAATTTTAATATTTCCAGTAGAAAACCAAAGTCCTAATTCCTACAGTCCTCCTTCCAACCCATCATCAATGTACTCAATATATTTTTCTAAGAGTGAAATAAAGACAGAGAAACTGACACTGTCTCTCTGCCTTAAAGAAGTTCATAGTTTAATGCTAAAGGAAAATATACAAACACGATTAACATAATGAATAAAAATGAAGATAATCATATTCACCAAATAAACTGAATTACAAAAACAGCCGGGTGTGGTGGCACACGCCTTTAATCCCAGCACTCGGGAGGCAGAGGCAGGTGGATTTCTGAGTTCGAAGCCAGCCTGGTCTACAGAGTGAGTTCCAGGACAGCCAAGGCTACACAGAGAAACCCTGTCTCGAAAAACCAAAAAATAAATAAATAAATAAATAAATAAATAAATAAATAAATAAATATTGCATGTTTATTCTCACTTATGGGTCCTAGACTTTATAGAAACAGAAAATCTTATATGAACAGAAGACATGAAAGTAGAAGCATGGTTCTCTTGGGGAACAGATGAGACTAATGAGAAAGGGAGAAGAAAAAGAGGATAGTTAGGGTAGAGATAGAATATGTTCAAAGTGCATTATGTATTGGCTTGAAATAATCTTCTATACCTTTGTATATAAAAAAATGAGGACAAAACACGGCACTCCTGGAAGAGCACCCACAGGAGATTTGTCTAGTGTTTCTAGTATTAAGATGGATTTTAGCACAGGACTCCTAGAAGATAGATCATAAGATTATCATGGTTAAAGCCCCTACCTCAAGGGATAAGTGATTATCCATGGCCATTGTACTAGCTTACATAAAAGCCATGATTATAAAAATCCTGTGATCTGGAGGCTTTTGAGACTTGCTTACACTGAGACTCTATGTTAGTGAGAGATATTTATACAGAAGATTTCTTTTTCTTAAAAAGATCTGGCAGCATTGAGTCCTGTTTTTATCATTAGACAAGCTTTCTGATGTTCTAAGGCATTCCAGAGATGACTCAGAAATGAGCACTTGGCTAAAATGAAATTTTTGAGTAGAAAATTTTATTAGGTATGCTCATACGCAAAAAAATTAAAATGTCCACAAGAAAGATTTCTGTGAGTTTTGCATGGTACAGTATTGATTTTTTTTGCATTAGTTCATTTTTTTCTAATTTCAAAATATATTATTAGCCGGGCATGGTGGCGTACGCCTTTAATCCCAGCACTCGGGAGGCAGATGCAGGCGGATTTCTGAGTCTACAAAGTGAGTTCCAGGCTGGTCTACAAAGTGAGTTCCAGCCTGGTCTACAAAGTGAGTTCCAGGACAGCCAGGGCTACACAGAGAAACCCTGTCTCGAAAAACATATATATATATATATATATATATATATATATATATATATATATATATATATATACACACACACATATATACATATATTATTGTTGAATTTTAAAACTCTTATGTTCAACAATATTGCCCGGTTAATTAAGTACCTTTTCAGTGAGTAGAGTTGTCCTTGGATATTGGCTTTAGGTCCTCAGATAAATGATAAATGTCAGACACTTGTAAATAAGCTATTAAATACCTAAATAAAATGAAACAATATCTACACATCAGTTTTTCACAACTCCTTATAACTATTAAATCATCTGTATTTGGTTTATAAATCAAAATTCAATATAAGCAGTTATAGAAATTTTGTCATAATAAGATGATAAGGGAATAATGGCAAAAATAAGACAACCTTTTAAATACAGATTATTTTTATTCTGAATTTCCCATTTTCCAGAGTTGAGTACCAATGGATACAGTCAACACAATTCTAATGTCAGTTTTTGTTTTTTATGTTCTACCATAATGCTATGGAAAGTGAACATGGTATATTACTTCATTATCTTAATTGATACATATTCTATTATTACCATTGTCATTAGACTATTATATGTGTGATATAGAAAGTGAATGAAAAAAAAACATGGTTCTCACATTTGGTCTCAGTAGCACATTCTTCTATATACCTTGTAATGTGGTGAGAAAAGCTATAATACACACATACACACACACACTCATTCACATATACAAACACACACTGACAAATTGTGCAAAATAAGCAAAAGAAAATCAGATAAAAATGAAAATATTAGAGAAACAATAAAGAATATATAACTTAAAGTTTTCACAAAAGATTTCTGTAAAGAAAACACATATATGATAAATAGAAATTGCTAGCAAGTGACAGGGAAGGACATTTCTGACAAGAAGATAGCATATATAAGAAAGAAGATATATTGTTGGATTTTAGAAAGGTATCAGGGCAAAATCTGATTCCCACTGGAAGAACATGCTCAAGATTTGAGTGTTTCAGTGTCAGTATAATGAGCAACCGTTGAAGGCATTTTATAGGTTGCACCAGTATGATTAATGATATGTTATTAAATAACATTCTTGTTTCTGTGAGGTAAAATAATTTGGGGAGACATGGAAGGTAACAGTCAAGTGGACTAATCATGCTACAGCAGACAAGATTTCTTGCTATCTTTAACTAAACAATGCATTGAAATATCTGAGCTATGATTAGGTATTATGTCTACAATACATACAGACAAACAGGATGTACAAGGTATTAAAGAATACTATCAAATTTTCTACTTCAAACACTAGAGGAGTAATGCATTTCTTCATACTTACCAAGATTTTAGTGTTAGATAAGAGCAATTTGAGATGACTTTTTATATTCTCAAAAAAGGAAGTAATTTAAAGGGTTGTGGCTTTAATGTGTCAGAATGTGTAGCATAGACTAGAAATAGAAGATATAATTAAGTTTCTGGCAAACTTAAAATCTGGTGAGAGAAAAGTCTGTTTTTATAAAAAGGTAACAACTCTGTGCAATTAGTAATATAGGTGTGGAATAAACATACTATTATGAGAAACCAAAGAATTGGGGGAAGTTTAACCTTAAAATGTAAGTCAATACTCACAAGAAAAGTGGTACTGATGATTGTAAAAAGATGTGGTTCTTCCATTCTCATTACTATTGTGACCCAGAAATGAAGTAGGATGACTAATGCACTGCTTCCTTGTCTAATATAATAGTCATTTTTTTTTAACTTTACACTATCTAAGAAACATCCTTGTGTAAAGACAAGTATTTCCCCACTGTTAATTCCATTCCTACTTGTTCAGGTAACTTCTTGAATAAGTAGCACACACTATCATTGTCAATCTTTCTCTTACTTGATTCAGTGAAGCAACTCTCATCTCTGCTAAATATGTGCAGAGAGCCTTGGATAAGCCCCTATATGCTCTCTGGGCACGTCCAGGGGTCCAGGTTAGTTGATACTATTGTTTTTCCTATGGGGTTGCCTTCTGCCCCAGTTTTTTCAATCCTTCCCTTAAGTCTTCCATAAGGGTCCCCGACCTCAGGCCAATGCTTAGCTGTGAGAATCTATATCTGTCTCAGTCAGATGGTGGAGACTCTCAGAGGACAGCCATGTTAGGCTCTTATCTGCAAGTACAGCATAGCATTAGTAATAGTGTCAGGATTTGGTGCCAGCCCATGGCATGGGATAGATCTCAAGGTGGGCTGGTCACTGGTTGGCCAAAGCTTTAGTCTCTGCTCTATTTTTGTCTCTACATTTCTTTTAGACAGGAACAATTTGGGGGTCAAAAATTTTGAAGGTGGGTTTGCGTCCCCATTCTTTTACTGGGGACACTGCTAACTACTGGAAATGGTCTCTTTAGGTTCCATATTACCACTGTTGATCATTTCTGCTCAGGTGCCCACATTGTGTCCTGGGATCCACCCTCCCCCATCACAGGTCTCCCAATCCTCTGCAGTTGCATATTTCCATTCATTCTCTTGGCCCTATGAGCTTCTCTCCTGTCTCCCCTCAATATATGATCCATGCTCCTTTCCTCTTACACCCAGTTTCTTCCCTCCCTCTGCCTCCCATGATTATTTTCTTCCCCCTTCTAAGTGGGATTAAAGGATTCTCACTTGAGTGTTCCTTCTTTTTTAACTTCTTAGGGTCTATGAGATGTATCATGGCTATTCTGTACATTTTGGCTAATAAACACTTATTAGTGGTGCATACCATGCATGTCCTTTTGGGGTCTGGGTTATGTTACTCAGGATGATATTTTCTAGTTCCATCTATGTGCCTTCAAAATTCATGATGTTCTTATTTTTAATAGTGGAATAGTACTTCATTGTGTAATTGAAACACGTTTTCTGTATCCAATTCTTCTCTTGAGGAATATCTGGGTTGCTTCTAGTTTCTGGCTATTATGAATAAGGCTGCAATAAGCATAGTTCATGTGTCTTTGTGGTATAGTGGAGATCTTTTGAGTATATGCCCAAGAGAGGTATAGCTGTGTCTTCAGGTAGAAATAGTTCCAATTTTCTGAGAAACTGCCAGATTGCTTTCCAGAGTGGTTGTAACAGTTTGCAATTCCACCAACAATGAAGGAGTATAGATCCCCCTTTCTCTACACCTTTGCCATCATGTGCTGTCTCTTGATCCTTTTATCTTAGCCATTCTTATTGGTGTAAGATGGAATCTCAGGGCCATTTTTTTTACAAATACCAGTTTTGAACAAGGAGATTTTGGGAGAAAATGAACCCCCAAATGAATATGTTAAGTTTCAAATCCTTATGTGGTTTTTAGACAATAGTCAAAGCGAGCCAAAAATTAGATAAAATTAGTCTAATGAGAACAAACCATACTAGGAAAGGCTATGATTAGCAAGACCTATGTGGAGAGTTCTTTCTCTGATGATATATCAGTAGCAGTAAGGAAGCTCTTTTCATCTGCGTATCAAAAGGGGACCAATTGAATGAGTGTTTGATGACTTCCTTCAGAGCAAACAAGCATGAATCTGACAATTACATTTTTGCTTCTGCTATTTTCTCAAAGCTAAACTGGTATATTTTAAAATGAAATGTTTGGAGCCCATCACTTAAGATATTTAATTTACTAATTTTTTCATACTTATATAGGTTGGAGATGTAGGCTATATTACAATATTGTAACATAACACATATGCTTTCTTTCTAAGACCGTCCTATACTTTCTCTAGTTTTAGGCCCCACTTCTTCATACCATTCATTTTTTATTCTAACATCAAAGACTATTTACAGTTCCCCTAACGCACAATGTCATTTTCTCCATATCTATGCATGTATTCTTTTTTTCTCTAAAATACGTTCATTTCTCCTATGAATGGTTGGATGTTAATAGCAGACATATCCAGAACAATGTGGAAATTCAGATCAGGAGAAGCTAACTGTTACATCTGAAAATCATTTCTCCAAAAAAGTTCATGTACATATGAATCAAAGTAAAAAGAGTAGCTTTCCTACTTCAAAATAAAAGAGAAGATTATTTGAAATGCTTTAACGAATGAAGTAGGAAGAAACAGTGTAAAGAAGACAGGCAGGACAGCTAAGCAAACACCAAGTCTCACAGGGTTCTATAATTTATGGTAAGTAAAATTACATCCATTCATTTATTGAGTCATCTAGTAATCCACTCAATAAGAGTGTATTCCTTAAGGGAAAAAAGCTCCATTCTATCATGCATATATGTGATTAACAAGATAAAATCATTAGAGTTATTAAACGTAAGGTTTAAAACTTTTAGCCTTAGATTTGCTTTTTTTGTTATCTCTTTAAAACAAGAACTCCCTATGGTCCCTGATTGGTCTCCACCTCCTGCTAATACCCCTGCTTCAGCTTCATGAAGTGCTGGTTTTCAATATAGTGCAAATCGATGCTACATGCCCATTTAATATTAATTTTGTAGTGGCATAGAAATGTTTATAAGCAATACAGACATGAGAAAACAGTTAAGGCTGGGTGGTTACATAAATGAGTTTGATAAAGAGAGAATTGTGGTAAACTGTGCTAAGGAAGTCAATTGGGCTGAAACAGAAAGGTTTATGTGTTTTATTTTCTCTCTGTGCACTTCATTTTGGCATAGGAGGGTGCTTTTGGCCCTCTGGCTATGACACTGGGGGTGGTCCTTCAATTAAAATGTCTTATATAACCTGATTAAACAGAAAAGAGAAAAGGATAAGAAGCTCCTTATTTTACATGCTATTTCTCAAAAATCTATGTGCCAAGGTGCCATATTGGGGGATAGCATGTCACAAACTCTATCTCTGGCAATGCTCTTAAGTGCTAAACATTTCTGCAAACGAACTAGAAAAAAAAAAAAAAAAAACAAAAAAACCCACAACCACTCTGCCATTCTATCCTAGAAATTATTTTTCAACAAGGCTATTATCTTGAGGACTATCCAAAATCAAATAAGAAAGAAAATGCAATTTGTAGGCACATTATAAATATTATTTACAGAGTGATAATAGAGAATGGATATTAATTTTAAGCATGAAATAGAAGGATACTAATTTCAGAATGGTGATGTCATCTGGAAACAGTCGCATAGGAATTGCTAAAGAGGTTAAGTTATTTTTGTAAAATGCTTTCATGGAACATGAAATAAACATGGCAAAATGCTAATTTTTTAAAATCTTGATTATTTTGTTCATAGCATGTTCTACACATTCAATTTTGCAACTTAAAATTATTTCACGCGGGAGGGTAAGGGAAAATTTCTGGATAACATGTGAAATGTAAATGAAGAAAATATCTAATAAAGAGAAAAAAATGAAAAAAAATCAATAAAAATTAAAAATATTTAAAAAAATATTTAAAAACATTTTCTACATAATATTAAAATATAAAATTTACAAGCGAGTGGCTAGGATACAAATGTTAAGAAAACTACAGTAACAAGCCTTACAGCAATCAATATGACTCTATTGATGTATGGACTTAAATAATGTAGTGGGTATAAAAATCAGTGAAGAAATTTGATTGAGAATTAACACTGCTAAAATTGGGTAATTTGTTCTCTAAACAAAACAAAACATAACAAAAGTAGTGCACCAATGGTCTACTTTGAGAGAGGAAGGAAAAGATGCAAAAAGCAGCAATTTGGTTGAGGTAGTCAGTTATTTCTAAAAGCTTCTATTTGCCAGAAACTTATTCATGCATCATTACTTTTGCCACTGTAAAAATTTCCTATTTAAAAATAGCATATATATATGCACATATGTGTTTATAAGTATATAAATGGATACATACATATATATTCTTATATATACTATACTATATATGTGTATGTATACATAAACATGTGTGTGTCTATACATGATATATCAAACATATATATATATATATATATATATATATATATATATATATATATATATATATAAAGCATATATACAAATTATGTATATATAATTTGTAGAATAATTTGTTTTCTGCTAAAGAATTTAAAGTAAGTTGCAAGAGTTACAAGATGCTCAGATTTTAAAAGTCCCTCTCCAGAGCTGCAACATCATTCCCTGTTGAGTCTGTCAGGGGCTGGAGCCATCCAACAAACCCAGTGAAAGTCAAAAGTGGAATCAGCTTGGTTTTCAAACAGGAACACAGTGGGAAGCCTTGTGGCAGGAAGTTAGTATGGTTTCCTGCTTTTCACTTGCAAAGAAATGTACCTTCAAGTGCAGAGCTGTGAAAAGGAAGAGAATGTAGTGCATGTCAACATTTTAAAGTCAACAGGAACATTCTTTAGCAAGAGTTCTGTTTTCTTGAGTGACTTAATTGCTTTGGAGATTGGAAACTGAATTTCACTAAAGAACATAAGTAAGCAGAGTTAAGCAGCAGAGTCCAAGGGTAATCTGGAAGATGTGAAGGAACTGTCCAGAGGCCTGTAACCAGTGACAGGTCTCTGATCTCCAGAGCCTGAGTGACCCTTTGAAAACATTTATTTCACACATGTTTCTCCTTTTCTGCTATTTCGTAAGACTGCTTAAGCCTTCTCATATCTATGCTTATTTAATAAAAGCACGCAAGATTGTCTGGCATTGCTACCAGCTGTATCATCTTAATGTTTTCTGTTTTAGTCCTTCAAGAGAAATCATGTATTTTACAACAGAGACAACTAAGATTCAGGAAAATTGTATACATTATTTAAGATCAAAAACTTTAAGAAAATCACGCCCAGGGCGGATATGATATGATAGTTCCCTTTTACATCAGTATCATTTTTTTAGTCCCATATTTTCAGGAAATTGTGAGTAAAATGAATTCAGATTGAAATTTGTCAAAATATTAATTGTATCCAGGATGTTCTAGTATTTTTCACTGTAAATGTGATTTAAGTGGGACAGTTGGGGTCTTTAATTAAATTTAGACACAGAGATGGGAAAATCTTGCCATTTATTAAATATTTTATATTTCTGATTTTTTGTAAATATAGATGAGAAATATTTATTTTATCCTTCTAGCTAAAACAGTGTTTGCATTAATAATGGAATAGATTTTTAGCATGATGCTTGATCTCGTAGTTTCTAGTTTCTGTAACAATCTCACCAGTACCATATACTATGCAATTGTCTGCCCTGTCAGTTATTCATTTAACAATTTAATGTTTTTCACACAGTGCTAAGATCTTTCACTTAAATGCAAAGTAAGTAAAATCTTCCATATTCCAAGCCTCACATGTCTATAGTGGGAGCTTGACTTAAATAATTGCATTGGGATTATAGATGCAATATATACAGTAATTGGACTACATACCATTTGCAATGATGGACCAAAGGATAGACTTATTTGTTAGCAAATATATACTGAGTTGTAAAACTCAGCACTTGATACACAGTAGTGATGGATGCATTAGACTGCTCTTGAGTATTTCAGAGTCTGGCCAAACATACATGCAAGTATAAAGACAGTTTCCATGCCCAAACTATAGTCAAAGAAACAAAGAGAGAAGAGGAAATAAATTTTTAAAAAGGAGCAGAAATGGAAGACTTCTAGAACCAGAAAATACACTATAGGATCATCAAAAGAGATATTTGATCAGATCTTTAAAGTTTGGAGAACCTTCTGGTAGGAAAGGGAATGAATGCATGACAAAATGGGAAGTTAAGTTAGAAAAACAATTTCAAGCACAAAGGACATAAATAATATTTATGTCACATCTAAAGAATATGTATACATCTGAAAATGTATTTTAGAACAATACATAGTCCTTTGAAATCAACTGCATCACAAATTCACAGTCACATTTTTATAAAAGCCTTCACTGAGAAGTATCTTTTCTTAAAGAAAATACACATCCTACCAACCAGTATCTGTAGGAGTCCCTGCTTTAACAATAGAATTCCCAGGTCCCTGCGAACTACCTAGGATGCTCGTTAGAAGTTTAATACATTCACAGCTACCAAAAACAGTCTAAGGAAGTTGAATTAATGTTAAAAATAGAGTAAAAATTACATCTTCAGATTTTGACTATGTCTAATTATGCCTCTATTAATTCATCTTTATTTACTTCCAAGAGGAGAGTTTAAATCAATAGGATTTTGGAGTCAGTGACAGTCATATTCAAGTATACACTACAAATGACAGCCTGTGACATCAAACAAATGTCTTTCATTTTTAAGTATCAGCTTGCTTTTACACTAAGTGAAGGTAATAATAACTAAATCAAAGGATGTACTAAATAGAATACAAGTAGTTTATAACCTGTCTTAGTATTAATGTTTCATATTTACTGCCATAATTCTTCTATGAAAGTTTTGAGAACAATAACTGAAGATAAGTGGATGGTTTAAAAGTGTAGGAATGAGTTTGAGGCCAGCCTGGTCTACAGAGTGAGTTCCAGGACAGCCAGGACTATACAGAAAAACCCTGTCTTGAAAAAAACCACACACAAAAAAAGTGTAGGAAACACTGATTCTTTTCAAACAATAAGAGTGATGAGGTTATTGTCCTTAATGACGATAAAAACAATGTTTTGTCTTTGATGAGATACCACAGCTCTCCAGTGGAAAAGATGTGAAATTCCAGTGTCTCAACTTTTATCAATTTACAAACAATTTCCAACTACAATGTAATAACTAATATACTAAGATATATGTGCATCTATAAGTAAGGGGGAAGAGCTGCTGAAAGGCCCACTCTCAATGGAACTTCCCCGAAATGGTCCTAAAGGAAAACATGAATAACTTTGCACCCTGTCAGAAACACGGCAGTGAGAAAAGCTCACAGTGTTCTTCATGGTAATCAATCTGTGGTTTGGTCAGAACAGTGGCATTGTGGTCCAAACCATTCTGATATGGCCAAACGACAGAAAACAATGTGATTTCATTGATCTCAATTTCATAGCCTACTGAAAATAA
Organism: Mus minutoides; assembly: GCA_902729485.2. Classification (NCBI taxonomy): domain Eukaryota; kingdom Metazoa; phylum Chordata; class Mammalia; order Rodentia; family Muridae; genus Mus; species Mus minutoides. The sequence continues at coordinate 93,512 of LR750991.1, forward strand.
ATTATCACATTTCTTCCAAAGACCATAAAACACTGTAAGTTAGTGGTGAATTTTACATTATTTAACTGACTTGGGGAAGCTTCATAAATTATTAGCATATTACTAGCGATGTGAAAGAGGGAAATGCTTCCTATCTTTGAATGGCTTAAAGACTGCAGTAAGTGGGGTGAAAATGCAGTGTTATGCTTCTTACTACTGAAGATAATATAATGTTTTCTTAGAGCTACTTATGTGTAAAGAGGCCAGGAAGATCTATCAGTCTGACTTTCCCCTGCTAGAGCATAAGACAGTATAATAAAACACAGACAACTTAGCAGACATTGAGTCACTTTTGTTTTATGTGCGTACCTCTTCTTTCTTCCTTTTCCTCATCACATAATTATTCTGCCTGAAGTCACAAATCATGTATTGTTTTTCATAGACCTCGCAGCAATTTCTGATCTGTAGGCAAGCAAGTGTTATCATCTTCCCTCTGAAAGCCCTGGGTCACTCCCCATCTAAACTCTCATCCAGTCTTCTGCTGACTGTGTCTGTGCTGTAAAGTGAACCCTCTTCCTCTCTCCACATGTTGGCTCTTTGGCTTACATCTTTTCAACTCTTTCAATGTTTATATTTCTTCATCTCAAGTTCCTTTTAGACGCTCTGGATGTCTTATCCTATCTTCGTCTCTTTAACTAAAAAGAGATTAAAAAATAATGTCCTGCACCTCCTAATAATGTGCTACCGAGGTTTGTTTGTTTGTTTGTTTGTCGTTTTTTTGGACATTTTCTTTATTTACATTTCAAATGTTATCCTCTTTCCGGTTCCCCACTCCCAAACTCCTTATTCTATCCCCCTCACCCTGCTTCTATGAGAGTGCTCCTGGACCTATCCACTCACTCCCATCTCCCTAGCATTCCCCTACACTGTGGCATTGAGCCTTCACAGGACCAAGGGTCTCTCCTTTCATTGATGCCCAACAAGACCATCCTCTCTTACATATGGGGCTGGAGCCATAGGCCCCTCCATGTGTACTTCTTGGTTGGTGGTTTAGTCCCTGGGGGCTCTGAGAGGTCTGGTTGGCTGATATTGTAGTTCTTCCTATGGGATTGCAAACCCCTTCAGCTCCTTCAGGCCTCCTTAGAGAAACTCCTCCATTGGGGGCCTTGTGCTCAGTCCAGAGGTTGACTGAGAGCATCCGCATCTGTATTTGTCAGGCTCTGGCAGAGCCTCTGAAGAGACAGCTATACCATGCTCCTGTCAGAAAGCGCTTCTTGACATCTGCATAGTGTCTGGGTGTGGTATTTGTATATGGAATGGATCCCCAGGTTGGGCAGTTTCTACATGGTCTTTCTTTCAGTTTCTGCTCCATACTTTGTATTTCTGCCCATGAATATTTTGTTTCCTTTCTAAGAAGGACTGAAGCATCCCTCTAAAGCAACCAGGAGAGTGTCCAGCCCTGAGATCACAAAGCTAAGCATTGGGAAGGCCCTCTAAAGAAACAAATTATTTCCTTTACATCACCATAGTGCAGCCTCATTACCTTAAATGGAGTTCATGCTCAATAATGTATATTGAATTCAGAATGAATGTTCTATTTGTGTTTTGTGAATAATTTCCCATCGTTTAGTGCTTAGGTAAAACCATTAATCTTCTCTCATGTGTGTATTTCTTATGCGTTTGTTGGGTTGGTTCCATATTTTCTTTCTGTAATAAAAACTAAACATTTTATTTAGTTAAATCATACAGTAGCTCACTTGGGAAGTACTTATAAGACTATATTACTCAAAAAAAAAAAACAATCTAGTAATCTTGTGAAGAAAAACGGGAAGAAACATTTGTGTGAGAAGATGCATATGACTTTGTAAGCAGCCTTTAAAAAAAAAACAATATAAGCTGAGGCTCATGAAAGTACTACCATTCCTCAATGGGAAAGAAAATCTAGGGTATGTAAGCACAGAAGAAATATAGTTTGGCTTAGAAAGTGTATGCCAAAGGTCTGCATCAAAAAGTTAGAATGCCTTTGAATACTTGGAGGGATAACCAACCACTGGGGGAAAAAAAATTACTTCTTAGGGGTCAACTCAATTTCAAAAGTAACTCCATGAATCTAACTGAAAATACAGGAAAATTATCGTGACCACCATTCTGCCAGTTAGGAAAGGTAAATGAAAATTAACAGCTAAGTTCTTCTTACAGCTGATGATATGTGTAAGTCAGGGACTCTCTGTGGGTTTAAAGGGAAGACTTTGATGTTTGATTCCAGTGAAATACTAGCATATCTTTTAGGATTGTATAGATTCACTCTTGTAAAGTTGCTTCACTAGTCTTCTCTAGGTTGTTGTACTTGTCCATGAGTATAATGAGCATGAACCATGAGGATTTTTCACAGATTTAAATGTTCATTATAGATAATGAAATTCTTTATTGTAACAACTTTATGTCTGGAGACATAAAAGTACAATAAAACACTCTTATAACTCAGAAATGCTTGCTTTGCAAGCTGAAAATGAAATGTATGCCTTCTTATTCCTCACGTGGTCTTTTCTCTGGTAGTATCAATCATTGGCCCTATCCTCCTGAGAATATGTCAGGCATGGTCTTTAGGACTACCGATAAAGCAATAGCAAAGGAATAGTCTCTGTTCTTATATTTCTCAGCCTCCCTATGGCACAGTCAAGCAAAAATTGGCACAGACCAGAGAGACCTATGATCTCACGGGAGGATCTTGTCACTCAGGCTTAGGGAATCTGAAAAGTCATTTTAAGAGAGGATCTACAAAATGGAAGAATAATGAGGAGCTAGCTGTGATGAGAATTAAGGGGAGAATAGAAAGGGGGAGGGGTGTTTCAGCCACACTTAGTATTTCAGTCAGGGAATTATGTGATGTGTTCTTCCACTCCTGTTCAACTATAGCAGTGTGACTAGAAATCATATTTTTCAAAGTTGTTCCCTGCAAATATGATCTGGGATAAGCCTTCCCTTCAGCATTCTGCAGGGCTATTATATCATTCTTTATGTTTTAATTGCAAAATAAATCTTAGCACAAATTTTCAGACCTCCCTATAAAATATAAGGAATAAAAAATAGCAACAACAACAAAATAAAAAAATCAGCTCTAGGTTTTTCAGCTCTTCAAGAGAGTTGAAATACCATCTGAGGCTACCTGAATGATAAACATAGAAAGACTGGGGAGTGTTGAGAACAAAATAAAGGGGGTGGGAGACTCTGGGTGCCCTGGGGAAAAGTGAGGAGGAAAAATATGCCACGTCTGGCCAGAGTCCCTGTACTCTGGGCAGGCGGACGTGGGGAGACTTCAGGGCCCTTTTCCACTTGGCCACAGGTGAGCATGCCTGACCCATGTGGTGGGGGGTGGGGGTGGGGGGTGGGGGGAGGGTGGGGGGTGGAGTGGAGAAAGGGTAACCCCCCCACCTCCCCCTCTGGAGTTACCTTGCTAAAGACCCAGGGTTGCAGGAAAGAGGGAATAGGAGAAGAAGTTCCCAACACTGACCAGAGTGCACAGCTGAACTTGAAGGAGCAGAGACTCTCTATGGTTTATGAGATTTGTCTGCAACCTTAGAAGAGGAACAACAATATGAACTAACCAGAACCCCCAGAACTCGTGTCTCTAGATCCATATGTAGCAAAGGATGGCCTAGTCGGCCATCATTGGGAGGAGAGGCTCCTTGGCATTGCAATCTTTATATAGCCCAATACAGGGGAACACCAGGGCCAAGAAGTGGGAGTGGGTGGGCACGGGATCAGGGCAGGAGGAGAGGGGAGGGAACTTTCAGGATAGCATTTGAAATGTAAATTAATAAAATATCTAATAAAAAATTGGAAAAAAAAGACATGCGAGGAAAAGAAATTTTTAAAAAACGAAATGCAGGGGAAAAGAGAGGAGGGGTAAGGAGAGAGAGAGAGAGAGAGAGAGAGAAGAGGAGAAGACAAAGAGAAAGGGAAGAGGAGAGAGAAATGAGAGGTAAGAGGACAAAGGAGTGAGAGTAAGAGAGCATGGTAGGGGCTGTGCACCCCTTTTTATGGTCTTCACTGTTGCTAGGTAACTGGGGAGGAGTTTAGCCTGATGGTCAGAAGCTTGGACCATTGCTTAAGTGACTACTGGCCATGCTTCTCTTGTGGGGGCTGTGGTGGGCATGGGCTAGAGTTCCAGGAGCATGAGGGAATGCCTACTGTGTCATGTAAGTGAATTATGACCATCAGGGTTCAGATCTCAGCTCCACTGGATACCAGCCTGCAATTACCCACAGGGGAGGTCTTCATTTCAGAAATTCCTTCAAATCCCCTGTGCCTACATAAGAAACTAGGAATAATTTCACATGCCTGCGGCTATAGCATTGAGGCAGTAGATGAAGGAAACTGGATTTGTGAAGCTGACTGACCAGGCAGGCTAACCAAAAGAGCAAGCTTCCAGCTCAATGAAAGACCTTGTCTCAAAAGAATAGGCTTAGGGGAGTGGAGAAGACACTATAAGTATTCCTCTGGCCTCTACATACTTACATGTGATTATGGGTACTCCTGAATTTACAATTGAATGCACCACAAACATACATATAATAACACACACATATACACACACAAAGAGCCAGAGAAGAGGAGGAAGGAGTGGGAAAACAAGTAGAAGAGTGATTCTATTTACTCTGTCTCTCTTCATTAACACAAGAAATTAATTGTCCTGATCTAGTAAATTTTTGCAAGTGAGATTAATAAATGATAAAGCATCTATAAAATTGCTTGGGTACATGCATGACTATCTCTAATGTAAAACATTTCTAATAAAGCCTGTGAGTTTCCTCTCTAGTTTTTCCATTTCGGAGTATAATCATGCCCCTAAAATCCAACTGTAATAATTGAATTTATACTTTATAATAGTACATAATAGCTATGCACCTAAGACTTTCTAGATGCAGGAGAAAAAGATTTGTTCCAGTAATCAGAATGATAACAGCAT